>OY997274.1:601249892-601742392 GCA_963921465.1 Triticum timopheevii | reverse complement strand
AAAATTCAACATTTTCAGAGTCCATTTTGTAGTGATTTTCAATTTCATGGTCATTTTGTAAACGATTGAAAAATAGCAAATATATTTTTTTTCTTTTCTGCTTTATTTTTTCTTCTATTTATTTCTGAGTAGTTTTTTATTTTCTGCTATATTTATTTTCTTCTATTTATTTCTGAGTAGTTTTTTATTTTGTTTTTTTCTTTTCAGCTATAGTTTTTCTTCTTTTCTGCTATTTTTTCTTTTCTGCTATTTTTTCTTTTCTGCAAAACTTGATGGTCAAAGTCTGGAGTTATAACTTAAAAAAAGAAATGTCGACGTGCAATTAGTTTTTGCCATAACGGAAGAAGTCCGGAGTTGTAATAAGTTATTAAAAATAAAAAAAGAGGTGCAATGCTCATTAATTTGCTTCAAGCCTTTCGGAATAGTGTAAACTGCACTGCGCATAGCTCCATGCAGTCTACCGTATTCCTGAAGGCTTGAAGCTAAGCAACGTGAGCATTGAGCCTCTTCTTCATCGTCTCTACACTCAGGGCTTATAAACCGCTCCTAGTCCCTCTCACTTCGCGAGGTGGGACTAAAAAACAGCTTGCCATAACCTCATTAGTACCGGTTCGTGGTTCAAACCGGCACTAAATGGTGATGGTGGGGCCATAGCCTGACCGCAGGCTGACACAGCCTCTTTAGTACCGGTTCGTGGCATGAACCGGTACTAAAGGTTCGCCACGAACCGGTGCTATTGATCGCGGCCACGAACCGGCACTAGTGTACACATTAGTGCCGGCTGAAATTCCAACCGGCACTATTGTGCTTCTCATTTGACCCTTTTTCTACTAGTGAGCTCTGCCCGTTTTCATAAAGACCGAATACCTTAGGGAGTGTTCGGCGTCTCGAGTTAGGCCTTATATGCATCAGCTCCGAATCATGTCTTTGCTCAAATGTTGGGTTTGCCCGGCTCCTGTGTTTTGCTGCCTTATGTTCCGCTCTATCGGCTAACGTGGCACCAGGAGAACTACTGCGATTGTGCCCTGGTTCGTCCAGGTAAGCACCTCAGTAGAGAAAGCCGAAAACTGACTGTCATGATATAGCGAGAGACTGGTCAACAACTCGATCGACCACCGAAATGTTTAGAATTCCTCCGTTTTAACAAAGGACCGTTTCCCGGTTAGGCACATACGCGCCCCGAAACTCGGAGAGCGCAGTGCCCCTAGGGGCTATATAGTAGCCCAACCATTGAACTCATATGGCTAAGTGAAAGTGATAAAGCATTATAGTCCGGTTGCCTAGTTTGCTATGCTATCACCTCCTTCACAGGACCAAGATGTTGGATTAAGTATGAAAATGCGCTATTTTTTGCAAACACCCCCGCACTATGTGCGTGGGGGCTGAAGCCGAAGACTGCCATCTTTCAGGTTATATACACATATACGTTAAACGGCCGCACAGGAAGAATTTCAACACTTGAACGCACAAGTATAAAAAGCCCTTATATTATATTTAAAGCATGGCTTCACAAATCATACATGTCATTTGAACATAACATTTTTCGAGCACTGCGTATCTATTAAACGAGCGCCCTGCAGGACTTCCCCAAAATAGTGCTCGGCGGGTAATCGGCTCCTGTCCGAGTCCTGGGAAGCAACGTCGGTGGCCTCCATCTCTGCCCAGTATGTCTTAACACGGGCGAGCGCCATCCGTGCACCCTCTATACATGCCGACCGCCTCATCGCCTTGATATGTGGCACCGCATCAAGGAACTGTTGCACCAAGCCAAAATAACTCTTCGGCTCGGGCCTTTCCGGCCACAGATGAGCCACGACACCCTTCATGGCAAGTCCGGACAACCTATTCAGCTCAGCCCACTCGGCTAACCGATCGATCAATGGAAGTGGACGTTCCGGACTATGAAACTGCGACCAAAAAATCTCTTCCATTCCGTGATCCTTTTGGCCTCGGAAGTGTGCAACCGCATCTGCGGCGCTTGCCGCCAAATTCAGATAAGCATCCTCCGCACCCCACAACTGGCCCAACTGAGCATATTTCGGATCCGTGAACTTCCTACGCAGCAGAAAGGGCTTTCCAGCCGCATTATCCTCAGCCTGACGTAGCTCCTCCTTCATAGCTCTCATCGCGGAGCGGGCATCCTTGGCTTCAGCGGTGGCCTTCTTCAGGTCCTCTTGCTCCGCTTGGCATTCTCTTTCAAGAAACTCATAGCGGTTGGTAGCATCCTTCAGCTTTACGGCCATTTCCTCCCTGCTTCGGTAGTGAGCAGCCTGTTCGGCTTTTAGCTCTTCGGCCGCCTTCAAGGCAGCCGCATTACTTTTCCTGGCTTGCTCCTTGGCTCGGGCAAGCTCTGCCCGAAGGTCCTCCATAGCAGCGGCACCATCTGCATCAAGCATACATGTAGTAAGGCATGGGCGTCAAGCTCCCTTACCAGGTGTTCGCGGAAAAGCCACATACCTTGTGACTCGTCAAGTGGCTTATTGACCAGTGCGATGTCCGCATCTGCAACGTCCAGTTGCCGCTTCAGTTCGGCAACTCTATTAGTCCGGCTGGCCACTGAACGCTCCGCCCCCTGAATAGGAAGGGCGACATCTTATAACTGAGATTATGATCCTCGGCACGCCGTCCTTCTGGACAACGTACCGAGTCTCAGGGGCTACTATCTATACAGGGCGCATTCTATATGCAAAACAGTCAGAAGGTATATCATTTTTGCGTACCTCAAACCCCATCAGTAAACATCTGACGGCTTCATGCAATCCGCTCTCAGCGGATGAAATCCTTTCAATCACCGCACCCATTAACGCACGGTGATCTTCTTAGGTAGATGCTCGCCCGAGCAGATCCTTCAGCTCCTCCGACCGCACACCAGCGGTGTCGGACCTCCCGGCCCCACCGGACTCGGGGAAACCCTCCGCGACGACACCTCAGGGTCGTCTGCCCCGCCCGATGGCGCGGCAGATGGAGGCGTTTCGCTCTCCATCATCTCCGGACGAAGATCCCCCGAAGACGAGCTCTGCTAAGAAGGGCTGAGATCCGAACTATAAGGTAAAAACTTCGGTCATCCTCAGAAATAAAAACAGGGATGTCTCTTATTACAAAACTCCCCTTTCTACTTACGGCTCGCTGGAGGGCTGATTCCCTTGGGGAAATAGTGTGGCTGGCGCCCCTCCTGGCGCAGGACCCTCTGGCGAAGATTTCTTCCCCCGCTTTGAGGCCTTGACCTCCGAATCTTCAGAAGCGGTCTTCTTCCCCCCTTGAAGGGAGGGATTCTCGATCCCCCCTACCTTAAAGGCCTCCTTAGCGGAGGCAGTAGCTTTTCTGTTCCCCCCTTCGCCCTCTTCCAAAGGCACAGCCTCCAGCATCTTGGTTAGCACCGGATCCGGCGCGGTCTCAGGGAGGGCGGCCGGACACCTTATTAGCTTTGCTTTTGCTATCCACTCCTGTTCAAGGAACGGCTCCTTAAAGGGCAAGTATTATGATAAATGTACGGATAGCACGTCCGGGCACAGGAACTACTTACTTGAGTATCCGGGCGATTGCAACTCAGACCTGCGTCCTCGGTCAAATCCGGACACATCTCTTGTGATCCGAAGAACAGTTTATACATCTCCACGGGCGTCGCACCCATGAAGTGGTGGAGAGCTCGCGCCCCATTCAGATTGAATTCCCACAGGCGGAGAGGGCGACGTTTGCAGGGCAGAAGGCGTCGGATCAGCATAACCTGCGCCACTACGACCAGATTGATCTCCCTCTCTTGGAGGTCTCGAATCCGGCCCTGCAATATTGGCACGTCCTTGGACGGCCCCCAGTCGAGCCCTTTGTTGACCCATGACGCCAGCCGTTGTGGAGGGCCCGAGCGACAGGCGGGTGGCGCCACCTGCCTGGGAGCGGTGATGTAGAACCACTCCTATTGCTACAAACCGAGCTCCTCTTGAAAGGAGCCCTCGGGCCATGGAGCATCGGCCCTCTTGCTTATAACTGCCCCTCCGCACTCTGCCTGTCGCCCCTCGATCATCTTCGGCTCCACGTTGAAGGTCTTGAGCCACAATCTGAAGTGAGGGGTAGTGCGGAGGAAGGCTTCGCAGACAACAATGAACGATGAGATGCGAAGGTTGGACTCTGGAGCCAAGTCATGGAATTCCAGCCCATAATAAAACATGAGCCCCCTCACGAAGGGGTCCATCGGGAAGCCTAAACCCCGACGGAGGTGAGACACAAACAATACGCTCTCACCAGGCTCGGGATTGGGAATGAATTGCCCTTCGGCGGGCAGCCTATGCGAAATCTCGCAGGTTAGGTACCTGGCGTCTCTCAGCTTTAGCACGTCTTCTTCCGTGACGGAAGAGGGCATCCACCGGCCCTGTAGGTCGGAGCCGGACATTGTCAAAGGTCCGAAGCGCCCGAATCTGGAACCTTGGGTGTTGTACTTGAGGCGAGGGGCGGATTCGATTGAGATTGAAGAAAAGGAACGGACCTTGGTCTCATTATAAAGGGGTAGAATACCAAGAGCCGTCCCCGTGACCGTTTGGGACTCGCCTTCGATGGAGGAGGTGTGCCAACGGGCGCGGTTGGGTTACCCACATCCATATTGATGAGAATCCCGAAATAAGGGGACACGATCTCTGCTTTGACAAGACGTGCCAAGGAAACCGCTTCGCTAAACGCGCTGAGGTGGAACAATAAAAACGATTCGAATAAAGGCTTGGCCGTGGCATGACGTCATGCCACGAAATACGTCAGCAAATTGAACCTGTGTAAATATTATTCTCTCTACGGTGGTATGTGGAATTTATTTTTGCGGAGCCGGACACTATCCTGGTATTTAAAATCTTCTATGAATTATTCGGAGGAGGAACCCGCCTTGCAATGCCGAAGACAATATGCGCGCCGGACTCGTCATCATTGAAGCCTGGTTCAGGGGCTACTGAGGGAGTCCTGGACTAGGAGGTGTCCGGATAGCCAAACTATCATCATTGGCCGGACTCTAAGACTATGAAGATGCAAGATTGAAGACTTCGTCCCGTGTCCGGATGGGACTTTCCTTGGAGTGTGTTTTACTCTGCCTGGTGGGTTTATTCATAAAGTCAGACGTATGTCTTTTCTCTAAAAGAGATTGCCCCACTCTGCTAGTATTTTGGACAGAAGGAGTATGCTTCAATCATCCATCATGTGTAGATCGGGTGAAGCAGACAGAACATGTCGCAAACAAATTAGTAGGAAGATTCAGATAGACATGGACGCCCTTTCATCACTTGGGTTTTGTAATCAGTTCTACTCGGGCTGCAATCCCATCAAATTGCCATGAAAATGCCCATAATTCAGTTTGGGCTGTAATAATCGCATTGCAGTATTTCTATAGGTGAGACAGTGGTGTCATATATTCATATTGAGAATGAGATTTAGACCCAGTGTCAAATACAGATTGTTTTTCTGGTGTCAAACAGGGAAGCTGTCAAATAAAGAATTTTCTACCTCTATATATACTAGTACTACATCGTACATGAGTGCTCAGTCGTACCCCTACACCCGACTCTATCTCAAGAATATAACCTTGAAGAAGAGAATTGCAGAGGGGATACGTACTAGATAATAGACATGGGGAGTGTTGGTAACTATTTGCCTGCCGTTGGTATGATCCTAGTACAACTGGGTCTTGCTGGTCTGAATGTGTTGTCAAAGCTCACCATGGCCTCCGGCATGAGCCCCTACGTGCTTATCACCTACCGAAATCTCGTCGCAGCCGTCTTCCTCGCCCCCTTTGCTTTCTTCTTCGAACGGTACCTTTACACTGGATCTAACCATTTACGATTTGTTTTTGTTTTTTGTTTTTTGTTTCTTTGCGGGGGAACCAATTATAATTTGTTGATGACCATGTTACACATTATAACGAATGCGTTCCTACAAATCTGCATTTGCTTTACAAAGAGAGATGTCCAACTTTGGTAAAGGAAGTTTCTTGTTTGCAGATGTCTTGTTGATCTAAGATGTACCTAATTACTGGTTGTTGTCACTCTTTTTTATTGCCATAGATGTACTATGTGATGTCTTGCCAGTAAAATAATTGTGTAAGATAAACCCGTATTTAATATTGTTGAGACATTGCGTTAAGTTGACATATTACTTGTAAGACTACCCACAATGGGAGTAACATAGGTAGTAACATCACACATATCTAGATAAAATAGATGATGTGGCAAGCAATAAATGAAGAAAAAGATGCATGTAGTAACATAGCTAGTTACTACTAGTATGAGTAACATCACACATATCAAGGCAAGATGAGTCTATAGCCTAATAAATAAAGTGTTGTCTGTTACCACACATATGTTACTCCCCACTATAGAGGTAGTAACATAGAGTAGTAACATGGGCATGTTACTACTCTATGTTACTACCCATTGTGGCTAGTCTAAAAATTACTACCTCCTGTCCGGTATGCAGGCCCCGCCCCGCATTTTGAGTCCAGTTTTGACTATCGAATTAACCAGGAACATATGCGTGTTATGTTTCGTAAAAACTATGTTGTTGGAAACATCTATTAAATGCAAATCCAATGGTAGTGTTGCATCTTTGAAATAAAATATGCGCATTCCTACATTTATTTTGTGAATGAGTATTTATGTGAGTAATTGCTAGTACTTCCTACGTCTAGATACATCCATTGGAGCGACAAGTAATTCTGGACAAGTATTATGCATTCAAATTTAGTTGAATGTCCTTCCTGCATGAGTTACCCATCTACATTATATATGTATCAACGCATTAATTTCCTTGTTGTTCTTACAAAATATAATTTCATATGATTATGGATGCAGAACTACTTGGGCCTCACTCAGCAAGAAGACATTGATACAAATTTTCTTATGCTCCGTTGTTGGGTATGATTTTTTCTCCTTTTCCACCTAATTGAGAATTATCCGCACCCTCAACAGGAACTAGTCAAGTGCACGTGCTCTGCATGCATGATGTAGGCTTGTACCAAAACCGAGAAACATATAAACGAAAAATTGCAGAATTCTGAACTCAAATAGATGTAACTATGTTGAACGAATTGTAATCCGGGTTAATTTTCGTCATCTCATTTCTCTGCCTGTCTTTTTTAAAAAAAATATATATGCCCTGTTGTTTCGGCGAATCCTTTCACTGGTCACCCTATGGTTGCTACACCGAAAAGATTATACTCCGGTCAGGACATGTGCATGGTTCTCGGACACATGTGGTGGTGCGTCAGATGCCTGCTCAAACAGCAGCCGGCGGCGCTCCCTCGAAAAACAAAGGCAGCAGCCAGCGGTGTAAGCGAGAGTACGTACATAATAACAGCGGCGCGGGTGAGGAGCCCGACCTCGTCGTTGGAGCTGAGCTTGCATTGCATACTCTTTCAAGGAGATCGGCCTCGTCGCTGAGCCACGACCTGGGCGGCTCATCTCCGTAGCCGGACAGACAACATCGTGGTGTCATTGGGGCAATGAATTCGTCAAATCCGGCGGCTGGACTTCGTCAATGCCTACTCAAGGATGTGATTCACAATCTTTATCTTCTACTCCCTCTATTTCACAATGTAGTGCGTATGATTTATTTTTTTTAATATAATTTTACAAACTTTGACCAAGTTCGTAAAGAAAACACATACATCTAGTATATCAAATACATATCCTTAGATACGCCACAAGACATACTTTCATATTGTATATATTTGGTATTGTAATTCTTTTCTCTATAATATGGTCAAAGTTTGACTTTCCAAAAAATCTATATGCACTATATTGTGAAACGGAGGAACATCTACTTAAGAAGAACATAAAGTTTCCGTTTCACTTTTTTCCACCACCCCTTCGTCTTAATTTTCTTTCCTTCTGAACCAATTTTTACTTTAATTTACTTAACAAACTTCTCATCAAAATATAAGGTAAATCATGGACAGGATTTGATAAACATTTATTTATACAATCACATTAATATGGGCAGATAAATCATAAGCTAACGTACTGATATATCTATATCCAGTTGCTACTCGCATGCATTGTTCTAGTGCAAATAAATTAATGCAGTTCATACGTCTTTACTCTCGTGAGAACGAGTCAACCCCCCGTAGCATGGCTTTGGCCCGCTGATAATAGGGCTCGGCAGTGGCGATGCCTAGGGTGAATTCTAGGAGGGGATGGGCTGGGGGATAAACAATATGCATTTTGGGCTAATTTTCTTTGACTATGGGCCAAATACTAAGGGGTATATCGAAAAAAATTCATGGGCTAGGCTCTGAGAAGCTCCACCACTGGGGCTCGAGTTGAACCTGCGGCCCGCTAAAATGGCGGATTTGACCCGATCATCGTGGGTCGCCGATGCAGGAGGGCCCGGGCTCCGGTGGACCTAGATTTGGGATGTCCTTCCTTTAGATCTAGGTTTTCTGGGCTCCACATGGCCGATGGGCCTAGCCGGGATCACCATATGGGTTGATGTTGCTGGCAATGGCGTGGCAGTTCGGTGGTCCAGCCGGCCTCGTGGCTCAGGAGGCCGGAGGACATGGCACCGCCGAGTGAAAACTATGACTTTTAAACACAGTACAGGTGCAAGCGCTCATATATACGCGCATACGTTCACCCCTATAAACGCACACACACGCACACCCTACCCCTAGGAGCACCTCTGAGAGACTGAGCCGGTATATCATCTTGAGAATTATGAAGTCGCCGTAGGCGCCTCGTAGTCAATAGGAACGTCTCCTCCCACTGAATGCGCATTGCCGGAAATCCTGAAATGAGTTTAGAAAAATGTGAGCACCAGGACTTGAACCCTGGTGGGCTGGGAATACCACTATCCTCCTAACGATCCGCATGAAAACTATGTTCTTAGCAGTAGGCGAGGCAGGCGATGGCGATGACCTTGGACGGTGTGGTTGATTTCTTCTTGGAGATGTCGTCGAGATGTTGTGCTCGCCTTTTGCCCAGACTTCCCTGGACAAAACCTAGTATCTCCCCGAGATCTGATGGTGGTGGTGTTTTTGCGTAATGCTTCTCCTTGGGAGTGCCATTCTTGGAGTTTTCACTGAGACAAGTTGTGTGAGGATGGTGATGATGTTGGGGCTGTTGTGGCGGAGGTGAGCGATGTTGGGACAGTAGCAAAGGTTGTGGTAGTCTGTTCTTCGACGTGTTTGCGAGGTTATCTTATATTGTTTGTTGATGTGAAGTGCAGCAACGTAGTACGGGTGGAGACAATGAAAGGCGACACATGGTCTATTTGTTGATCTTCCGCAGCGACAACCTTGCATAGCCTTCCTTTGTAACTTGCAATTGGAATCGCAGTTGTGTTATCATCGACATATGCGGTTGATTTCTTGGGGGTGTATCTTTGTGTGGCTTCTCACGAACTCTACGATGGGGGGTTGGTGGTTGGTTGTTTCAGGCAAAGTCGAAACTGTTTGCTTAGGGAGAAGTGATGACGATGATGCCTACAGCTTTGACGAGGTTTTCCATACAATTGCATGTATGTTGTATCTTGGGTGTGCCTGACCAACTGGATGATCTTCGCCCGGTTTTCCCTTAATTAACTATTCAACCATTTTCATGTCTAGTTTTGAAAAAAAACAATCGTTACTCTGAAATCTGAATTGATGAACCTATATATATTCGAAATGAAACTCCTAATTGTGTATGTATAATAAGCAATAACAAAAGATTTACTGATAAACCAAAATCCTGCACGTTGGTGGGATGTGTGGCAGCGCAACGCTGAACCAGACATTCTTCTTCCAGGGCCTCAAGTACAGCCGCCCGACAGTGGCGTCCGCGCTGAACAACACACTCCCAGCTGTGACCTTCGCGCTGGCCGCCGCGCTCAAGATGGAGCCCGTCGCGGCGCTCGCCGGGAAAGCCAAGGTGGCGGGTACGACGCTCTGCGTGGCTGGTTCCATGCTAATGAACTTATACAGGGGGCCCCTCGTCAGGCCCCTGGCCTCCCCGATCCACTGGCCGTGTGTCAAGCGCACCATTGCCGCCGAGGCTGCTGCCCATGCCGGTGGGCGTGCCGCCGTCCTCGGGGCGGCTCTGATCGTCGCTTCCAACGTCGCGTGGGCCATCTGGTTCATCATTCAGGTACAGGAAAGTTTTGGTAATACCCCATGCCAATGTACTCTCTATCTTTTTCTTTATAGAGAGAGGGTGCACGAGAGTGTACTCTCTATCATCATCCTCCATTCTTGCATCGAAGTTCGTGTAAGAAAACTTTTCTTTTTTTTCTTCCACATAAAAGAACATTTAAACTTGAAACTTTACAGATCAACATCACACAAGTACTATCATGTGCAGAGAAGTTTCCACGTTTTTTGGCGCAAAATATTAAATGATACGATTCATTTGAAATTTGAAATTAGACAAATTTATGTTTCATCAAAAAAATCAGAAATATTTTATACAATGAGTGACACTTGTGTATAGTTGATCTACAAAGTTTCAAGGTCAAATGTTCTCTTGTTTGGAAGAAACAAAAAAATCTATATAAAGAAGCACAAATCTTGACGCAAACTGAATGGTCTAGATAAAAGGAACACTGGTACAGGGGTACAAAAAATCCACACCGTTCAGGTACATAGGTACATGGTACATCGTACGCATAACAATATATACGGACAAGAATTTTACAGTTTTTCGTGTTTTCTTGTTTTCCTTTGATCTGCTTTGTTGGAGGATCTTCTCATTTTCATGTATCAGTTTGGTTGCGTTGGTATATATATAAAGCTGAGCAGATGCCTTTTTCGATAATAACTAAGGTGATCGGACGTTTTGGTGGTGACAGAAGAGGATGTCCAACAGCTTCGCGTCCCCGTATACGACGACGGTGCTGATGGCAGCAATGGCCAGCGTCCAATGCGGTGTCGTCGGGGTGGCCGCCGAGCGGAGGCTATCGGCATGGGCGCTCGGGTTGGATATCAGGCTTGTCGGCTCGCTGTACGCGGTAAGATCACATCTACATGTTGATGTTCAGATCATCAGAGACAACCAGTTTGCTCATACCATTACTAGTAGAGCCCTCAAACCCTTAAACTCCTAAAAATAACTGCTTTTTTACAGTTTTCGTCGAACCCTTTCCCATCCTTCAAAAGTAAGGGCTGGGGAGCAAAACCTACCCCAACCCTCATTCGACGGTTATCCTCGCGCGGGAGGGGAAAATCCTCCCAACTCCCGCGCCCACGCCCGCGACCGCCGCTGCTAGTCGCCCCCGTCGCCGGCGGCCGCCCCGTCGACCTCCCGCGCGCCCGCGCCCGCCCCGCCCCTAGCCGCCGGCCTCTCCTCCACCTCCTCCCGGCCACGGCCGCGGCCGCCCCGCCCCCGGCTGTCGCCATCCGTCGCGCTGCCCGCACCGCCCGCCGCCCCGCCGGTTTCTACTTCCGTGCGCCCGCCCGCCGCCTCTGGCTCCCGCCCCCGGCCGTCGCCATCCGTCCCGCTGCCCGCGCCGCCCGCCTCCCGCCCCCGCGCCATCCGCCTCCGCCTCCCACCCCCCGGCCACTGCCCTCCGCCCGCGCCTGCCCCGCCCTCCGCCCCCGCGCTGCCCTCCGCCCGTCGTGCACGAGGTGCTCGACGGTATGCCCGCAACGAAAACGTCGTTCATGGGGAATATTCGGTTATAAGGGTTGGGTTTGAGGGTTCTAATCTTTGCCCCTGTTTTTCAACCCGTAAAAGTGCACAAAAAGACCATTTTTGGACCCTTAAAACGCTAGTAAGGGTTTGAGGGTTTGAGGGTTCTACTAGTAATGCTCTCAGTGTGGCGAGAAAAGATACATGTCGGAAGGTACGGACGACCGATCGACCCGATGCATCCTTGCACAATTGGTGATCCTATGGTTCTTTTTTTTGAAGCTCAAACCATAGAACAATTGTTCTACGGTACTTTCTTTTAAAAAGGAAACATGGCACATATATATAGACAAAAACAAGAAAAGAAAAACAAAAGAATTGAGAAGCTATCCAATTCCAGCCTTTTCTAACATGGTCAAGTAATATGCAAACTTATGCAGTGGTCATCCTATATGATCACTGATCCACCCTTGCAGTGTACCCAAGTACTTTGCCTTGATCATGTGCTCTAGTAGTTTAAGATCCTCTTTTAACTTGAATTTCCAGCAGTTAACACTTGGAACTTCCTTTCTAAAAAAAATCCCATTTCTTCGTCCCCAGATGGACCAACATCCTTGAATAATGATTTGCATTGCAATACGATTTGGTAATTCGGCTCTTGTCAGATGAATATCATATAAAAAGGATATACCAAGTTTTTTTTGGGAAGAATGTCGTGCTAGTAGTCTTGAGAGAATCCACAGTCCCAAAAAAGATGCTTTGTTGTTTCTTCAGTATCTTCATGGCAGAAAACACATGTGTAACTTTCCGGTGGGAAAGATTTCCTTTTGAGCAAATTTCCGGTGTTCCTATCATGCATAAGTATCCAGAAGAAAATATTGTGCCTCAACCTGCATGAACTCTTCCACATCCATTTAAAAATCTACATTACTGTTCTTGCTGGGGTGGACTTAGATGATGATACATCAATATGGAGGAATATTTTCTTTTCTGGCCCTTACAAATCCAAGAATCTTTTTGTTGGCCATCAGCATGCATCTGCACCAATAGTTGTAGTTCATTGAACTGGGAGAATGCTTGAGTGGACAATTGAGTTTGTCCTCAGCTGAGGTCCAATCGTTTACAGATAAAGCATCATCCTTTGCAAATGAAAGAAGCTCAGGAAATTTTTCCTTGAGAGGTTGCTCGGTCCAATTATGATGCTAGAGAAGGATAGCTTGTCCATTGCCCAACTTACCTTTGAATTAGATTTATAATCATCAAATAACCTCAGGTGACTTCTCCACCAGTTGATTGCTCATATGCTTGATTGCTCGTATATATGTTTTGGTTTGTGTGGTTGCCTCCAGCATCATCGGCGCCGTTCTCATAGTCGTGGGGCTATACACTGTGCTCTGGGGCAAGAGAAGGGACATGGTAGCCACTCAAATCGCACCTGTCGCGGACGCTGATGAGGAGATGAACATCAGTGCCGGCGGCGAAGTGAACAGTTGGGTTGTCGATGGCACGGCGATCGCGCCGCCACATCCCGCTACTGGTCATCATGAAGGAATGGGCCATGCACAAATGTAGCACGGCATGAGATTTGTAGCACGGTCTTAATTGGTGTCATGCGATTTGTGCGGTAGGAGATTTGTTGGAAGTAAGAAATCTCTACTCCTAATGGAGCAGTTGGTGAATAGTCTCCACGGTTTATTTTTGCTGGGTTTTTTTCGTCTCTCCTCCCACCACCCCCTCCCATCCTGGTCCATCAGTTTATTTTTCTCTCCACTCTTTATTACAACCAGGACTTTCCTAACGTATAACAAATCACGGATCTAACTTCCTTAAATTATTCATATCAATCGATTTCTTTTATTGGTTCAATTTGTTTTAGGAAACAAATACCAAATTTTTAAGAAACAAATAATATATTTGAATCTAACTTTCCTAACTTATCTAAATCAATCGATTTCTCTCATTAGTGAAATTTGTTTTAGGAAACAAATAACAGACATGTCACAAACTTTTCTCCCAATAAATAGTTTCTTAACATTTGTAAACTTTCCTAATCAGACACGTCACAAACGGGCAGGTACTGATATCATGTTACCAAACAATAAAACCCCATTTGCATAGAAATCAGTTCAAAATCTTAACTTTCCTAAATTTTTACCTTTCCTTGATAACATCCAATATTTCCTATGTTTTTCCCCTATTGAAGGAAATCACCCCTCCATCGATATTAGCATTTTTTGGAATGAGATCTCTGGGTTATAATTTTTTTGCGATTCTTTTCAATTGTGACCTCTCCTTCCGCTACGGCTCCTTCTCGCATAATCACCTCCACCACAGCCAGCTGACGCCACCCTAGACCTCTTGCCTCTCCACACCTTCTCCGCCACCTCCTTCTCGTACTCCATTGACAATCCCTCCGCCACGTTTGTCCACGGCGGTGTCGAGGGCATGGCGCAACAGCGTACCACTGGTAGAGCGGCGCATAGCAGCAGGAAGAAGCACGCAGCAGGCGAGGCGAGCAGCCGACGGTGGAGGGCAGAGATGCGGACGGCGTGGTGAGGGGGCGGCCGGCAGAAGATGGCCGCGACAGGAGGCGGCGCGAGGCAGGGGCGCGACAGCGGGGCGAGCATGCTACGTCTTGAGCTTGCGTTGGTTTTCCTTGGAGAGGAAAGGGTGATGCAGCAATAGTAGCGTAAGTATTTCCCTCAGTTTTTGAGAACCAAGGTATCAATCCGGTAGGAGGCTCCTCAAAAGTCCCACGCACCTACACAAACAAACAAAGAACTCGCAACCAACGCAATAAAGGGGTTGTCAATCCCTTCACGGCCACTTGCGAAAGTGATATCTGATAGAGATAGTATGATAAGATAAAAATATTTTTGGTATTTTATAATATAGGTGCAAAAAGTAAAGATGCAAATAAAAGTAGATTGAAAGCTTATATAATAAAAGATAGACCCGGGGGCCATAGGTTTCACTAGTGGCTTCTCTCAAGATAGTATAAGTATTACGGTGGGTGAACAAATTACTGTCGAGCAATTGATAGAAAAGCGAATAATTATGAGATTATCTAGGCATAATCATGTATATAGGCATCACGTCCGTGACAAGTAGACCTACTCCTGCCTGCATCTATTACTATTACTCCACACATCAACCGCTATCCAGCATGCATCTAGAGTATATTAAGTTCATAAGAACAGAGTAACGCATTAAGAAAGATGATATGATGTGGAGGGATAAACTCAAGCAATATGATATAAACCCCATCTTTTTATCCTCGATGACAATAATATAATACGTGCCTTGCTGCCCCTGCTGTCACTGGGAAAGGACACCGCAAGATTGAACCCAAAGCAAAGCACTTCTCCCATTGCAAGAAAGTTCAATCTAGTAGACCAAACCAAACTGATAATTCGAAGAGACTTGCAAAGATAACTCAATCATACATAAAAGAATTCAGAGGAGATTCAAATATTTCTCATAGATAAACTTGTTCATAAACCCACAATTCATTGGATCTCGACAAACACACCACAAAAAGAGTTACATCAAATAGATCTCAATAAGAGAGGGGGAGAACATGGTATTGAGATCCAAAAAGAGAGAAGAAGCCATCTAGCTAATAACTATGGACCCGAAAGTCTGTGGTAAACTACTCACAACTCAGCGGAGGGGCTATGGTGTTGATGTAGAAGCCATCCGTGGTCGATTCCCCCTCCGGCGGAGTGCCGGCGAAGGCTCCAAGATGGGATCTCGCGGATACAGAAGGTTACAGTGGTGGAAATTGTTTTTCGTTGGCTCACTGGATGTTTTCAGGGTACATGGGTATATATAAGAGGAAGAAGTACGTCAGTGGCCGCCCAGGGGGCCACGAGACAGGGGGGCGTCCTCCTATCTCCTGGCCGCCTCGATCGCTTCTTGACTTGCACTCCAAGTCCTCAGGATCACGTTCGTTCCAAAAATCACGCTCCTGAAGGTTTCATTCCGTTTGGACTCCGTTTGATATCCCCTTTCTTCGAAATACTGAAATAGGCAAAAAAAATAGCAATACGGGTTGGGCCTCCGTTTAGTAGGTTAGTCCCAAAAATGATATAAATATGTAAAATAAAGCTCATAAACATCCAAAAGGGTAATATAATAGCATGGAACAATCAAAAATTATAGATACGTTGGAGACGTATCAGAGCGCAGCCAACAAGAGTGTGATGCGCGACCAGGGTGTGCGTCGCGCGAGGCACAGTGGTGTGGTGGCTGTGGCGAGTGTGATGGCAATGGCGGGCGCGACGGACGCGGTGTGGCACGTGCGTGGGCATGGAGAGCCAGAGAGTGAGTGGCCCCACGGGCGCGGAAGAAGAGCTGAAGGCTCGGGCATGGGCGCGCATAGGAGCGGGTATGTGCTACGGGGTCAATCCGTGGAGCTCAGTGGCTACCCCTGCAATGGCCATGGTAGGCGGCGGTTCTTGGCCACGGCGAAATACCTAACGAGAGAAAACGAGAGGGGAAACTAGGGAAAGGCAAGAGGAGATCACGGCGGTGTCAATGGCACCCTAGGGGAAGACATGGGTGCTTGGGGCGGCGCGGATCGAACGGCAATGTCGCGGTGGCCGAAGGTTGAGGAAGACGGCAACGACGTCGATCTGGGGGTGCTGGATTTGAACTCGTTGGCGCAGATGAAGTAGCGAAGGCATTCGGAGCTCCTCGACAAGCTCCTAGCCAGCAGGCAGGGCAGTGGCCGTGTGGACAGGGTCGGTCATGGTGGTCGTGGCATCGGACTTCGTCCAGATCACCGGGATCGAGCGAGCGAGGAGGAGAAGTGGATCTGGGAGGGGGCGTCGAGGAGGAGTGAGGCCATGGGGGCAGGGGAGGCAGGGCGTCACTCTTATCCATTCCCCTTTGATGCCGGCAAGGTGGTCGGGCAGGAGCCCGGCTCTGTAGCGACGGGCTCGGGGAACAGGAGAAGACGACCGTGCGGGGATTGGACCACTGGGCCGGTTCGGTGGCAAGGCCCGGGGTAGGGGGAATCCCCTTTTTCATCGTCCTTTTGGTTTTTAATGTATTCTCATCCGTTTCTCCTTTTTAACACCTTTTTCTATTTATTCTTATATCAACTAAATGGATTTTGTTAATTGTGAAACTATGCACACAATTCGAGCACAATATTTTTAGGTGGCACAAAAAGTTTGGGGCCAAAAGAAAATACATAAAATTAGGTTTATATTTAATTGGTTATTTTAACTACTGTTGGACCTCTTATTAATTTGACAAGATTTAATTGTTGGGTCAAATAATGTTGGGCTCAACATGTCAAAGATCAGTGGAATTATAGAATATGGTGAACATTTTAGTTTTACTGTTTGACGAAATAATTTATTTGACTTTATTTTAAATTTGAATTGGGCTTTGATTTTTATCAAGTGGCAGTTTGGCTTAGCAAGCCTGATGACATGGCATCATTAGGGGGAGGTCACTGTAGCTAACGACTTGAGGTGTTACATAATCTTCCCATTTCTGAAATTTCATTGTTAAATGATTGGGGAATATATCACAATATCCATTAGTTCAGTCAAGCTCACCACAAGTCCACACATTATTGCCAATTGAGTAAGTCTTATTGGCGGGGAGAATAGGCGATGTGTGTGTGTTAGAGAGAGAGAGGGAGAGAGAGTGAGGAAGAGAGTGTGTGTGTGAGGATTTGATAGTAAAAAACGTCGCCAATGTCGTAATATTGAAGTCTTAAAATTAATGTGGCCCCGTTGCAACGCACGGGAATACGAGTCATATTCAAATGACGATTTTTTGTCCTATAGTGATCAAGAGATTGAGAAACAAGAAGGGCATCGTGCTGA
Source organism: Triticum timopheevii (assembly GCA_963921465.1). Classification (NCBI taxonomy): domain Eukaryota; kingdom Viridiplantae; phylum Streptophyta; class Magnoliopsida; order Poales; family Poaceae; genus Triticum; species Triticum timopheevii. The sequence goes on along the minus strand of OY997274.1, from coordinate 601,724,976 downwards.
TTCCAACTGATTCAAGCTAACATGCACTCATGGATTCATTTATTTTAAGTTTGTGCTCTCATGTTTGAAGGATGGCGGCTGCTACGGATCAGGCCAGCCGTTCGATCCGGCGCTGGTGGACGTCTGATTCTGCGCCGCACCAGAAGCTGCAGGTGATGTCCATGGCAACATCAAGCGTCGGGCGAATCTCCATAGCAGAGCAAGACGAAGCTGCAATGTCCATCACAACATCAAGCGTCGGGCGAACCTCCATAGCAGAGTGAGACGAAGTTGCAACAGAGCACCGACGGTGCCGGTGAAGCTCCATTGCAGCACCGGGTGAGCTCCATTACTGCCTAACGACCCGGCGATGCTCCGACGAAGCTCCATTGCAGCAGCACCGGCGCTCCATTGTAGCCCCCTGGCGATGCTTCATTTCAGCCTCTGGCGACAGCACCGACGGCGCCCCCCGAGATGCCCTGTCACAACTGCGTCGTTCCAGTACCGGCGTCGCCCCTCTCCCGGCCATGGCGAGGATGTAACACAGCAGCAGTTGCGGCCATGGCGTGGATGCAAACAGCAACGGCTGCTTCGCCCTCTGATTGCAACTGCGGCGGTTTTTTTTTTTTTTGCAACAGCGGCGGGGTTGGGGTAGAGTAGCATCATGCGCCGTCGGCGGCGCCCCTCCCGGTTCCCAGTCGTGGTCATGGTGCTCGCCATGGGAGCTTTGCCCGAAGGAGGAAGAAAAGGGGAAAAGATAAAAACAGAGAAAAACGTGTGGAGAAGAAGAGATGCGCTGGGAGATAAGGTCGGGAGGAGCGTTGGGTGGTCCCCCAGTGGACACGTGTCGCACAGAGCAGCCGGGCATTTTTTTTAGAAAAAACTCCGTGAGCACCAAACGCTCAAGCTGAGACTTGAGCTCTGGTGGGCTAGCTGCGAACTTCCGCGTCTTGCCAACTGAGCTATGCTCAATTCTCGAACGTTTTCCTTTAAGGATTTGGCTAAATTGATGGAGAGAATTTCTTCTTTTCTTAAAGTTTAGTTCCCTTTTTGTCCCAGAATATTGTTTTCTTTCCTATTTGACACTCAAACTTCATTTTGTGTCTTATGTGATACTTTCATCCATTTTTTCATCCAGAGGTGTTAACTGGCATGTGTAAAGACAATTTTACCCCTATGACAATATGTCAACAGAAAAGGATAGAGAAGGGGCGTGAACAAACAAAAAATATGGGCGAATCTGCTATCCTACCTCTTTCCTTTCTCCTCTCCTTCCTCCTAATCCCCCTGCTCTTTCCTTCCACCATCACCCAACATGTTGGACTTAAACATGAAGTGTACCTGTGTCATGTACGATTAGATACATGTGTACATTCGTGCGGCCATCAAACCAGCTAGCTTTTATTTTTATTTTTTTGAGGATATCAAACCAGCTTAGCTATTGCGTGCGTTTCCTGTGTGTGCAGCTACCCGGATCGATCATGCAGGGATCGATTAGTCTGCTGTTTTATACGTGTGTGAGGTGCTTTTGTCTACGGCCGGTGTACGTACGTGTGTGCCGTACGTACCTAGCTTTGCTACTCTCGGTCGGAAATCTGTTGCTTCGTCCGTTGCCGTCGTCGTCGTCGCGTGTTGCCGTCGTCGAAGTACTCGCGTAGTCGGGACTGGGCTAACACAACCCGCCATGTATTGCAGCTCGATCCGTGAGAGCCGATCTGTATCGCGATGGCTTATGCGTGTGCAGCACTTGAAGCATGAACACATCTATGCGACATGACTCATTGACATGCCGCGTTCTAACTTATCACACGCTAGACGAAGAGCTCCAATCAACCGAGACCATCCATGGTGCCTTAAGACCCTCTCATGCGGCTCAGTTAAATGGTGCTCAAGACCCTCTCATGGTTGTCATTGTGTTGCGGCGAACGTCGTGCTCTTGGTGTTGTCTCAGCTCATCTTTGCTCAAGGTCGGCACAAGATGCCTCTCAAACTTGCTATCGTTTCGTTTTCCTGCGGCGGAGCCTCAGTCAAGGTTCGTGTCTGGGATGACACTCGTTGATTGTGGATGATCCTAAGTTGTGCCATGGGGGTCAGTATGCTTGCCAATGCATTCGGCTGTTTTGCAAAGTCTTGGTATTGGGATCTCCCGACGACATCGCACATCTACTTGTGTCTCTCGTGGTGATGGTCTTATGTCCACTAGCTTGGTCGTGCCTATATGGTTTTCGGCCCGGTTTTCCTTATAAATGGGTCAATTTGTTAAGGTTTTCGATTCGGTTTTCCTTATAAACTAGATCACTCCTCTGGCATTTGGCCACTTTGAGTAATATATTCAGGTGGAGGAACTCCTTCCCCGGTGATTCTCAAAAGAAAAAACTTATCACACACTAGATTAATGTGTACAAATTTATATGCTACGGTAGAGGCTAAATGGTTTTGTCACCGTTTCACTCATCGTATTATTATTATTAGTCATATAAATACATTTTTGTTTACTTATTCAAACTGGACAAAAAATTTCACATTACGTTTGTGTTTGCATGTGAAAAATCTGTTCACATACTACATTAGGGGTAAAACAATCTTTTAAGGGCAGACTTAAAACCGTTATTAGCCAAAACTGATGGAAGTGTCACATATGGAACATAATGAAATTTGGGTGTAAAAAAGGAGAGAAAACAAAATTTTGGGTCAAAAAGGGAACCAAACTTTTAAAAAGGGCCAAATCAGGAATTCTCTCAAATTGATGAAGATCTGGACCTTTGCCTAGTGCCAGGTTGTTTGCCAACTGCATTTTGCTCGGCCCTAGGCAAACATGACCTTTGCCGAGTTTTTTTCACCCGGCATGCAATTCTTTGTCAGGTACTCTTTTTTATTCGGCAAACAAGTTTCTGTCTTTTGTCTTTTTCCTTTTTCTTCTCTTTTCTCTTGTTTCTTTTCATTTCTACATTATTATTTGTTTTTCCTTTTATGCTCTGTTCTTTTCTAAATTATTTATATTTACCTCTATATTTTCTGTTATATGCAATAAGTGAATTTTCTAGTCATTTGGTGAAAATTAATTAAAATTTGAAATGCAAGTGCATGATAAAGTTGAAAAAATTGGGTTAAAAAATTGAATTCGTGTTCTTGAGTTTTTGTTTCATCCTTACACAAGAAAAATAAAGAAATTCCAAACATGAGGATGCCGAGACTTGAGCTTGAAAATGGAGTTTAGGCTTTAAGCTTTGAAAAATGCAAACGAAGACCCAAAAACATGAAACATGACATTGTAACAACAGAATATAATATTGCTAAGTACTTTGCTAAGCTCTGGGTGCATATTGGATTTTTGTCCAATATTCACGTCGAGTATCGAGAGAGAGACTACAGTGCATAAATCGAAAAAATTCCACAAAAGTCGGCTTACCGTGAATTTTTTTCCACGGAGGCCAGCCATCTTCATAAAAATTTCTAATCCGAGGTGGTTCCTGCCACTTCGGAAGCAACTCAACGGATGGAGGTTGGCTGCATGAAGACATTGTTCGGGGGACGCTTCGTTGAACCTGTTTCAAGCCTGACGACCGATGACGACGTGCAACTCGGATGGCCTGAGGTGCAACCAAGTTTGAAGACCAGTTCAAAGGCTACTGACGGTGTCCCAAATAAGGGCCCCTCACCATGTCGACTCCCGTCCAGGTCGGCCAGGAGAGGACTGCTACGTCTTGAGTTTGCGTTGGTTTTCCTTCAAGAGGAAAGAGTGATGCAGCAATAGTAGCGTAAGTATTTTCCTCAGTTTTTGAGAACCAAAGTATCAATCCAGTAGGAGGCTCCTCAGAAGTCCCACGCACCTACACAAACAAACAAAGAACTCGCAACCAACGCAATAAAGGGGTTGTCAATCCCTTCACGGCCACTTGCGAAAGTGAGATCTGATAGAGATAGTATGATAAGATAAATATTTTTTGGTATTTTATAATATAGATTGAAAAAGTAAAGATGCAAATAAAAGTAGATTGAAAGCTTATATGATAAATGGTTAATTATCCTTTTGCCCTCAGTGGTGTCTCTGTGCTCAGTTTTGCCCTCAGATGCAAATTGTGCTCAGTTTTGCCCCTAGTCCATGCACAGCTACTATGACGAGGCCAAACGGTCATATTTGAGTCCATTCCGTCCGCCAGCGTTAGTGGTTGTGGGTCCGGAGCTTACACATGGGACCGTGTGGACGTGGGCCCGGAGCTGACATGTAGGCCCGTGCAACTAAATCCCGAATCATTAGTAGCTCACTCTGCCCATCCGCTTCCCCGCCGGCCGGCTGACCTGCGCCGCCGCCGGCACTTGCGCCGCGGCCAGCGCCTGCCCCGCCACCAGCTGCACGCCTTCTCCACCGCTACCTTTCTGCGCCTACGCTTCACGGCTACCTGCGACGCCCGCCACCTTCCTGCGACGCCACGGGTGGGGCGCCCGCCACCTGCTCGACCCGCGGCGCAGCCTTCTTCCGTGCGCCCGGCCGGAGCGCTCAAAGGTGGAGGGCTGCTGGAGCTATTTGAACTAGGAGGAAGAACCCTAGGGCGAAATGGAGAGCAGCAGCGACCCCAGAGTATTTGGCGAGGCAGGACGGGCCGGAGATCCGCCGCATCCACCACTGGGTTCCCGAGGGGTAAGTCTCGCCTCCTGTTTAGATTGAGCTTAGTTGTGCATTTGAACACTCGATTCGAGTAGGTTTGCCCAATTAGTGTGTTGATTGCGTCTCTGTTTTTCGCCGGTTAGGATGGAGTTGCGGTTTGCTTTCTTGATGCACATTAGAAGGGACCGGTACACGTTCCATGCAAAGGATCAAAAGAAATACCAAGGAGGTTTTGATTATCGGTTGCCAATGGCTAGTAATTGGAGTTTCAGACAATTTGGGGGGTAATTTATAGCCAATATCCTTGGGGTTTGCTTGATGAAGTGGTATACAAATACTATATATGATGGGGAAAAGAAATTGGTGACAATTAGTAATGATGAAGAGCAAGCTACCATGTTTGTTAGGCATAAAGAGAAAGCTAATTTTCATGTGAGGCTGCAAGTTGATGTGCTTGAGCAGGCATTTGGACCTAGGATGACGGGTGCAACATCTCGGGGAGAACCAAGTCGTCGTAATGGCATCTCTAGCCAGAACAGTTCAGTTGGTGCACGGCGACGTGGTGGCTCGACAAGTGTGGGCAACAGCAGTAGGGTCCCCCTTGAAGTGGAGCCTGATGACTACAATTCTGGGGTTGATGAAGAGAAGCTATATTCTGATGTTATTCGGAATTTACGACGGGCACCTCGGGCTGATAACCAAGACGAGGCTCACAATGCAGTCCGTGTGGATGATGACGCGGTGGGTGAGGACGAAGACCTTGCAGCTGTTGAATGGGACCCTTTGAACCCTCATACGGAAGAAGGTACAGTTTTTGCATCCATGAATGAGTGTAGAAATGCACTTGTGACATACTGCATCAAGGTAGAACGTACTTTCAAAGTTGACAAGAGCGATCAAGTACGTTACAGAGTGCACTGTCCGACTGAGGGTTGTCCATGGAGGCTGCTCGCATCTAAAATGCGAAATAGCACTAATGTTCAGGTCAAAGTGAACCCTTTTAAGCACACATGCCAGGAATCAACCCTTAGGAAGGATACAATCAGTAGAGCCAAGTCAAGATGGGTGGCAGAAAAAGTAAAGAAGTGGGTGAAAGAAAACCAGCAAGTGGGTCCAAAGGAATTGCAGAAGAACATCAAAGATAAATTTAAGAAAGATTTACCATACATGAGGTTGTTCAATGGTAAACAACATGCTATGGATTCTATTTATGGTAACTGGCAGGAAAGTTTTCAATTGTTGTATTCATTCAAAGGTGAAGTGGAGAGGACAAGCCCAGGTAGTATTATAGATATTGATCACCACACCGTGGAGTACACATTCATGGGAGTGACAAAGACCAAGGAATGCTTTAGGAGGGTTTTTGTCTGCTTTGAGGCTTGTCGCCGGAGTTTTTTGGCAGGTTGTAGGCCTTATTTGGCTATTGATGCCACTTTTCTCACAGTGAGGTTTAAAGGAAAGTTAGTAGCAGCTTGTGCAGTTGATGCACACAGTTTTGTATTTCCAGTTGCCTACGGTGTGCTGGAGACAGAGTCTGAGGAGAGCTGGACTTGGTTTTTGCATAATCTGCGCCGGGCTATTGCACATCCCAATGGGTTGGTCATTCATACAGATGCCTGCAAAGGTTTAGAAGTGGCCGTGGACAATGTGTTCCCTGGAGTAGAGCATAGGGAATGCATACGTCACCTTGCTGCAAATTTCATGAAGAAATTCAAAGGAAAGGTGTATACCGACAATTTATGGCCAGCATCTTTGACTTGCAGTGTGAAGAAGCACAACTACCACTTGAGGCAGTTATACATGAATCCCAAAGTGAAACAATACTTGGAAACACACCACTCCAAGTTATGGGCCAGAAGCCAATTCAGTGAACTGAGCAAAGTTGACTATGTGCACAATAATCTAGCAGTCTTTCAACTCAACGATCTAGAAACTAAAGGGTCATTATGTGGTGGATTTGCTGGACAGGATAAGGATAGAATACATGCAGAAATTTCATTATCATGCAGGAATAGCCGAGGCAAAATTCATGGGCCACATTATCATCTCTGTCGTGATGAATGAACTGATGCAGAAAACAACAAGCTTGGAAATGAACATGACTCTTTGCTTGGGTACCACAGCAGAGATATCATATTTGGACAAAGAGAAGAGGGAATGGAGATATCCAGCGGCTTTAGAAGCTAGAACTTGCAGTTGTAGGCAATGGCAGATAACTGGGTTGCCATGCATTCATGCCTTGTTTTTCATCACTTCTCTCCCAGGTCCAGTAGGGAACATCCAGCAGTATGTGCATGATTACTACTCTGTTGCAAGGTTCAAAGCCACATATGCTTATGCATTGCCTGCTATGGAGGGAAAACAACAATGGGACATGGTGGACCCTGGATTCAAGCTTTGTGCTCCAGCTCTAAAGAGAGCAGCAGGTAGACCAAGGAGGAGTCGAATCAGACCTCGCAGCGAAGGAGCTGGACTTGAAGCGAGGAAGCGTAAGTGCACAAGATGTGGTGGGTCTGGTCATCTTGGTAAGTATTGTGACAACACAGTAGATCCAACGTTTAGAGAGAGTTTCGATGAAGGCTTCGATGAAAATGTTGGTCAGCAGCCGGTTGCCTCAACAGATGATGAAAATGATGGACAGTATCCGGTTGCATCAGATGAGGATTTTGACGAGGTTCGAAATGATGATGGTCAACAGCTACATGATTTTGACGATGATCCAAAATATCCTCCAAATAATGATTCAAGTGAGGCTCCAAATGGTGATCCAAGTGAGGCTCCAAATAGTGATCATGGTGATCCAAGTGAGGCTCCAAATGATGATCATGGTGATCCAAGTGAGGCTCCAAATGATGATCGAAGTGAGGCTCCAAATGTGACCAACCTTCTGTTGTTGTGAGTTGTGCTAGGTATGTAAATCTTGCAAGGGTCAAATACTACTGTACATTTATGGGTCACTTGACATGATCTCATTACCCTTTATGTTTTGCACAGCTCTATGATAGGTTTGAAGAAGATGCACAAGGTACCGACAACCAAGAGGAGAAGAGAAGAAGCAATGAGCACAAGGTGCACGAGGAGCAAAGTGATGGCAAGAAGCTCAGGGAACAGACAGAAGCCCGAACGCTATATGTGAATAATTATGAAACATTAGGAATAATGTTGTATTTCTGTTGGATGATGTTGGACCTATGTTAGAACTATGTTTGACATGATGTTTAAATCTGTTGGATGATGTTTGAATGAGCACATGGTTTTTCCTTTTTTTGATTTTTTTTTAATTTTGTTTTGCTCATTTGAATTCTAGTCAAACCTAACTTTGACCAAGATTTAAACAAGTCTAAAACATCAAAATGAAGAACTAAGCCTGGATCCTTCTTAGTCAATCCAAAATGAAGTTGTGGTGAAGTTTTTGAAATTTTCATGAAAAATATGGTAAAATGAGGGGTCCAAAGGTAGGGTAAACGGCCTCATTTTTAAGCAAGGTTTTTTTCGACCTTGTCTAAATCAGCCAAATAACTTTCCTAAACATATATTCTATATATACGGACTATGTGCGCTGGTTTTTCCAGTTTTTGATTTTTATTTAAATTTGTTTTGCTCATTTGAATTCTGGTCAAACTTAACTTTGACCAAGATTTAAACAAGTGTAAAACATCAAAATGAAAAACTAAGTCTGGATCCTTCTTAGTCACTCTAAAATGAAGCTGTGGTGAGTTTTTTGAAATTTTCATGTTTATTTCCCCAAAACACTTCTCTTCACTTCATACAAAAGAGTTTGAGATACTCGAGATATCATACAATACACATGAACTTATCGTTTAAATGTATGTAAACCTTGTTTATCAACTTAAATCGTTAGTATATGACATAAGAAGACTATGTGCGCAGGTTTTTTATTTTTTTTATTTTTATTTAATTTATTATGCTCATTTGAAATCTGGTCAAACATAGCTTTGAATGCTCCAAACCCCTCCCAAACCCCGCTAACCCTAGCGCTGAACCAGGACCGTTCATCTAACCCTAGCGCTGAAAAAGGGTCGTCGATCTAACCCTTCTAGAAGGAATCTGTGGGGAGGGAGGCGATCAGCGAGATGCAATCTGATTGGCTGGGAGATTCTTTTTTTAAAAACAAATATCGGGCGCGCTGGATGGACCGTTGGGCCATCTCGTTGTCTGGGCCTGAGACCGGAGTAAATAGCCCGTCTCAGCCTTTCCAGGCCTTGCATGCATGCATGGGAGGCGGCGACGTGCATAGGCTGCGACGTGGGTTTGCATGCGCGGGAGGCTGCGACGTGCATAGGCTGCGACGTGCATGCATGCGAGCGAGGCGAGCGAGGCGTGCTAGGCGCACTAGGCTAGCAAGGCCAGCTAGGTGGTTCAATGAGTCAGATGCACCGTCCGGTCAAAGAGCTATGCAGTGATTCAAATGCACGCACGCGCCCCATGCATGCATCGTTTTTGTGCAAAAGTTTAAGAGTGCAAAGCGTAACGGATACACACACACGTTCGGATTCACACACGCACCGTTCTCATCCTTTCTCTCTTCCTCTCCCACCCACTAGCCTATAAATGGGGTGACTATCTTCCTCTCCCACCCATAAGCCAGATCAGATCCATTCTCTCCAACTTCAAACACCCAATCGACCGAGCCCTCCCCAAGCGAGACCATGCAGTTCAACGGGCCGACCTTCAGCCGTCCGCCTGTCGTGCCGGAGCTGCGCTACCCACCAGGTGTGCTCGTGGAGAGGGAGTTCCGCGTGTGGGCTATTTCAAGGTGGAGGGGTTCCGTCGAACTCAACGGCGCCTTCCTCAGACCGGCTATGCCCACCTCCCACGGGGCTCGCCGAGGATGTTCACCCTCAACGAGGTTCGTGACCGCGGCGCATCCTCCTACTGCTCACGGTCACCTTCACCAACCCGTTTGACGCGTGCGAGCTCCTCGGCCAAGTCTTTTGGTGCGGCTGTGAGGCCATCTTCTTCACCGTCTACAACATCAACACCAACTACGAGAGCATCTTCCCCACTCCAGCCAGGATGCACTCCCTTCCCTACGACGACGGGGAGGAGGTGTGAAGATGAAGACGGTGTTGAAGGGGCGCGCGCGGCCAAAGTGGAAGGAGGAGATCAAGATGAAGACTGTTTTGTTTTTTATTTGTTGCTTTTCTATGTCGTGTCGTGTCGTGTCATGTTTCGTCATGTGTCCGTGAACTGTCCGTGAACTTATTATTGTAATGGTACTTGTGTTGCATCTTATCTAAGTTATTTATTAGGGTTTATTATGTGTGTTAAAAAATGTTCGTGCCCAAGCATATAATTTCTTCCCTAAACCAAGTCATGAAGCTCGAGAACTTGTGGTTTTCATTAATGAAAATCGGAGGGGGTGAGAAGCCCTCCGTTTTATTTAAAAAAATAAGTCATGACTAACATGCAAATTTATTCCGTTTAAATCCTAAACCAATTGCCACTCTAACACTAAACCAAGTGGCACTCTAACCAAAACCACGTGGCAGTGCAAACATACGTTTTCAACCTTCCAACCCTCCAAAATTTCAGTGCAAAACAAAGGAAAACCACTCTCACGCGTGTGCAAACATTCACGGTCTCACTATTTTTTTTGACAAATTTCACAGTCTCACTATGTATACATTCCTTCCCTATCCATGTCAAACTCTTGCCATCTGTCCTAGCGGTTACCAACGCAGCCCTAAACACCACAAACCCACGCGGTCTTGGGTTCGAGTCCCCAGCCGCACCAATTTTTTGTGCATTTTCCACCCTTCATTTTTTAGACAAATTAGTTTTTACTCAATGTAATGCCCTTAAAAAATGTTCATTTATTTTGGCACTAGGTGTAAACCTCTACCAGAGCTGAGGCACATTTTCCATGACATTTTGGTCTTTGATTTAAATCATGGTGTATTTGAATTGGATTACTTAAATTGCTATTAAATATTTAACAGCTCCAAAAAAAATTCTAACCTTAATTGTTTGGCTCTGGAATAATTCATTAGCTGCATTTCATTGATCAAAAGTTTCTAAATTCCTCATTTCTTCTCCTTTTTTTCAACATATTTAAATGTTGGTCGCTTCTTCTCTTTTTTTCAACGTTTAAACAACTTTGACCAACATTTAAACTAGGTGAATTTCTCATACAATTTCAAGATTACAAATTCCTCCATAATTCTTGCCTTTCCATACATTTTCAACATTACAACCAGTGCGATTACCATACCTACAAATGCCCAAAAGTATTTGCAAATTGGTATTGGTAGTGCTTGATCTTCAAGCTTCCTAACCTTCTTCTTCAACATCCTAAGCTCAACAGCTAGCTCTCTGTCAGTGCGTGCTTCGCCCTCCATCTCTTCTTCCGGAGCTCGTGCTGCGGCCACTGCGGTTTGGGGCAGCATGCGCAACCATTCTTCATGCTCTTCTTGCAGTTCATTTATCAGAGTATTAGCCAGAGCATCGACCCAAAGAAAAAAGCATGTCACCTGCATGAACACGGAACAGATCAACCGATTGCTCAAAGATCCCGACCATGAAAATGGTGCAATTGCCCCGATTCTTACCCCATTCTCGCTGCACACGTAGAACGGACGATTGTGGTTCCTCGGTGTGTGAGAAACCCTCCGATCAACGCTCGCCCGGCACCGCGGACAGACGAAGACAGGCATCTCCACACGCGCCCGGCTCTGCATCCGCGAGGTGGCGCGGGAGCTTGCGGAAGACATGGAGCTCGGAGCTGAACGGGATCTCAACGCCTCCGTGCCCTCCACAGCTAGCTTCCCACCGCCGCGCCCTACAAAGCTAGCTTCCGACCGCTATTGTGGTCTCGCTCTCTCGCCGTGGTCAGCGTCGTGCTCTCTATCACCGTGGTCACCATCGCTGTCGCCCGCTTATATAGCACACCCGCAATGGCTCTAGGCTCAACGGCTCTCTGCTGGGTCCCGCAAGCCATGCGTGCAACGGTCTGAATAAAATTGGCTGCCTCTGCCGCCTGGTCCCACCTGTAAGGGCCAAGTCAAAACGTTGACCTAATAGAGACGCCAAAGTTCACAGAACGAGTCGGTGTGCATGGACTAGGGGCAAAACTGAGCAGATGGACACCACTAAGGGCAAAAGGACAATTAACCCTATGATAAAAGATGGACCCCGGGGCCATAGGTTTCACTAGTGGCTTCTCTCAAGATAGCATAAGTATTACGCTGGGTGAACAAATTACTATCGAGCAATTGATAGAAAAGCGAATAATTATGAGTTATCTAGGCATGATCATGTATATAGGCATCACGTCCGCAACAAGTAGACCGACTCCTGCATGCATCTACTACTATTACTCCACACATCGACCGCTATCCAGCATGCATCTAGAGTATTAAGTTCATAAGAACAGAGTAACGCATTAAGAAAGATGACATGATGTAGAGGGATAAACTCATGCAATATGATATAAACCCCATCTTTTTATCCTCGATGGCAACAATACAATACGTGCCTTGCAACCCCTACTGTCACTGGGTAAGGACACCGCAAGATTGAACCCAAAGCTAAGCACTTCTCCCATGGCAAGAAAGATCAATCTAGTAGGCCAAACCAAACTGATAATTCGAAGAGACTTGCAAAGATAACTCAATCATACATAAAAGAATTTAGAGGATATTCAAATATTTCTCATAGATAAACTTGATCATAAACCCACAATTCATCGGATCTTGACAAACACACTGCAAAAAGAGTTACATCGAATAGATCTCCACAAGAGAGGGGGAGAACATGGTATTGAGATCCAAAAAGAGAGAAGAAGCCATCTAGCTAATAACTATGGACCCGAAGGTCTGTGGTAAACTACTCACAACTCATCAGAAGGGATATGGTGTTGATGTAGAAGCCCTCCATGGTCGATTCCCCCTCCGGCGGAGCGCCGGCGAACGCTCCAAGATGGGATCTCGCGGATACGGAAGGTTACGGCGGTGGAAATTGTTTTTCGTTGGCTCCCTGGATGTTTTTGGGGTATGTGGGTATATATAGGAGGAAGAAGTAGGCCGGTGGCCGCCCGAGGGGCCCACGAGATAGGGGGCGCGCCCTATAGGGGTGGGCGCGCCCTCCACCCTCGTGGCCGCCTCGATCACTTCTTGACTTGCACTCCAAGTCCTCTGGATCACGTGTGTTCCAAAAATCGCGCTCCCGAAGGTTTCATTCCGTTTGGACTCCGTTTGATATGCCTTTTCTTCGAAATACTGAAATAGGCAAAAAACAGCAATACGGGCTGGGCCTCGAGTTAGTAGGTTAGTCCCAAAAATGATATAAATGTGTAAATTAAAGCCCATAAACATCCAAAGGGGTAATATAATAGCATGGAACAATCAAAAATTATAGATACGTTGGAGAAGCAAGCATCCCCAAGCTTAATTCATGCTCGTCCTCGAGTAGGTAAATGATAAAAACAGAATTTTTGATGTGGAATGCTACCTAGCATAATTCTCAATGTAATTTTCTCTATTGTGGCATCAATGTTCAGATCCAAATGATTCAAAATAAAAGTTCATATCGACATAAGAAATAGTAATACTTCAAGCATACTAATCAAAGCAATCATGTCTTCTCAAAATAACTTGGCTAAAGAAAATTATCCCTACAAAATCATATAGTCTGGCTATTGCTATATCTTCATCACACAAAGTATTTAATCATGCACAACCCCGATGACAAGCCAAGCAATTGTTTCATACTTTAGTAATCTCAAACTTTTTCAACTTTCACGCAATACATGAGCGTGAGCCATGGACATAGCACTATATGTGGAATAGAATGGTGGTTGTGGAGAAGACAAAAAAGGAGAAAATAGTCTCAGATCAACTAGGCATATCAACGGGCTATGAAGATGCCCATTAATAGATATCAATGTGAGTGAGTAGGGATTGCCATGCAACGGATGCACTAGAGCTATAAATGTATGAAAGCTCAGCAAAAGAAACTAGTGGGTGTGCATCCAACTCGCTTGCTCACGAAGACCTAGGGCATTTTGAGGAAGCCCATCATTAGAATATACAAGCCAAGTTCTATAATGAAAAATTCCCACTAGTATATGAAAGTGACAACATAGAAGACTCTCTATCATGAAGATCATGGTGCTACTTTGAAGCACAAGTGTGGTAAAAGGATAGTAGCATTGTCCCTTTTCTCTTCTTCTCTCATTTTTTTTATTCTCTTTTTTTTATTTTTTTTTCTTTGGCCTTTCTTTTTTTTCTTTTTGTCCTTTCTCTTCTTTTTCCTTAGTCCGAAGTCTCATCCCGACTTGTGGGGGAATCATACTCTCCATCATCCTTTCCTCACTGGGACTATGCTCTAATAATGAAGATCATCACACTTTTATTGATTTACAACTCAAGACTAGAACAAATGTGACTCTATGGAGGTGTTTGGTTCGACGTTTTTTGGCCGTTATCTGATTACACCGGTATCTCATAACGTTAATTGTGTTTGGAAGGGACAGCACGTAATCAGATCCCGTGTAAACAGATCCCACCACTTTTTAAGGTCGATTCCTCCCACCCCCCAGCGTAAACGCATTAAGTTTCCTTTTGTCCCCAGGTCCCTTCGTACCTCGCTCTGCCTCCGCCTCCTCCCATCCCATTCCGCCGCCACTCGCTATCTATGTGCACAGATCAAGCCGACGTCAACGGCGACGGCACCGACGGCGGAAGCGCTGGTTCACCGCTGGCAGTGCGAGGAGGCCGGCCGGAAGCTGGTGCTGGACTGCGCCGGGCAGGGCATGTTATTCGTGAAGCTGACTGAGACATCGCCGACGACAAGCTTGACGACGTGAGGCGCTTGCTGCGTCAGCGATGTCCGCCGGCGTGGCGCAGTATGACGGGGAGAGCACTTCTGGTGCCCGTGCCATAGGTGCAGCCCGTCTCGGCCAAGAGATACGTTTTCTTGAAAGGATTGATGTTACAGGCTGCAACCAAACAAGTTTGTGTTTTCTTCGATTACGTTAACAGTACCGGCATCATTTCATTACATTTACGTTTACGTTACCTCTGACGAACCAAACACCTCCTATATGAATGCCTCCGGCGGTGTACCGGGATATGCAATGAATCAAGAGCGACATGTATGAAAATTCTGAAGGTGGCCTTGCCACAAATATGATGTCAACTACATGATCATGCAAAGAGCAATATGACAATGATGAAACGTGTCATATAAACGGAACGATGGAAAGTTGCATGGCAATATATCTCGGAATGGCTATGAAAATGCCATAATAGGTAGGTATGGTGGCTGTTTTGAGGAAGGTATATGGTGGGTGTATGGTACCAGCGAAAGTTGCGCGGCACAAGAGAGGCTAGCAATGGTGGAAGACTGAGAGTGCGTATAATCCATGGACTCAACATTAGTCAAAAGACCTCATATAGTTATTGCAAAAATCTACAAGTCATCAAAAATAAAGTATTACGGGCATGCTCCTAGGGGGATATATTGGTAGGGATAGACCATCGCTCGTCCCCGACTGCCACTCATAAGGAAGACAATCAAAAAATAAAAGTGTGCTCCAACTTCATCACAAACCGGTTCACCATACGTGCATGCTATGGGAATCACTAACTTCAACACAAGCATTCTTTCAATTCATAATCACCCAACTAGCATGACTTTAATATCACTACCTCCATATCTCAAAACAATTATCAAGTATCAAATTGATCATAGCATCCAATTCACTTTCTATGATAGTTTTTATTATACCCAACTTGGATGCCTACCATTCTAGGACCAATTTTATAACCATAGCAAATACCATGCTGTTCTAAGAGACTCTCAATATAATATAAGTGAAGCATGAGAGACTAGCAATTTCTACAAAATTAAGCCATCGCCGGGCTCTAAAACATATAAGTGAAGCATTAGAGCAAAAACTATCTAGCTCAAAAGATATAAGTGAAGCACATAGAGTATTCTAATAAATTTCAATCAAGTAGGCTTCTACCAAAAGGTGTGTACAGCAAGGATGATTGTGGTAAACTAAAAAGCAAATACTAATATCATACATGACGCTCCAAGCAAAACACATATCATGTGGTGAATAAAAATATAGCTCCAAGTAAAGTTACCGATAAACGAAGACGAAAGAGGGGATGCCTTCCGGGGGCATCCCCAAGCTTAGGCTTTTGGCTACTCTTGAATATCTTGGGGTTCCATGGGCATCCCCAAGCTTAGGCTTTTGCCACTCCTTATTCCATAGTCCATCAAATCTTTACCCAAAACTTGAAAACTTCACAACACAAAACTCAACAGGAAATCTCATAAGCTCTGTTAGTGAAAGAAAGCAAAAACACCACACAAGGTACTTTAATGAACTCATTCTTTATTTATATTGGTGTTAAACCTACTGTATTCCAAGTTCTCTATGATTCATACCACTTAATACTAGCCATAGATGCATCAAAATAAGCAAACAACACACGAAAGGCAGAATCTGTCAAAAACAGAACAGTCTGTAGCAATCTGTAACTAACACAAACTTCTGGAACTCTAAAAATCCTACCAAAATAGGAAGTCCTGGGCAATTTGTCTATTGATCAGCAGAAAAAAGAATCATGAAAAACCACGTTTCTATGATTTAACAAAACTAATTTCGTGCGCGCAAAGTTTCTGTTTTTTCAGCAGAATCAAATCAACTATCACCATAGGTTATCCTATAGGTTCTACTTGGCACAAACACTAATTAAAACATAAAAACACATCTAAACAAAAGGTAGATGCAAAATTTATTACTAAGCAGAAACAAAAACATAAAACACAAATAAAATTGGGTTGCCTCCCAACTAGCGCTATCGTTTAATGCCCCTAGCTAGGCATAAAAGCGAATATAGATCTAAGTAGTGCCATCTTTGGCACTCAATTCATAAGTAGCCCGCATGATAGATTCATAAGGTAATTTGATTTTCTTTCTTGGAAAGTGCTCCATGCCTTTCCTTAATGGAAATTGGAATATAATATTCCCTTCCTTCATATCAATAATTGCGCCAATCGTTCTAAGGAAAGGTCTACCAAGAATAATAGGGCAAGAAAGATTGCAATCAATATCAAGAACGATAAAATCTACGAGCACCAAATTTCTATTTGCAACAATGAGAACATCATTGATCCTTCCCATTTGCTTTTTAATGGTGGAATCCGCAAGGTGCAAATTTAAAGAGCAATCATCAAGATCATGGAAACCTCACATAAAGTTTTCGGAATCGTGGAAACACTAGCACCCAAATCACACAAAGCATAACACTCATGATCTTTAATTTTTAATCTTTATAGCAGGTTCCCACTCATTAAGTTTTCTAGGTATAGAAACTTCCAAATTAGGTTTTTCATCATAAGATTGCATCAAGGCATCAACGATATGTTTGGTAAAAGCTTTATTTTGGCTATAAGCATGAGGAGAATTAACAACGGATTGCAACAAGGAAATACAACCTTCTAAAGAACAATTATCATAATCAAATTCCTTGAAATCCAAGATAGTGGGTTCAATGCTATTTAAGTTCATGACCTCTCCAATCCCATAGTGGATTCATATTGCAAAACAAAGATCTAATAGGGGACACATCAATAACTTTAAGATCTTCATCATTATTTTCATTGAAACTAGAAGAACACGCCTTTACAAAGCAATCTTTGTTAGCACGCAATCTAGCGGTTCTTTCCTTGCACTCATGAATGGAAATTCTCATTGCTTTGAGAGACTCATTGATATCATTCTTAGGAGGAGTAGATCTAAGTTTAAGAGAATCAACATCAAGTGAAAGTCTATCAACGTTCCTAGCCAAATCATCAACTTTGAGCAATTTTTCTTCAAGCAAAGCATTAAAATTCTTTTGAGAGATCATAAATTCTTTCACATTATTTGAAAAATTAGAGGGCATCTTATTAAAATTACCATAAGAATTATTGTACGAATTTCCATAATTATTAGAGGAATTACTAGGGAACAGTTTAGGATTAAAGTTTTCTCTATAAGCATTGTTTCCAAAACTATTGCTACCAACAAAATTCACATCCATAGATTCATTATTATTCTCAATCAAAGTAGACAAAGTCATATCATTGGGATCAAAAGGAGCACTCTTAGTAGCAAATAATTTCATAAGTTCATCCATCTTTCCACTCAAAACATTGATTTCTTTTATAGCATGCACTTTTTTACTAGTAGATCTTTCGGTGTGCCATTAAGAATAATTAGCCATAATATTATCAAGAAGTTTTGTAGCATCTCCTAAAGTGATTTCCATAAGCGTGCCTCCCGCGGCCGAATCTAAAAGATTTCTAGAAGCAAAGTTCAAACCGTCATAAAATTTTGAGGTAATATCACAGGTGGTGCTTAAACTTGCCACGGATGTTCACTTTAGTGCCTGAAGTTGAAAAATACACCGAACCGGTTTCAAAACTTGTCACGATCGTGCAGATACAGTGCTAATCCAATAATAGACGTTTTTATGCTGACGTGGCACCGTAGTTCGCTTAGCATGCACAGACAACCTCGCCCTAGCAAACTGGAACTACTGGCCAGTACGCCATACGTTTTCTCCTGCCTGTTAATGAAAACATATCCTTTTTTTAGAATATAATGAAAACATTTCCTATTTTGATAAAGAGACACGTACGTGGGTTTTAATGGGCTCAGCAGTGCAGCCCACTTTGCGCATGTTAGTTTCATTTAGAAATTTATAAAAAAAAGTTTGTAAATCATAATCATAGTAATAAAAATATTCACTTATTTGTTTTAAACTTATCCTATAAATAAAATGGTATTTTTGATTATAAAAATGGTTGTACAATTTAGAATTATAAAAATATTTTCTATACTACAATTTATAAATATTTATTTTAACTACACAAACCTTTTAATAATTACATGTACATTTTTATGATTCATATTGTTTAAGAATTTTTCAATAATGTAAAATGTTCATAAATATGCAAAATTTAAAATTTCAGTTTATAAAAAATATTCACTCCCGACTATATTTTAATTATAAAAAAATATGAATATATGACACGATGAAAGTTATACACATGTTTCTCGCAAAAAAAGAAAGTTATACATATGTGAATATTAAAATGTTTCTACTTATAACTTTTTTTCATTTAAGCATAAGCCAAGCATGCATAATCTTTTGGAATTTACTCAAAAAATTAAGTTTTTTCTAATTTATTTTGCATATACTGAACAATTTAGAAATTTTATTTACTAAAAGCTTTAAATATAAATCACGTGTAAATAGCTGACTATTTTTAAAAATGAAATGAACACTTTAGTTATTTAATTTATATGTATTTATAAAAAAATGAAGCACGCATATTTGAAATGTATTTTTATTACTGTGATTATAATTTACAAACTTGTTTTACAAATTTCTAAATCAAACTAACATGCGCAAACTGGGCTGCACTGCTGCAGCCCATTAAAACCCACGAACGTGTTTCTTTATCTAACAAAATAGGAAATGTTTTCATTATTCTAAAAAAGGGTATGTTTTCATTAACAGGCACGAGAAAACGTATGGCGTACTGGCCAGTAGTTCCAGTTTACTAGGGCGAGGTTGTCCGTGCATGCTAAGCGAACTATGATGCCACGTCAGCGTAAACACGTCTATTTATAGGACTAGCACTGTATTTGCACGCTCGTGTCAAGTTTTTGAACCAATTCGGTGTATTTTTCAACTTCAGACACTAAAGTGAACATCGGTTGCAAGTTTAAGCACCATGCTCATGAGTAGGGCAATTGTGAATCATCAATTTCATTCTTTCCCAAGATTGGGCAACATGCTCATGATCAAGTTGTTTAAAATTCATAATATCGTTCCTAAGAGTCATAATCTTAGCGGGAGGAAAATACTTAGAGATAAAAGCATCTTTGCACTTGTTCCAAGAATCAATACTATTTTTAGGCAAAGACAAAAACCAAACTTTAGCACGATCTCTAAGTGAAAACGGAAATAACTTCAATTTAACATTATCACTATTCGTATCTTTCTTCTTTTGCATATCACACAAATCAACAAAGTTGTTTAGATGAGTAGCGGCATCTTCATTAGGAAGGTCGGCGAATTGATCTTTCATAACAAGATTCAGCAAAGCAGTATTGATTTCACAAGACTCAACATCATTAAGAGGAGCAATCGGAGTACTAAGGAAATCATTATTATAGGTATTGGAGAAATCACACAATTTGGTATTATCTTGCGCCATGGCAATAAGTAATCCAACACACAAGCAAACAGAAAAAGCAAGCGAAAGAGAGAGAGGAAGATTGGGAAAGAGAGGGCGAATAAAACAGCAAGGGTGAAGTGGGGGAGAGGAAAACGAGAGGCAAATGGCAAATAATGTAAATGCGAGGGAGATGAGTTTGTGATGGGTACTTGGTATGTCTTGACTTGAGCGAAGACCTCCCTGGCAACGGCGCCGGAAATCCTTCTTGCTACGTCTTGAGCTTGCGTTGGTTTTCCTTGAAGAGGAAAGCATGATGCAGCAATAGTAGCGTAAATATTTCCCTCAGTTTTTGAGAACCAAGGTATCAATCCAGTAGGAGGCTCCTCAGAAGTCCCACGCACCTACACAAACAAACAAAGAACTCGCAACCAACGCAATAAAGGGGTTGTCAATCCCTTCATGGCCACTTGCGAAAGTGAGATCTGATAGAGATAGTATGATAAGATAAATATATTTTTGGTATTTTATAATATAGATTGGAAAAATAAAGATGCAAATAAAAGTAGATTGAAAGCTTATATGATAAAAGATAGACCCCGGGGCCATAGATTTCACTAGTGGCTTCTCTCAAGATAGCATAAGTATTACGGTGGGTGAACAAATTATGGTCGAGCAATTGATATAAAAGCGAATAATTATGAGATTATCTAGGCATGATCATGTATATAGGCATCACGTCCGCAACAAGTAGACCGACTCCTGCCTGCATCTACTACTATTACTCCACACATCGACCGCTATCCAGCATGCATCTAGAGTATTAAGTTCATAAGAACAGAGTAACGCATTAAGAAAGATGACATGATGTAGAGGGATAAACTCATGCAATATGATATAAACCCCATCTTTTTATTCTCGATGGCAACAATGCAATACGTGCCTTGCAACCCCTGCTATAACTGGGTAAGGACACCGCAAGATTGAACCCAAATCTAAGCACTTCTCCCATGGCAAGAAAGATCAATCTAGTAGGCCAACCCAAACTGATAATTCGAAGAGACTTGCAAAGATAACTCAATCATACATAAAAGAATTCATAGGAGATTCAAATATTTCTCATAAATTAACTTGATCATAAACCCACAATTCATCGGATCTCGACAAACACACCGCAAAAAGAGTTACATCGAATAGATCTGCACAAGAGAGGGGGAGAACATGGTATTGAGATCCAAAAAGGGCTATGGTGTTGATGCAGAATCCCTCCGTGGTCGATTCCCCCTCCGGCGGAGCGCCGGCGAAGGCTCCAAGATGGGATCTTGCGGATACAGAAGGTTACAACAGTGGAAATTGTTTTTCGTTGGCTCCCTGGATGTTTTCGGGGTACGTGGGTATATATAGGAGGAAGAAGTAGGTCGGTGGCCGCCCGAGGGGCCCACGAGATAGGGGGCGCGCCCTGTAGGGGTGGGCGCGCCCTCCACCCTCGTGGCCGCCTCGATCGCTTCTTGACTTGCACTCCAAGTCCTCTGGATCACGTTCGTTCCAAAAATCGCGCTCCCAAAGGTTTCATTCCGTTTGATATTCCTTTTCTTCGAAATACTGAAATAGGCAAAAAAACAGCAATACGGGCTGGGCCTCCGGTTAGTAGGTTAGTCCCAAAAATGATATAAATGTGTAAAATAAAGCCCATAAACATCCAAAAGGGGTAATATAATAGCATGGAACAATCAAAAATTATAGATACGTTGGAGACGTATCAAGGACCCCTTTGCCGCTTTCATCCTGGGCCACTTTGGGCGGCCCATGGTGAATAGCAAGAAGACTCCAGAAGCCTTGACATTCAAGACAAAGACTCCGTATAAGTGGAGGACTCCTCTCCACCGACGCAGGCGACTAGGACTCTTATAATCCTAGGCCTCCAATATCTTTATATAAACCAAGGGGCTAGGCTCATAGATACATCTTGGAAATTTCTTGGTAGTTTACCGGTACCCTGTACACACTCCAACACAATAAAACAGAAGCAGGACATAGGGTTTAATCTCTTCCGAGAGCCTAAAATCTGGGTAATCATGTGTCTTTGGTAACATCGTCTCAAGATGCCTAGCTTAGGATCCCTACCATGAGGTCTCTTCCGACAAGGAGCTAGAGAGAAAAATACCCAAAATGTTTTAGAGATGTTGAAAATATTTCAGAGAGAGAACCAGAAGTGTTGCGAAGAAACCGGAAAACATTGAAGAGAAAACTAGATAAAACCGGAAGACCGAAAAAGTTTCGGAGGCGATTAAATAAACCCCAGAAGGCATAGGTGGGTTTCAGGAATTTTTTAGAGCCTCCTGGAAGGTCTAGGGCCCCATGGGCCGGCCAAATGGGCCATAGGGGCACCACCCATAGGGGCACCACCCAAATGGGCCATAGGGGCACCACCCCTAGGCTGGGGTTGGGGTGGGGCCCACCCCTTGTACCCTCCTCCAAGTCTCCTCTCTCCCTCCTACACCTATATATAGTGGAGGGGAAGCCACTCTTTTTGCACAATTCCATGCGCAAGGGATGCCTCTCTCTCTCTCTCTCTCTCTCTCTCTCTCTCCACCCAAAAAGTTTTGCTACGCCGCAAGGCTGCTCCAGCCCCTTCTAGTTCTCCACCACCGCTAAGTTCTGGATAGCAAAACATTGTCGGATCGGTGACTTCACACACGTGGATACTGGGAGAGAGATTGTGCTTTAGATCTTTGATCAAGGGAGAAATTCTCGCGGTTGGGAGGTTGTAAATCCTAGTTGCGGTAATCTGCACCAATAATGCTTCCGCTGCAACCCTAAATTGGTAAAGTCCAGCCTAATTCCATCTGTATATTCATTGTGTTCCTAGGTTTAATTTGCATGACGAATCTTTTGTTTTCTACTACATTTCCCAACAGGCCCCATCACACGTTTGGCCAGACACCGCTTGCTTGATCAAGCAAGATTCCAACCCTTGATCCCCTTTGTTAAGTATATGGAGATTATCCGGAGTTCAAACACATACCAGCTTCAAGGTTGCATACCGAACGAGCACACAACTCTACCACACAAGCGATGCAATTGGCACATTACCACACGATCCGGTGTCGTTGTTATGGCTTACAAACCTTTGCAATGCACACTCACTAAACAACGAGTCACTTTCTAGAGTCGACGCTCTCACTTACATTTTTCCGCTACACACACTTGGCGACCCTCGAGTCCGCACACCATATCAGCCGGCTACTCTGACACCCCTATAACCAGATCTGACACTCTACAACACCATGGTGCCCTCAAAAGTATCCACACTGCCCCACAAGGCAACACTCCTACCTAGACAATGATGAAACCGTAGGATAACACAAGACACCAATGTATGATGGAAGATCGGGCTCCAAGGTGACACCTCCGTATGGGGAAGTGACAACTGCGCCATCGCTGCCTGTTCAGGCCAAGGACAAATCTTAGGATTTCACCCGAAGAACTCGACATCAAATGATAACGGATGTGAAGGGGTGTCAAAGTCAATTCCAAGGAAGGTAAAAGACATCCGAGAGGATGCCATTATTTACGCCATTGATCGAGGCTAGTGATAGGCTTTCACTGGGAAATCCGCACACCCAAAATCATTGCATCAAGCCCAACCATTCCCATGAGCCACACTATCCAAGTGACCTATAACGCTTGCCGCCGCCAACCCGACCACCATGGCCAAGAGACGAACGTGTCACCACAATCTATGATGGTCACCCTTGATCCACTGCCAAGTGGGAGCCCCACCATACTGATCATAAACCCTAAAACCCTAGTGCCATTTTCATATGATTAATTTTCAGGGAGCATGGAGATGTTCCAATAAAATGTGGGCCCATGCAGTTAGTTTGTATGTACAGATTTTGCACTCGTTGTGATACATCCCAACAACTACTCGCATATATCGGGTCAGATTTATTATCAGAGCTATCACTTGTCGTCTCCTTATTATTGCTTCCTTCAAGTGCTTAGTTTCTTATGTGACACTTTTTTATGGAGAAAGATAATTTATTGAACAAGGGAGTAGCACAATCCAAGTCCATTGGTGGGGTGATTCCAGGGGTAGTTCCTAAGCCATACAACCGTTATACCTTGCACTCTACCAAATGCGCTAGCTCATGACTCGCCATGTTCGCACCACTACTAACCTTAATTAGTTTTACATGAGATTCCCTAATTAATTCTGAATTAACACTGGTCATCGATGCATACCACAAAATGTTTGGTGACTTTTCGTTAACACTTCTTATGTGGCGCTTGAAGCATCAGATATGTGAAAATGATTTGGTCCGCACATTTTCAATGATCATGGATGCACTAACTCCAAGTTTGTCATACACAACAAACAACTACACCCAAAATACTAGTTATCCTATTAGGCAACTCCAACAGGCTCCCTGCCTCTCCCTCCTAACCAAAAAGGCCATCCAACGGACCCCCTTACTTCTTCCTTGTATGTCTGAATCAGATTCTTCAGAGCAAAAAAGGCATCAAAAGGGCTCCCCAAGTTAGGTCTAAGTTGTCTTATATCCTCTATTGCAGCTTCAAATAGAGGGGAGGAGCGGGGGAGTCCAGACTATCTGTCATGTTGGATTGACAGACGGACCCAACCAAAAAGACCCAAACCCCTCCCTTTCCCGCTTTGTTTCTCATGGAGCCCCCCGCTTTAGAATCACCAAGCGCCCCGTCTCTGCCACACTCCCCTGACCTCGCCTTCGCCATGTTGCTCCTCCCCTTCCCGTTCCCCATTAAGGTGCCGCCCATTAGGCCACCAAGGAGAAGATTTGCACCTCCATAGCCATTGCCGCTCCCACCCTTACCGAACGCTAGGTTACCGTTGTTCGTACTCCATGGAGGTAGTGGCAGAAGGCCTCGTTGAAGTTAAGTCCGCCATCGAGGCCCAAGTCAAGGCAATGGATTTGGAGGGCTACAAGAGTGGCCATGACCCTCTACTACGGCGCCTCAATATCTAACACCAGGTCGAGTCCCAACTTGCGGCAGCCAAAGCCGCCTTGTGTGAGGAGGTCTCTCCGGCGGTAGTCGAAATCGAATAAAGTTCATGTAATGCATGAATGAATATCACATGAGTTGGTTTTGACATGATCGCCTTTTCTTTCTCTGTTTTTTAGATGAAAAGGGAGGCCTCTCCCCGGTTCCATTACACGAATGAAACCACACACACGTCTTTTTCTTACAAGTAGTTCACAAAGAGGAGCAGTTCAGGAAGGAAAATAGAAACAATAAAGAGAAAGGGGAAACAAAGTTTTTTGGCGCGCGGGCCTGATGAAGAGCGAGCTATGCTTAGACAAAGATTACTGGAGCTGGCTCTGTGGCCATCTCACTGGATTTCCTGAACTTAAACGGTGGCACCGTTGTAGCTTGAGGTGACCAGCAGACAGACAAGGTCGACACCGGGCTGTTTACCGTGCCTTTGTTCCTTGGATCGTTCTTCTTCTTCGGGGATTAGAAGTCCCGGCCATCCTCCGAGATCTTGAGTTTGTTCAAGTGGTCCACCACTCCATCTTTGGTGATTTTCCTCAACGTCTGCCACTCTTTATCCGCAGCAGTTGTCGGGAGAAGGCTGCTAACGCTATCAGGAATTCTTCCAATCTTGCCTTGCCACTCTCCAGGAACAGGATCGCCCAGAACTTGAGAGTTCTAAGGATTAGCCTCCACACCTGGGTAATAGAAGTCCAAATGGTGTTGTTAAAAATCATAGAGTTCCTATATTTCCACAAACACCATAGGACAGCAGAGCTAATGGTATTCAAAGCCGAATTCTTCTTATTAGAGATCCAAAATCTAGCAACAGATTCAAAGTTGGCTCCTATATGAATCTTAAAGTGATCACCAACGAAAGACCAGATGTTTTTTGCTACTGTGCAGTCAAAAAACAAATGAAAGTTAGTCTCTTCATCAGAGCAAAAGACATAGTCAAGAGGTTTTATAATGTGTCTTTTCCTCAAATTATATCTAATCATGAGCTTGTTAGCAGAAAATAACCATAAAAATACATGATTTTTTGGGGGTACATAGAGCTTCCACACTGCAAGGAGGAAAATTGGCTGCACCCCTCTTAATCACATGGTATAGGGAACTGGAGGAGTAGACCCTTTTATTCTCTAGTTGCCAAACCAAAGAGTTTGTATCATCATTGAAAGCAATACTCCTAGCAACCTCTGCTAGATGGTACCATTGCTTCATGAGCTTGCTATCAAAATTTCTCCTAAAAGTCAGCTTGAGGGTCTCTCCATCCTACACCTCCTTGATGCTTTGCTCATTACAAATAGTATAGATTGACCAGAATTGCATAGCTAGTGGGGAGGTCCCAAACCAGGTATCTTCCCAGAATCTAATATTTTCTCCACTCCCAACTTCCCATCTATATCGAAACTTGAGGGTTTGGATGATAGATTGGAACCTGTTCCAAAATCTGGAAGAATTTGGGTTGGGATTGGCTGCAAACAGATTGGGTCGCCCCATCATATATTTATGATCTATTATAGATCTCCAAGGTTTAGTCCCCCCCACCTCATAGTACCACTTTCCTTTGTAGGAGAGTAGCTTCCCTCTCCAGCCAGCAATTCTCTTCATTATTTTGTCTATACTAGCTATACCCGCGAGGCGGCACGCCGCGCCCTGTTGATGCGTAGTCGTGAAATTTTTTTCATGTTGCTAATGGAATTTGCGATGTTGTGTGAGGTGTTGCTGAGTTGCCATTTTTTTCAATCGGTTTTGATTCAATGTAGATCATATGTGTATCAAATTGTATAGTATTAATAAGGAAGTAATGATGCACTGCTAAAAAATTGCCTTGATATTTTCAGTTGTAAAATACCTCTTTCCACATAACATCGTCAAAATATACTCATTTATTACAGTTTACACTGAAAAGAAAAAAGAAGTTGAACAAATAGAACTATTGTCAAATCTAAAGTTAATTCCAGCTAGTTTTTTTCCTGGTTTGTATTTTTTCAAAATTCACAAACTTTTTCAAACTCGCAATTTATTTTTGAAATCATGATTTTTTGAAAACCAGGAGCAATTTTCAAATTTATGATTAATTATCAAATTCGAGAATGTTTTTCCAATTCATGAACATATTTATAAATCCACAATCATTTTTCAATTAGTGAACTTTTCTCAAACAAATCGTGAATGTTTTTCAAATCCACAAAGTTTTTTCAAATTCCTGAACTTTTTCTTTGAAATCCCTGAAGTTCTTTCAATTTAATAGAAAAAATCATTATTTTTCAAATCTATGAACTTTTTTCAAATTTTATAATTTTTTAATCCCTGATTTTCTCTCAAAAGTCAATGGTTGAGGGTGAACGGTCAGCAGTCAATGGGCGACCACTCAAAACGTTAAACCGAGCTTGGGACGATCCAAGCGGACCGAGCTGCTCGCATTGGTAGAATGGGTCCCACTTGGCATCCGGCTAGTGCCACTTTAGATTTTGGGTGCTTAAGCGCCAATTAGGAGGTCTTAGACCTAAACTACCTTGTTGGAATCGACCCATAGAATTTCTACTCTTATACTAAGATCGAACACATTAAAACCACTCATGGTTTATAGCATTCTAGTGTGGCCTCATGTAGAGTTGGTGCCTGTGATGAAGTGACAGAGATTTTGCAAACTCTTGCATACAATCTTGTGCTGGTTTAGCACCGGTGGATGAGATCTTTGGATCTTTGGTTTGTGATTGTTGAGGACATGTGCAATGGTATGCTGTCCGAAAAATTGTTCCATGCCTTTGCCATGATCTTATTAGTTTGTGTCGTAAACTAATTTTGTCAGCATATATTTGTTGTCGGGTCATGTTGAACTGCCATTGTTTGGTGCAGGCTCGTGCTTGTGCTGAAAATAGGCTCCTCTTCCTGATAGCTTCAAAGGCATAATAACTATGCTCATTGATGATGACCATAGCTAATTCAGAGTGATGACATACATATCCCATATGAACATGTTACATGGAGGAGAAACTGCAGAAAATTGTGAAACATGAAGGAAAGTCGACATATGCTCTGCATATATGCAGTGGTTTAGTGGTATGACTCTGCTTGAGAATGTGCATGCTGACACAAACTGTTATTTCTGCATGCATCATGCCCAAGTCAATCTAATTCTCATGGGCTAACTAATCCATTCATGTTGCAAAAGGAAAAACGAAAGAAAGAATGTTCAGTTAGTCGGATATGTTCACAGGTGGATATAACAGGTTCAGTTGAAGCATTACGTTTCATAAAATAAATAAATAATGTTAAAACTCAAATAGATAAAATAATCTACTGTTCTGGCTCTTGATATTGGTAACTTGCCATAATATGAAATCATTCTAAAGTGCTACTCACGTGCGTCGGCTATAGTTTATATCAAGCATGCAAGTATTGGTAGTGTTAGTTACAGAAAAGGATGGGAGCAACACTATGCACCTTCAATTTGCGAGCTTGTGCAGAAACCGTCGAAGGGAAGCTCTATTTCATTACGGCCTCTTTGCCACTGCTCTTGGCCGTATGCAAGTATTGTTTAGAGGCATGTCCAGCAACATTTATTATGCCATCTGACGTAGAACGGTTGCAAATTTATGGAGCAAGGGAGATACCTAATTACCTTTTCCTGATAACACAATCTTAATCCAGGTCAAAGAAAGAGAGAACATCCAATGACTAATCTTGATTGCAATTCATGTCTAGATTTACTCCACTGACATTAGAATTTAAAAGTGTAATTATGAACAAATACGACATTATAGCTTTATCAAGTTGCTCATGATTGGCACATATAGGGTAGAGTGATTAGGGTTCTAATTGAACCAAATTATAGCAAAACGAATTTGATGTGGTGGATCTCGTACTGAAATTGTTCTCCGGCCTCTCTTTCCTCGTGTTGTTCAACGTCTCTGACAACAAACTCATAGGAGAAATACTGCAGCACGGGTTCAACACGCAGCCTCGAAGCCAGTACACTGACGACACTGGCCTATGCTGCATGCCGGTGCTGCCGTGCAGCAAGCCGGCAGCGACCGGCTGCCAAGAGCAAGCATATCTGACCTTTTGGGCATTGATCCTGGCCGTGGTGGTCACCACTCACCACCGGGCTAGCATGTGATGCGTCGATCTGGGCAGATGCAGGGTAGAAGTCACAAATATTGAGCAACCTGCACGACAGCGCCGCTGAGGCAACGCATGAATATTGATTACTGAGCATGTGAGGTGACGCAGCCTGTGGCGCCGGTGCTACGTCTTGAGGTTGCGTTGGTTTTCCTTGAAGAGGAAAGGGTGATGCAGCAATAGTAGCGTAAGTATTTCCCTCAGTTTTTGAGAACCAAGGTATCAATCAAGTAGGAGGCTCCTCAAAAGTCCCACGCACCTACACAAACAAACAAAGTACTCGCAACCAACGCAATAAAGGGGTTGTCAATCCCTTCACGGCCACTTGCGAAAGTGAGATCTGATAGAGATAGTATGATAAGATAAATATATTTTTGGTATTTTATAATATAGATGCAAAAAGTAAAGATGCAAATAAAAGTAGATTGAAAGCTTATATGATAAAAGATAGACCCGGGGGCCATAGGTTTCACTAGTGGCTTCTCTCAAGATAGCATAAGTATTACGGTGGGTGAACAAATTATTGTCGAGCAATTGATAGAAAAGCGAATAATTTTGAGATTATCTAGGCATAATCATGTATATAGGCATCACGTCCGCGACAAGTAGACCGACTCTTGCATGCATCTATTACTATTACTCTATACATCGACCGCTATCCAGCATGCACCTAGAGTATATTAAGTTCATAAGAACAGAGTAACACATTAAGAAAGATGACATGATGTAGAGGGATAAACTCAAGTAATATGATATAAACCCCATCTTTTTATCCTCGATGGCAACAATACAATACGTGCCTTGCTGCCCCTGCTATCACTGGGAAAGGACACCGCAAGATTGAACGCAAAGTTAAGCACTTCTCCCATTGCAAGAAAGATCAATCTAGTAGGCCAAACCAAACCGATAATTCGAAGAGACTTGCAAGGATAACTCAATCATACATAAAATAATTCAGAGCAGATTCAAATATTTCTCATAGATAAACTTGATCATAAACCCACAATTCATCGGATCTCGACAAACACATCGCAAAAAGAGTTACGTCAAATAGATCTCCACAAGAGAGGGGGAGAACATTGTATTGAGATCCAAAAAGAGAGAAGAAGGCATCTAGCTAATAACTATGGACCCGAAGGTCTGTGGTAAACTACTCACAACTCATCAGAGGGGCTATGGTGTTGATGTAGAAGCCCTCCATGGTCGATTCCCCCTCCGACGGAGCGCCGACGAAGGCTCCAAGATGAGATCTCATGGATACAGAAGGTTACGGCGGTGGAAAGTGTGTTTCGTTGGCTCCCTGGATGTTTTCGGGGTACGTAGGCTTATATAGGAGGAAGAAGTATGTCGGTGGCCGCCCGAGGGGCCCACGAGACAGGGGGTGTGCCCTATAGGGGTGGGCGCGCCCTACCCTCTCGTGGCCGCCTCGGCTGCTTCTTGACTTGCACTCCAAGTCCTCTGGATCACGTTCGTTCCAAAAATCACACTCCCAAAGGTTTCATTCCGTTTGGACTCCGTTTGATATTCCTTTTCTTCGAAATACTGAAATAGGCAAAAAAACAGCAATACGGGCTAGGCCTCGAGTTAGTAGGTTAGTCCCAAAAATGATATAAATGTGTAAAATAAAGCCCATAAACATCCAAAAGGGTAATATAATAGCATGGAACAATCAAAAATTATAGATACGTTGGAGACATATCAAGCATCCCCAAGCTTAATTCCTGCTCATCCTCGAGTAGGTAAATGATAAAAACAGAATTTTTGATGTGGAATGCTACCTAGCATAATTCTCAATGTAATTTTCTTTATTGGGGCATGAATGTTCAGATCCAAATGATTCAAAATAAAAGTTCATATTGACATAAGAAATGGTGATACTTCAAGCATACTAATCAAAGTAATCATGTCTTCTCAAAATAACATGGCTAAAGAAAGTTATCCCTACAAAATCATATAGTCTGGCTGTTGCTCTATCTTCATCACACAAAGTATTTAATCATGCACAACCCCGATGACAAGCCAAGCAATTGTTTCATACTTTAGTAATCTCAAACTTTTTCAACTTTCACGCAATACATGAGCGTGAGCCATGGACATAGCACTATATGTGGAATAGAATGGTGGTTTTGGAGAAGACAAAAAGGAGAAGATAGTCTCACATCAACTAGGTGTCTCAACGGATGCACTAGAGGTATAAATATATGAAAGCTCAACAAAAGAAACTAAGTGGGTGTGCATCCAACTTGCTTGCTCACGAAGACCTAGGGCATTTTGAAGAAGCCCATCATTGGAATATACAAGCCAAGTTCTATAATGAAAAATTCCCATTAGTATATGAAAGTGACAACATAGGAGACTCTCTATCATGAAAATCATGGTGCTAATTTAAAGCACAAGTGTGGAAAAAGAGATAGTAGCATTGTCCCTTCTCTCTTTTTCTCTCATTTTATTATTATTTTTTTCTTTTCCCCTTTTTTCTTTTTCTTTTTCTTTTGGGCTTTTCTCTTTTTTTTGTAAAGTCCGAAGTCTCATCCCGACTTGTGGGGAAATCATAGCCTTCATCATCCTTTCCTCACTGAGACAATGCACTAATTAATGAAGATCATCACACTTTTATGGATTTACAACTCAAGAATTACAACTCAAAGCTAGAACAAGATATGACTCTATATGAATGCCTCCGGCGGTGTACAGGGATATGTAATGAATCAAGAGTGACATGTATGAAAATTATGAAGGTGGCCTTGCCACAAATACGATGTCAACTACATGATCATGCAAAAAGCAATATGACAAAAGTAATGCGTGTCATATGAATGGAACGGTGGAAAGTTGCATGGCAATATATCTCGGAATGGCTATGGAAATGCCATAATAGGTAGGTATGGTGGCTGATTTGAGGAAGGTATATGATGGGTGCATGGTACCGGCGAAAGTTGCGCGGCACAAGAGAGGCTAGCAATGGTGGAAGGGTGAGGGTGCGTATAATCCATGGACTCGACATTAGTCAAAAGAACTCATATACTTATTGCAAAAATCTACAAGTCATCAAAAATAAAGTATTACACGCATGCTCCTAGGGGGATAGATTGGTACGAAAAGACCATCGCTCGTCCCCGACCGCCACTCATAAGGAAGACAATCAATAAATAAAATTGTGCTCCAACTTCATCACAAAGCGGTTCACTATACGTGCATGCTACGGGAATCACAAACTTCAACACAAGCGATTTTTCATAATCACCTCAACTAGCATGAATTTAATATCACTACCTCCATATCTCAAAACAATTATCAAGTATCAAATTGATCATAGCATCCAATTCACTTTCTATGATAGTTTTTATTATACCCAACTTGGATGTTCATCATTCTAGGACCAAATTTGTAACCATAGCAAATACCATGCTGTTCTAAAAGACTCTCAAAGTAATATAAGTGAAGCATGAGAGACTAGCAATTTCTTCAAAATTAAGCCACTGCCGTGCTCTAAAAGATATAAGTGAAGCATTAGAGTAAAAACTATCTAGCTCAAAAGATATAAGTGAAGCACATAGAGTATTCTAGCAAATTCTAATCAAGTGGGCTTATCCCAAAAGGTGTGTACAGCAAGGATGATTGTGGTAAACTAAAAAGCAAAGACTAATATAATATACGACGCTCCAAGCAAAACACATATCATGTGGCAAATAAAAATATAGCTCCAAGTAAAGTTACCAATGAACAAAGACGAAAGAGGGGAAGCCTTCCCGGGGCATCCCCAAGCTTAGGCTTTTGGCTATCCTTGAATATCTTGGGGTGCCATGGGCATCCCCAAGCTTAGGCTATTGCCATTCCTTATTCCATAGTCCATAAAATCTTTACCCAAAACTTGAAAACTTCACAACACAAAACTCAACAGGAAATCTTATAAGCTCCGTTAGTGAAAGAAAACAAAACCACCACATAAGGTACTGTAATGAACTCATTCTTTATTTATTTTGGTGTCAAACCTACTGTATTACAACTTATTTATGGTTTATAAACTATTTTACTAGCCATAGATGCATCAAAATAAGCAAACAACACACGAAAAACAGAATCTGTCAAAAACAGAACAGTCTGTAGCAATCTGTAACTAACACAAACTTCTGGAACTCTGAAAATCCTACCAAAATAGGAAGTCCTGGACAATGTTTCTATTGATCATCAGAAAAAATAATCAACGCAAAAGCACATTCCTGTGATTTAACAAAACTAAATTCGTGCGTGCAAAGTTTCTGTTTTTCAGCAGAATCAAATCAACTATCATCATAGGTTATCCTATAGGTTCTACTTGGCAGAAACACTAATTAAAATATAAAAACACATCTAAACAGAAGGTAGATGCAAGATTTATTACTAAACAGGAACAAAAACAAAAAACACAAAGAAAATTGGGTTGCCTCCCAACTAGCGCTATCGTTTAACGCCCCTAGGCATAAAACCGAAAATAGATCTAAGTAGTGTCATCTTTGGCACTAAATTCATAAGTAGCTCGCATGTTAGATTCATAAGGTAATTTGACTTTCTTTCTTGGAAAGTGCTCCATGCCTTTCTTTAATCGAAATTGGAATCTAATATTCCCTTCCTTCATATCAATAATCGCGCCAACCGTTGTAAGGAAAGGTCTACCAAGAATAATAGGGCAAGGAAGATTGCAATCTATATCAAAAACGATACAATCTACGGGCACCAAATTTCTATTTGCAACAATGAGAACATAATTGATCCTTCCCATTGGCTTTTTAATGGTGGAATCCTCAAGGTGCAAATGAGCAATCATCAAGATCATGGAAACCTAGAATATCACATAAAGTTTTCGGAATCGTGGAAACACTAGCACCCAAATCACACAAAGCAAAACACTCATGATCTTTAATTCTAATCTTTATAGTAGGTTCCCACTCATCATTAAGTTTTCTATGTATAGAAACTTCCAAATTAAGTTTTTCATCATAAGATTGCATCAAGGCATCAATGATATGTTTGGTAAAAGCTTTATTTTGACTATAAGCATGAGGCCAATTAACAACGGACTGCAACAAGGAAATACAACCTTCTAAAGAACAATTATCATAATCAAATTCCTTGAAATCTGAGATAGTGGGTTCAATGCTATTTAAAGTCATGACCTCTGCAATCCCACTTTTACCAAATTTAGCATCAAGATCTAAAAACTCCGAATCCTTGGGACGCCTTCTAGGTAAAGTTGACTCATCTTCAGTCCCACAATTATCAAGATTCATATTGCAAAATAAAGATCTAATAGGGGATTCAATAACTTTAAGATCTTCATCATTATTTTCATGGAAACTAGAAGAACACGCTTTTACAAAGCAATCTTTCTTAGCACACAATCTAGCGGTTCTTTCCTTGCACTCATCAATGGAAATTCTCATGGCTTTGAGAAACTCATTGATATCATGCTTAGAGGAAGAAGATCTAAGTTTAAGAGAATCAACATCAAGAGAAAGTCTATTAACGTTCCTAGCCAAATCATCAACTTTGAGCAATTTTTCTTCAAGCAAAGCATTAAAATTCTTTTGAGAAATCATAAACTCTTTCACACTAATCTCAAAATCAGAGGGCATCTTATTAAAATTACCATAAGAATTATTGTAGGAATTTCCATAATTATTAGAGGAATTACTAGGGAACGGTCTAGCATTAAAGTTTCCTCTATAAGCATTGTTTCCAAAACTATTCCTACCAACAAAATTCACATCCATAGATTCATTATTATTCTCAATCAAAGTAGACAAAGGCATATAATTGGGATCAAGAGGAGTATCCTTAGTAGCAAACAATTTCATAAGTTCATCCATCTTTCCACTCAAAATATTGATTTCTTCTATAGCATGCACTTTTTTACTAGAAGATCTTTCGGTGTGCCATTGAGAACAATTAGCCATAATATTATCAAGAAGTTTTGTAGCATCTCCTAACGTGATTTACATAAACGTGCCTGCCGCGGCCGAATCTAAGAGATTTCTAGAAGCAAAGTTCAAACCGGCATAAAAATTTTGTATGATCATCCATAAATTCAAACCATGAGTAGGGCAATTGCGAATCATCAATTTCATTCTTTCCCGAGATTGGGAAACATGCTCATGATCAAGTTGTTTAAAATTCATAATATCGTTCCTAAGAGTGATAATCTTAGCGGGAGGAAAATACTTAGAGATAAAAGCATCTTTGCACTTATTCCAAGAATCAATACTATTTTTAGGCAAAGACGAAAACCAAACTTTAGCACGATCTCTAAGTGAAAACAGAAATAACTTCAATTTAACAATATCGTTATCCGTATCTTTCTTCTTTTGCATATCACACAAATCAACAAAGTTGTTTAGATGAGTAGCGACATCTTCACTAGGAAGGCCGGCGAATTGATCTTTCATAACAAGATTCAGCAAAGCAGTATTGATTTCACAAGACTCAACGCCATTAACAGGAGTAATCGGAGTATTAAGGAAATCATTATTATTGGTATTGGATAAATCACACAATTTGGTAGTATCTTGCGCCATGGCAACAAGTAATCCAATACACAAGCAAACAGAAAAGAGCAAGCGAAAAGAGAGGAGGGGATTGGGAAAGAGAGGGCGAATAAAACGGCAAGGGTGAAGTGGGGGAGAGGAAAATGAGAGGCAAATGACAAATAATGTAAATGCGAGGGAGATGAGTTTGTGATGGGTACTTGATATGTCTTGACTGGAGCGAAGACCCCCCCGGCAACGGCGCCAGAAATACTTCTTGCTATGTCTTGAGCTTGCGTTGATTTTCCTTGAAGAGGAAAGGGTGATGCAGCAGCGTAAGTATTTCCCTCAGTTTTTGAGAACCAAGGTATCAATCCAGTAGGAGGCTCCTCAAAAGTCCCACGCACCTACACAAACAAACAAAGAACTCGCAACCAATGCAATAAAGGGGTTATCAATCCCTTCACGGCCACTTGCGAAAGTGAGATCTGATAGAGATAGTGCGATAAGATAAATATATTTTTGGTATTTTATAATATAGATGCGAAAAGTAAAGATGCAAATAAAAGTAGATTGAAAGCTTGTATGATAAAAGATAGACCCGGGGGCCATAGGTTTCACTAGAGGCTTCTCTCAAGATAGAATAAGTATTATGGTGGGTGAACAAATTACTGTCGAGCAATTGATAGAAAAGCGAATAATTATGAGATTATCTAGGCATGATCATGTATATAGGCATCATGTCCGTGACAAGTAGACCGACTCCTGCCTGCATCTACTACTATTACTCCACACATCGACCGACTCCTGCCTGCATCTAGAGTATTAAGTTCATAAAGAATAGAGTAACGCATTAAGCAAGATGAGATGATGTAGAGGGATAAACTCATGCAATATGATATAAACCCCATCTTTTTATCCTCGATGGCAACAATACAATACGTGCCTTGCAACCCTTTCTGTCACTGGGTAAGGACACCGCAAGATTGAACCCAGAGCTAAGCACTTCTCCCATGGCAAGAAAGATCCACTACTAGGGAAAGGCATGCTAGTGGCGCACCAGTTTTGCCTTCTAATGGAGCACTACTGGTGCGCCACTAGCATCA
This sequence comes from Triticum timopheevii, assembly GCA_963921465.1. NCBI lineage: Eukaryota > Viridiplantae > Streptophyta > Magnoliopsida > Poales > Poaceae > Triticum > Triticum timopheevii. Next base: position 601,688,428 of record OY997274.1, on the reverse strand, counting down.
CGCCATTAGAATTAAATTCTAATGGCAGACCATTGGTGCGCCATTAGTATCTAGTGTTCTAATGGTGCACCACCTAGTGCGCCATTAGTATTGCCAACAGTGCGCCATTAGAATTCCTCCCAGGGGGCCATATGTACCCATGTGCTTTGGCATACTAATGGCGCACCGGTGGGTGATGCGCCATTAGTGTGATTATCTCAGTGCGCCATTAGTGTCTTGTGTGCTGCGCCACTAGTATGAATATTTGGGACTTTTTTTCTTTTCTGATATTTTCACAGGTTACAAAATATATTATTGGACAGAATTTAGACAACACCACACAACAACAGCAGATTCATCGAATACAATAGAAGATTAGTCTCTGAATACAAATCATCATATTAGTCTCCGAATTCAAAAGACCGAACAAATATAGAACATTACAAGTCTCGAGACCGCGAGTAGCGAGTTTGTCTTCACATTACAAGTCGATATTGTCGTGGATTTGTCACGGTAGATGTCCTAGTGAAAGGACTTAGTCGTGGAGCCATCGCTACGGGTTAACTTGAAGGGGTTAAAGCGGACACAAAGACACGAGGGTTTATACTAGTTCGGCCCCTTCGATGAAGGTAAAAGCCTACGTCTAGTTGTGATGGAATTGATGTGGTCTCGATGGCTAGGGAGCAAACAAGCTTCGCCTAGGCTCGAGTTGTTGTTGTCTGTCTTGAACCGCTGCCGGGTCGTCCCCTTATATACACGGGTGATGCCCGTCGGTCCATGGAGTCCCATACCGGTTCATATGCGTACCCCGGTTGGTCTCTCTCTATTCCTAACTTACAATACAAGCATTACATATCATGCCGGTTTACGGCTACAGGTCCTAAACCGACTACAGGCCGTGGGCCTTCATCTGCTTACATTACTAATGAAGTTAACCCGGCCCAAGTAGGCCGGTTCACGCCCAGTGGTAATATCCCCAACATTAGGCCCCAGATTGATTTGAACTGGTTCATGTCAATCCTTCACAAAATCTTTGTCTTGGACATCTTCTGGTAATTGGTAAACCGCCATGTCGTCATCATCTCTGGTTGCTGTAAACCGGCCTGACGTCATCACGAAGTTAGCATTTATAACGCCTTCTTCTATTAATAGATCCGCGATATCCAAGTCATCAGCTCCACTTCCGAAATTTTGGCTCCAGGATTCGCGCGCCCAACCCACGTCTGTTGCCTTATAAATAGGACCGAGGGGTCATTTCCTTTTATCCCCTTCGTCTCTTCCTCTTTGTCTTCCTCGCGTCGCCAGCCTTGGAGCTCCGCCGCCGCCGTCGACCTCTGCATCGTCTTGGGCCGCTGCATCAACCTGAACGCACCAGAGCACTGCGGTATCCTTCCGCGTCTTCTTCGTTTCCAGTAAGCCTTCTTCTCTTCTTGACATAGATCTGTTCTTAGGGTTTCATGTTCTTGCCGTGTTCCTCGCCTGTTCATGCTCGTACCCTGACTCCTGGATAAATCTGTGAACCCCTGCTCTGTTTAGCAGTAGTCTTTTAACATCCGCCTGTAATTTCACGCCTAAGTCCATAGATCTTATTTACATATCCGCTCATTGGTTCACTTCCGTTCTGCTTTACCCTTTTGAATATTTTCTGTTTTTCTGAACTTGCTTCAGATCCATTGCTGCAATAGGACCTTGTGAAACCTGTTTCTGCATACTTAGCCATATGCAACTTCGATTGCTTCCGATGTTTAGATCAGGAGGTTTAACTTAATACAGAAAAAGTTAGTAAACCGGTATACACCATTAGTCCCCTTGTTGAACCGCCAGAATCCATATGATGCCACCTCGTAGAAATCCGGTTTATATGTGCTGCCTCCGGTTTAACATTGTCCAGATCAGCACCTTCTTTTATCCAACATATTCTTGAACCGGAATCACATATTTCTTGTAGATCTCACCATGGCCAAACAAGTATATGAGTGCAATTGGGTTCCTTCTCGCGTCACAGAAACTCAGCTGGATGATTTAGTCCTGATCGGCGCTTTAGACAACAAAGACACTATCCACTGGAGGGTTCCTGGTGATGAATGTCCTCCCACACCTCAAGAGGGAGAGGTTGTGGTCTTTGCAGATCATTTGGCCCGGGCCTTCAAACCGCGTGGTTCTAAATTTTACCGGGATGTGTTAGCCAATTTTCAGCTCCGTCCGCAAGATATTGGCCCCAATTCTGTTACCAACCTATGTCACTTCCAAGTGCTTTCTGAGGTATACCTTCAAGAGGAGCCTTTAGTTGAATTGTTTAGAGACTGCTTTCACTTAAACCGCCGCACTGAATTTACTGACGGCCCCAATACCAAATTGGGCGGTATGGCAATTCAGAAAAGAAAAGAGATCACTTATCCCCACGTCAAACTACACACTCACCCCAAGGAGTGGAATGCAACATGGTTTTATTGCAAAGACACCTCCCCTGACAATTGAAATCCCTTGCCTGGCTTTCGTCCGGAGCGGCTCAGCAACACTCACCCCTTTCCACAAAGATTAAGTGCCAAGGAGAGAAGTAAATATGCTCCGCAACTGTCCAAGCTCCGAGCCTTCATGGCCAATGGTTTAACGGGAATAGACCTTGCACGCTATTGGATATCATGGAGCATACTGCCTCTCAGCCGGCGCTCCGGTTTGATATGCAAGTATACTGATAGCGTCGATGACCCACTCCGACACACTAAAATCCAACTCTCTGATGATGAAGTCATAGATTCTGTGAAGAAAATGTTGAATGAACCGGAGCACCTCTGCGCTCAAACCGGTCTGCTCCCTTTCTGCGCTACCAACAAACCGCCAGCTGTAAGATTTTGATTGTTCTTTTATTGAACCTATTACTGCTATCTCCGTCTGACATCAATTACTGCTTAACCAGGGTGATAATCCGTTTTGGAGCAAGAAGCTTCCACAAGACAAAACGGAGAAAGTAGGACGGTCGACCCGGCCCAAGACCAAGGTTATCAAGAAGCCAGCTCACAAAAGGAAAACCACCGCTTCATCTGATCCAACTATTGATGATGATGTGGGTAACCCGGACCTTGAGGTAGAACTTGATTCACTAAGCTTACTTTTTACACGCCTTATTGATGATGATACTTGTCAGGACGACGCTGAAGCCAGCAATGCTGATGTCGCCGAGGTAACTATTCTTTCTTCCGATTCAGATCCTTTGCCTTTGCCAAAACTTCGCCAGGCAATCGGGAAAGTTAAATTTTCTCATCCTCTTGCTTACTTGGATCCCAAATTTCTTATGACGACTCAGCAACATGAAGTTCGCCACACAACCCAGCACAACGGCCAGGTAGTTACCTCCGCCGGTTTACCAAACAGTCCGGTTCGAAAGCGAAGCTCCAAGGTCTCCGACCTTTTTATTAATTTATATCCTAAAGCGGGTTTCATCCGTCAACCTCTTAATCCGTCCGACTCTGATTATCAGGTTACTTCCCATTCTTCCTCTGGTGAATCATCGGCCACTCAGCTGCCGCCACTGAAAACGGTCCTTGGGTAAGCTAGGCTGAACATATGCTTCTGGTATAGTGTGTTATAACTTATGCTGTTTCCTGACCCTTTGTTTCTCTTTCAGGGCCAAACCGAAACCAAGCAAGAAAGCCCGCCTGGACAAAGCGGCGGAGGAAGATGTCGCCCCTGAACAGGATAAAGCACCAGAACTTGAAGCGTTTGTCAATGAGGATATTCCCAATGATCCTCCTCTGCAAGACGATGCTATTCCTAAGGAAAGGCCTATCAATACTTCAGTCCCTGCTGACCCGCCTGCCAGCTCCGTCCGGATTGAAAGATCCCGCAGTCCTGCTGATAAACTGACCGTGCCAACGCAAACCGGTGAGTCCAAGGATGATGATGTTGTAATTACCGGCGTAGGTCGCTTTGAACCAGGGAATCCTGTCGCTTTAACCAAGAATACATTGAAAGAGGACTTTTCTGCCAAGAACAAAGGCAAATGGGATGTAGAACTGGAAACATATGCTGCTCTGAGTGCCCAAGATCTTCATTTTGGTTACTTGAACCGGCTACTTACTAGTCGCGACTGTGAAGCTGGCCTGGTAAAGATGATGAGAGACAAATTTGAGGTAACTGCCTTGTGCTTCTTCTTTCTTTATTTACTGCTACTGTATTAATCCTCCTAGCCCCCAAGGGCCGGTTTGTAACCTTCTTCAAACCGGGACTTGAATATAATCCTCAGTACTTTGAAATCCGTCAATATAGCCCCCAAGAGCCGGTTCAACTTAGTATAGTTAAACCGGGACTCCCATAAAGATTCTAACATCAGAACAGAGCTGAGCAAATAACCATTAGCCCCCAAGTGCCAAGTTGAATACCTGTATTGAGCTTGGGACTTTGCGATTTAGTAATAGATGAAAATTGAAGGTGCATTAGCCCCCAAGTATCAAGCGTATAACTTGTTATGTGGTTGGTACTTCAAATTCTTGTACCGTTTGTTTAAAGCCAAGTACTATCTGTATGCAGGCTGAGGTGAGGATCAAAGAGGACCGGATTACGGATCTGCAGGAAACCTTGAAAACCCAACAAGCTGAAACAGACAAGGCAAGGGAAGAATTAACCAGCGCCTTGAGCATCACAGAACAGCTGAAGGAGGGCTTCAAGAAAGAGCGGGCTGATTGGGCTACTGAGAAGGCCGCTTTAACAAAAAGAGCTGAAAACGCCGAAGCTGCCCTTAAACCGGTGGTAGATGAGCTGACCACCGTAAAGCGGCAAATACACTCCATGACCGCTGCTATCTTTGGTAAGTTCCTTTTGGCTTCTGTGACAACTCTGGCTTTGCTTATAATAAATCCGGTTTGAGATCATCACTGTATTGTTGCAGGTACACGCATTGGGCACTTAGGGTCAGATGTGCGGAAGAAGCTGAAGGCTGCCTACACTTTAGTTGAACAATTGTATACCGGAGCACAGCGGATCATCACCACAGCCTCTCATAACAATCCGGCACCCTCTTTAATCCAGGACACTCTCAATAGGTTGTCAATGCTTCCTGCCCGGATTGAAGAGCTAAAAAAATCTGCTGCTCGAACCGAAGCCATTAATGCCTTGATCCGGGCAAAAGCATGGGTGCCGGATTTCGACCCTGTTGAGGCAGCTCAAGGCTATCCCAGCTTGAAGGAAGATGGCTCCGAGTTCAATGAAGATGATTTGAGGGCGATAAACCGTGCAGTATGCCCTCTGGCTTGTCAATTGGCTGAAGAGGCAGACTTATCGCATTATCAAGCCCAATACAACGATCAGAACAAACGAGTGCCTGCACCAACTCTTGAAGCGGAGAATCTGATCCCTCCAATCCGTAAGCATACTTACGCTCCTGATATTGAACCGTCTTCTCTGATCCATGAAGAGGCTGTCTTTCAAGCTTTAATGGGAATCGACTGGACCACTGTTGATTTCCAGCCAATGGATAAAGACGATGAAGCTGAAGCGGCGCAGGATGATGAGCAGGCTTGAACCGGAAGCCGGTTTAAATAGCTGCGTTACGATGATCCGCCAAAATAACAATGATTTTATTTGGGCACCGTGTTGCCTTGTAATAGGATAGTTAATACTTCTGCCTTGAATATGCCTTCGTGCATAAGTACTGATGCTTTTGCTTGAAAAACCTCAATTTATATTTCCTGCAATCAGAAAAACTTGAACTTCGGTGGCGGTTATACCGCCAGCCGGTTTATGATCTTGATATATATATATTAGCGATGTATTTAAAACACATAACCAAATAGGCGATACAAAGTACCTGCCATCGCTGGGCATGAAGTTGGCTTAGCCAGGCTTGAAGCGGAGGTTTTATAAACCATTACTGTCAAAGGGGGAGAAAACAGCTCCCATGTAAACCGTGCTGGGTCATTACGAGCCCCCCTATTACTCCATGATGTTAACAGGAAAGGTAAACCGGGCATACTTCTCCGGATTAAAAAGGAATCAAATCCATCGGCTGAACCGGAAAAAGTGTTGTTGGTTTAAATGAAACACAACAAAAATTAAGAAATAGCCATAAAATAAATATGGAAGCAAAGGAAATGAGAAAAACCGTTTGCAAAAACATGCTATACTGAGCTGATTAGATGGTGTTACCATGGTCGGACAGGACCAAGCCCCCAACAGGAGTGACAATGGTTCAAGTCAGCCAGGTCCCCAAATGAAACCGTGGCATATATGCCAATCAAAAGGCGTGGCAATGGTTCGGGTTCGACCAAGCCCCCAAGTGATTTTGTGGCCTTAGGCCGATCAAGAGGCGTGACTGGTTCAGACTTGATCATGTCCCCAAGTGATCTGGTGGCTTTCGCCTATCAAAAGGTGTCGCGTTGGTTCGGACACGACCAAGGCCCCAAGTGATATAAAAAACAAATTTCAAGGGGTAAACCGGAGGCCGCTTCAAAACAGAACCACTCCATGTAACCACGCATGATATGAAAAGACAGAGACCCCGCTTTAGCTGAGGCTCCGGTTTTATTATATCAAAGATAATATATACATTGTCATAATATGTATATAGATAGAGCCAATGGCTCAGGTGTAGTAAGGCCGAAGATGAGCTATATTCCACGGCCTGTTGGTCTCCTCCTCTGACGTGCGTGAGTCTTTATGCTCTCGAATATCAATCAGATAGTACGACCCATTGTGCAGATTCTTGCTGACCATGAAAGGTCCCTCCCAAGGTGGGGATAACTTGTGCATATCCGTCTGGTCTTGGATGAGACGAAGCACCAAATCTCCTTCTTGAAAAGTTCTGGTTCTGACCCGGCGGCTGTGATAACGATGAAGATCTTGTTGATAAATCGCCGAGCGAGCAGCCGCTATATCGCGCTCCTCGTCCAATAGGTCCAAAGCGTCTTGTCGTGCTGTCTCATTGTACGCTTCAACATAAGCTGCCACACGAGGCGAATCGTGCCGGATATCACTAGGGAGAACCGCCTCCGCTCCGTAGACCATAAAAAATGGCGTGTATCCTGTGGATCGGTTGGGTGTAGTATTGATACTCCATAGAACAGATGGTAGTTCTTCAACCCAACATCCTGGTGTTCTTTGCAATGGAACCATAAGCCGGGGTTTGATGCCTCGCAAGATCTCTTGATTAGCCCGTTCTGCCTGCCCGTTGGACTGGGGATGAGCCACTGATGATACGTCAAGTCGGATGTGCTCACGCTCACAGAACTCCTTCATAGAACCCTTGGATAAATTGGTACCATTGTCAGTAATGATACTGTGTGGAAAGCCAAACCGGAAAATCACCTTTTTGATGAACTGCACTGCTGTCGCTGCATCACACTTGCTGACAGGCTCCGCTTCAACCCACCTGGTAAACTTGTCAACTGCCACCAAAAGGTGGGTTTTCTTATCCTTGGATCTTTTAAAAGGTCCGACCATATCCAGCCCCCAAGTTGCAAACGGCCAAGTGATTGGAATCATCCTTAATTCTTGAGCCGGCACATGAGCACGCCTTGAAATTTTCTGACAGCCATCACACTGTTTAACCAAGTCCTCCGCATCAGCATGTGCTGTCAACCAGTAGAACCCGTGACGAAACGCCTTTGCCACCAGAGACTTTGAACTGGCGTGGTGACCGCAATCCCCTTAATGGATTTCTCGTAAGATTTCACAGCCTTCCTCAAGAGAGACACAACGTTGAAACGCCCCTGATACACTGCAATGATGCAATTCGCCATTGACAATCGTCATAGACTTGGATCGCCGGACTATCTGCCTGGCCAGAATCTCATCCTCTGGCAACTCTCCCCGGTTCATGTATGCAATATAAGGAACTGTCCAATCCGGTATGACATGCAGGGCTGCCACCAATTGAGCCTCCGGATCAGGAATAGCCAAATCCGCTTCACCTGGGAGCTTGACTGACGGGTTGTGCAACACATCAAGAAAGACATTAGGTGGGACCGGTTTACGCTGAGAGCCCAACCGGCTTAAAGCGTCCGCTGCTTCATTCTTTCGACGGTCCACGTGATCCACCTGATAACCCTTGAAGTGACCCGCAATATTATCCACCTCACGACGATATGCGGCCATGAGCGGGTCCTTAGAATCCCAAGTGACAGACACCTGTTGAGCCACGAGGTCTGAGTCACCGAAGCACTTAACCCGGCTTAAGTTCATCTCTTTAGCCATCCGGAGACCATGGAGCAAAGCTTCGTACTCAGCTGCATTATTAGTACAAGGGAACATTAAGTGGAGAACATAACAAAACTTATCACCTCATGGGGAAGTTAATACGACTCCAGCCCCCGAGCCTTCCAATTGCCTGGATCCATCAAAATGGATAGTCCAATATGTGTGATCCGGCTTCTCCTCTGGTGCTTGCAACTCCGTCCAATCATTGATGAAATCAACAAGTGCTTGAGACTTCACCGCCGTCCGAGGCACGTACTTCAATCCGTGCGGCCCAAGTTCTATAGCCCACTTGGCAATCCGGCCAGTCGCCTCCCGGTTCTGTATGATATCGCCCAAGGGAGCTGAACTGACCACTGTGATGGGGTTCCCTTGAAAATACTGCTTCAACTTCCGGCTTGCCATGAAAACTCCATATACCAGCTTCTGCCAATGCGGATACCTTTGCTTGGATTCAATAAGCACCTCGCTGATATAATAAACCGGCCGTTGAACCGGATATTCCTTGCCTGCCTCCTTGCGTTCCACCACAATAGCCATGCTAACTGCACGAGCATTGGCCGCTGCGTATAACAATAACGACTCTTTGTCGACCGGAGCCGCAAGAACGGGTGGATTGGCTAATTGCCGCTTCAAGTCCTCCAACGCTTCATCAGCAGCCGGACTCCAGATGAATTGATCTGTCTTTCTCAGCATCTGGTATAAAGGGATAGCCTTCTCCCCGAGGCGGCTGATAAACCGGCTCAGTGCGGCGATCCGGCCCGCCAAACGCTGAACATCGTTGATACACTTCGGTTTAGCCAGGGAGGTGATAGCCGTAATCTTCTCTGGATTAGCCTTGATTCCTCTGTTGGACACAAGAAAATCCAGTAACTTGCCTGCCGGAACACCAAAGACGCACTTGGCCGGGTTAAGCATCATCTTGTAAACCCGCAAGTTGTCAAAGGTTTCCTTCAAATCATCCACCAGCGTCTCCTTCTGCCTTGACTTGACTACAATATCATCCACATAGGCATGCACATTGCGGCCGATCTGTTTATGCAGGCAATTCTGTACACACCGTTGATAAGTGGCTTGGGTGCTCTTGAGCCCAAAGGGCATAGATACATAGCAGAAGGCTCCAAAGGGAGTAATAAACGATGTCTTCTCCTAGTCCTTAACCGCCATTTTAATCTGATGATATCCAGAATATGCATCCAAAAAACTCAAACGCTCACAATCCGCCGTGGCATCAATAATCTGGTCAATGCGGGGGAGGGCAAAAGGATCCGCCGGACAAGCCTTGTTGAGATCCGTATAATCCACACACATACGCCAAGTGCCGTTTTTCTTAAGAACCAGCACCGGATTAGCAAGCCACTCTGGATGGAACACCTCAATGATAAAGCTAAAGGAAATATGCCCTAGAGGCAATAATAAAGTTATTATTTATTTCCTTATATCATGATAAATGTTTATTATTCATGCTAGAATTGTATTAACCGGAAACATAATACATGTGTGAACATATAGACAAACAGAGTGTCACTACTATGCCTCTACTTGACTAGCTTGTTAATCAAAGATGGTTATGTTTCCTAACCATGGACAAAGAGTTGTTATTTGATTAACGGGATCACATCATTAGTTGAATGATCTGATTGACATGACCCATTCCGTTAGCTTAGCACCCGATCATTTAGTATGCTGCTATTGCTTTCTTCATGACTTATACATGTTCCTATGACTATGAGATTATGCAACTCACGTTTACCGGAGGAACACTTTGTGTGCTACCAAACGTCACAACGTAACTAGGTGATTATAAAGGTGATCTACAGGTGTCTCCAAAGGTACTTGTTGGGTTGGCGTATTTCGAGATTAGGCTTTGTCACTCCGAATGTCGGAGAGGTATCTCTAGGCCCTCTCGGTACTGCACATCATTTAAGCCTTGCAAGCATTGCAACTAATGAGTTAGTTGCGAGATGATGTATTACGGAACGAGTAAAGAGACTTGCCGGTAACGAGATTGAACTAGGTATTGGATACCGACGATCGAATCTCGGGCAAGTAACATACCGATGACAAAGGGAACAACGTATGTTGTTATGCGGTCTGACCGATAAAGATCTTCGTAGAATATGTAGGAACCAATATGGGCATCCAGGTCCCGCTATTGGTTATTGACCGGAGACGTGTCTCGGTCATGTCTACATTGTTCTCGAACCGTAGGGTCCGCACGCTTAAGGTTTCGATGACAGTTATATTATGAGTTTATGAGTTTTGATGTACCGAAGGAGTTCGGAGTCCCGGATGAGATCGGGGACATGACGAGGAGTCTCGAAATGGTCGAGACGTAAAGATCGATATATTGGATGACTATATTCGGAGTTCGGAAAGGTTCCGAGTGATTCGGGTATTTATCGGAGTACCGGAGAGTTACGGGAATTCGCCGGGGAGAAGTATTGGGCCTTATTGGGCCATACGGGAAAGAGAGAGGGGCTGCCTAGGGCAGGCCGCGCGCCGCCCCATGGCCTAGTCCGAATTGGACTAGGGGGAGGGGCCGCACCCCCTCCTTCCTTCCCTTCTCTCTTCCCCTTCCTTGTCTCCTACTCCTACTACTTGGAAGGTCTCCTAGTTGGACTAGGAAAGGGGGAATCCTACTCCCGATGGGAGTAGGACTCCCCTAGGGCACGCCATAGAGAGGGCAGGCCCTCCCCTGCTCCACTCCTTTATATACGGGGGCAGGGGGCACCCCATAGACACACAAGTTGATCTTCGTGATCGTTCCTTAGCCGTGTGCGGTGCCCCCCTCCACGATATTACACCTCGGTCATATTGTAGCGGTGCTTAGGCGAAACCCTGCGACGGTTGAACATCAAGATCGTCACCACGCCGTCGTGCTGACGAAACTCCTCCCCAAAGCTTTGCTGGATCGGAGCCCGGGGTGCGTCATCGAGCTGTACGTGTGTCAAGAACTCGGAGGTGCCGGAGTAACGGTGCTTGGATCGGTTGGACCGGGAAGACGTACGACTACTTCCTCTATGTTGCGTCAACGCTTCCGCTTCGGTCTACGAGGGTACGTAGACAACACTCTCCCCTCTCGTTGCTATGCATCACCATGATCTTGCGTGTGAGTAGGAAATTTTTGAAATTACTACATTCCCCAACAGTGGCATCAGAGCCAGGTTTTATGGTTTGATGTTATATGCACGAGTAGAACACAAGTGAGTTGTGGGCGATATAAGTCATACTGCTTACCAGCATGTCATACTTTGGTTCGGCGGTATTGTTGGATGAAGCGGCCCGGACCGACATTACGCGTACACTTACGCGAGACTGGTTCTACCGACGTGCTTTGCACACAGGTGGCTGGCGGGTGTCAGTTTCTCCAACTTTAGTTGAACCGAGTGTGGCTATGCCCGGTCCTTGCGAAGGTTAAAACAGCACTAACTTAACGAACTATCGTTGTGGTTTTAATGCGTAGGTAAGAACGATTCTTGCTGAGCCCGTAGCAGCCACGTAAAATTTGCAACAACAAAGTAGAGGACGTCTAACTTGTTTTTGCAGGGCATGTTGTGATGTGATATGGTCAAGATGTGATAAGATATAAATTGTTGTATGAGATGATCATGTTTTGTTGAAGTTATCGGCAACTGGCAGAAGCCCTATGGATGTCTCTTTGTTGCATAAGATGCAAGTGCCAAATAATTGCTTTACTTTATCGCTATACGATAGCAATAGTTGCAAGAGCAATAGTTGGTGAGACAACCATGTGATGACACATTGATATAGATCAAGATGATGAAGATCATGGTGTCGTGCCGGTGACGATAGAGATCATGACAGTACTTTGGAGATGGAGATCAAAGGCGCAAGATGATCATGGCCATATCATGTCACATATTTTGATTGCATATGATGTTTATATATTATACATCTTATTCTTGCTTTGATTGACGGTAGCATTTTAAGATGATCTCTCACTAATTGTCAAGAAGTGTTCTCCCTGAGTATGCACCGTTGCCAAAGTTCATCGTGTCCAGACACCACGTGATGATCGGGTGTGATAAGCTCTACGTCCATCTACAACGGGTGCAAGCCAGTTTTGCACACGCGGAATACTCAGGTTAAACTTGACGAGCCTAGCATATGCAGATATGGCCTCGGAGCACGGAGACCGAAAGGTCGAGTGTGAATCATATAGTAGATATGATCAACATAGTGATGTTCACCATTGAAAACTACTCCATCTCACGTGATTATCGGTTATGGTTTAGTTGATTTGGATCACGTGATCACTTAGATGACTAGAGAGATGTCTGTCTAAGTGGGAAGTAATATGATTAATTGAACTTAAATTTATCACGAACTTAGTCCTGGTAGTATTTTGCAAATTATGTTGTAAGATCAATAGCTTGCGTTGTTGCTTTCATGTTTTTATTTTGATATGTTCCTAGAGAAAATTGTGTTGAAATATGTTAGTAGCAATGATGCGGATTGGATCCGCGATCTAACGTTTATCCTCATTGCTGGACAGAAGAATTATGTCCTTAATGCACCACTAGGTGACAGACCTATTGCAGGAGCAGATGCAGATGTTATGAACGTTTGGCTAGCTCAATATGTTGACTACTTGATAGTTTTGTGCACCATGCTTTATGGCTTAGAATCGGGACTTCAAAGATGTTTTGAACATCATGGACCATATGAGATGTTCCAGGAATTGAAGTTAATATTTCAAGCAAATACCCGAGTTGAGAGATATGAAGTCTCCAACAAGTTCTATAGCTAAAAGATGGAGGAGAATCGCTCAACTAGTGAGAATGTGCTCAGATTGTCTGGGTACTACAATCGATTGAATCAAGTGGGAGTTAATCTTCCAGATAAGATAGTGATTGACAGAATTCTCTAGTCACCATCACCAAGTTAGTAGAACTTCGTGATGAACTATAGTATGCAAGGGATGATGAAAATGATTCCCGAGTTTTTCATGATGATGAAATCGATGAAGGTAGAAATCAAGGAAGAACATCAAGTGTTGATGGTTAACAAGACCACTAGTTTCAAGAAAAGGGCAAAGGGATAGAAGGGGACTTCAAAAGAACGGCAAGCAAGTTGCTACTCAAGTGAAGAAGCCCAAGTCCGGACCTAAGCCTGAGACTAAGTGCTTCTACTGCAAAAGGAATGGTCACTGGAAGCGGAAATGCCCTAAATATTTGGTGGATAAGAAGGATGGCAAAGTGAACAAGGGTATATTTGATATACAGGTTATTGATGTGTGCTTTACTAGTGTTTATAGTAGCCCCTGAGTATTTGATACTTGTTCGGTTGCTAAGATTAGTAACTCGAAACAGGAGTTACAGAATAAACAAAGACTAGTTGAAGGGGAAGTGACGATGAGTGTTGGAAGTAGTTCCAAGATTGATATGATCATCATCGCACACTCCCTATACTTTCGGGATTAGTGTTAAACCTAAATAAATGGTATTTGGCATTTGCGTTGAGCATGAATATGATTTGATCATGTTTATTGCAATACGATTATTCATTTAAAATCAGAGAATAATTATTGTTCTATTTAAATGAATAAAACCTTCAATGGTCATACACCCAACGAAAATAGTTTGTTGGCTCTCGATCGTAGTGATGCACATATTCATAATATTGATGCCAGAAGATGCAAAGTTAATAATGATAGTGCAACTTATTTGTGGCACTACCGTTTTGGTCATATCGGTGTAAAGCGCATGAAGAAACTCCATAAAGATGGATTTTCGGAATCACTTGGTTATGAACCATTTGATGCTTGCGAACCGTGCCTTTTGTGCAAGATGACTAAAACTCCGTTCTCCGGAACAATGGAACAAGCTACTGACTTATTGGAAATAATACGTACCGATGTATGCGATCCAATGAGTGTTGATGCTCGTGGCAAGTATCGTTATTTTCTGACCTTCACAAGATGATTTGAGCAGATATGGGTATATCTACTTGATGAAAGATAAGTCTGAAATAGTTGAAAGGTTCAAAGAATTTCAGAGTGAAGTGGAAAAATCATCGTAACAAGAAAAATAAAGTTTCTACGATCTGATCGCGGAGACAAATATTTGAGTTACGAGTTTGGTCTTCAATTAAAACAATATGGAATAGTTTCACAAATTCATGCCACCTGGTGTGTCCGAACGTCATAACCGTACTTTATTGGATATAGTACAATCTATGATGTTTCTTACCGATTTACCAATATCGTTTTGGGATCATGCATTAGAGACAACTGCATTCGCGTTAAATAGGGCACCATCTAAATCCGTTGAGACGACACTATATGAACTGTGGTTTAGCAAGAAACCAAAGTTGTCGTTTCTTAAAGTTTGGGGCTGCGATGCTTATGTGAAAAAGTTTCATCCTGATAAGCTCAAACCCAAATCGGAGAAGTGCGTCTTCATAGAATACCCAAAGGAAATTGTTGGGTACACCTTCTATCATAGATCCGAAGGCAAAACATTCGTTGCTAATAATGGATCCTTTCTAGAGAAGGAGTTTCTCTCGAAAAGAAGTGAGTGGGAGGAAAGTAGAACTTGATGAGGTAACTGTACCTGTTCCCTTATTGGAAAGTAGTTCATCACAGAAATCTGTTCTTGTGACTACTATACCAATTAGTGAGGAAGCTAATGATGATGATCATGTAACTTCAGATCAAGTTACTACCGAACCTCGTAGGTAAAACAGAGTGAGATCCGCACCAGAGTGGTACGGTAATCCTGTTCTGGAGGTCATGTTACTTGACCATGACAAACCTACGAACTATGAGGAAGCGATGATGAGCCCAGATTCCGCGAAATGGCTTGAGGCCATGAAATCTGAGATGAGATCCATGTATGAGAACAAAGTGTGGACTTTGGTGGAGTTGCCCGATGATCGGCAAGCCATAGAAAATAAATGGATCTTCAAGAGGAAGACGGACGTTGATAGTAGTGTTACTATCTACAAAGCTGGACTTGTCGAAAAAGGTTTTTGACAAAGTTCAAGGTGTTGACTACGATGACATTTTCTCACTCGTAGCGATGCTTAAGTCTGTCCAAATCATGTTAGCAATTGCCGCATTTTTTATGAAATCTGGCAAATGGATAAACAAAACTACATTCCTTAATGGATTTAAAGAAGAGTTGTATATGATGCAACCAAAAGGTTTTGTCAATCCTAAAGGTGCTGACAAAATACGCAAGCTCCAGCGATCCATCTATGGACTGGTGCAAGCATCTCGGAGTTGGAATATACGCTTTGATAAGTTGATCAAAGCATATAGTTTTATACAGACTTGCGGTGAAGCGTGTATTTACTAGAAAGTGAGTGGGAGCACTACAGCATTTCTGATAAGTATATGTGAATGACATATTGTAGATCGGAAATAATGTAGAATTATTCTGCAAAGCATAAAGGAGTGTTTGAAAGGAGTCGGTGAAGCTGCTACATATTGAGCATCAAGATCTATAGAGATAGATCAAGACGCTTGATAAGTTTTTTCAGTGAGTACATACCTTGACAAGATTTTGAAGTAGTTCAAAATGGAACAGTCAAAGAAAGAGTTCTTGCCTGTGTTACAAGGTGTGAAATTGAGTAAGACTCAAAACCCAACCACGGCAGAAGATAGAAAGAGAATGAAAGTCATTCCCTATGCCCTGGCCATAGGTTCTATAAAGTATGCCATGCTGTGTACCAGATCTATTATATACCCTACACTGAGTTTGGCAAGGGAGTACAATAGTGATCTAGGAGTAGATCACTGGACAGCGGTCAAAATTATCCTTAGTGGAATAAGGATATGTTTCTCGATTATGGAAGTGACAAAAGGTTCGTCGTAAAGGGTTACGTCGATGCAAGTTTTGACACCGATCTGGATGACTCTAAGTCTTGATCTAGATACATATTGAAAGTGGGAGCAATTAGCTAGAGTAGCTCCGTGCAGAGCATTGTAGACATAGAAAATTGCAAAATACATAACGGATCTGAATGTGAAAGACCCGTTGACTAAGATTCTCTCACAAGCAAAACATGATCACACCTTAGTACTCTTTGGGTGTTAATCACATAGCGATGTGAACTAGATTACTGAATCTAGTAAACCCTTTGGGTGTTGGTCACATGGCGATGTGAACTATGGGTGTTAATCACATGATGATGTGAACTATCGATGTTAATCACATGGTGATGTGATCTAGATTATTGACTCTAGTGCAAGTGGGAGACTGAAGGAAATATGCCCTAGAGGCAATAATAAAGTTATTATTTATTTCCTTATATCATGATAAATGTTTATTATTCATGCTAGAATTGTATTAACCGGAAACATAATACATGTGTGAATATATAGACAAACAGAGTGTCACTAGTATGCCTCTACTTGACTAGCTTGTTAATCAAAGATGGTTATGTTTCCTAACCATGGACAAAGAGTTGTTATTTGATTAACGGGATCACATCATTAGTTGAATGATCTGATTGACATGACCCATTCCGTTAGCTTAGCACCCGATCGTTTAGTATGTTGCTATTGCTTTCTTTATGACTTATACATGTTCCTATGACTATGAGATTATGCAACTCACGTTTACCGGAGGAACACTTTCTGTGCTACCAAACATCACAACGTAACTGGGTGATTATAAAGGTGCTCTACAGGTGTCTCCAAAGGTACTTGTTGGGTTGGCGTATTTCGAGATTAGGATTTGTCACTCCGAATGTCGGAGAGGTATCTCTGGGCCCTCTCGGTAATGCACATCATTTAAGCCTTGCAAGCATTGCAACTAATGAGTTAGTTGCGAGATGATGTATTACGGAACGAGTAAAGAGACTTGCCGGTAACGAGATTGAACTAGGTATTGGATACCGACGATCGAATCTCGGGCAAGTAACATACCGATGACAAAGGGAACAACGTATGTTGTTATGCGGTCTGACCGATAAAGATCTTCGTAGAATATGTAGGAACCAATATGGGCATCCAGGTCCCGCTATTGGTTATTGACCGGAGACGTGTCTCGGTCATGTCTACATTGTTCTCGAACCGTAGGGTCCGCACGCTTAAGGTTTTGATGACAGTTATATTATGAGTTTATGAGTTTTGATGTACCGAAGGAGTTCGGAGTCCCGGATGAGATCGGGGACATGACGAGGAGTCTCGAAATGGTCGAGACTTAAAGATCGATATATTGGACGACTATATTCGGAGTTCGGAAAGGTTCCGAGTGATTCGGGTATTTATCGGAGTACCGGAGAGTTACGGGAATTCGCCAGGGAGAAGTATTGGGCCTTATTGGGCCATACGGGAAAGAGAGAGGGGCTGCCTAGGGCAGGCCGCGCGCCCCCCCATGGCCTAGTCCGAATTGGACTAGGGGGAGGGGCCGCACCCCCTCCTTCCTTTCCTTCTCTCTTCCCCTTCCTTGTCTCCTACTCCTACTACTTGGAAGGTCTCCTAGTTGGACTAGGAAAGGGGGAATCCTACTCCCGGTGATAGTAGGACTCCCCTAGGGCGCGCCATAGAGAGGGCCGGCCCTCCCCTCCTCCACTCCTTTATATACGGGGGCAGGGGGCACCCCATAGACACACAAGTTGATCTTCGTGATCGTTCCTTAGCCGTGTGCGGTGCCCCCCTCCACGATATTACACCTCGGTCATATTGTAGCGGTGCTTAGGCGAAGCCCTGCGACGGTTGAACATCAAGATTGTCACCACGCTGTCGTGCTGACGAAACTCCTCCCCAAAGCTTTGCTGGATTGGAGCCCGGGGTGCGTCATCGAGCTGTACGTGTGTCAAGAACTCGGAGGTGCCGGAGTAACGGTGCTTGGATCGGTTGGACCGGGAAGACGTACGACTACTTCCTCTACGTTGCGTCAACGCTTCCGCTTCGGTCTACGAGGGTACGTAGACAACACTCTCCCCTCTCGTTGCTATGCATCACCATGATCTTGCGTGTGCGTAGGAAATTTTTGAAATTACTACGTTCCCCAACAAAAGCCAGCTGCTAAGAGCCTGGCCACTTCCTCTCCAATAGCTTTGCGCCTTTCTTCGTTAAACCGGAGGAGAAATTGCTTTACCGGTTTATACTTAGGATCCACGTTAAGAGTGTGCTCAGCGAGTTCCCTCGGTACACCTGGCATGTCAGAAGGCTTCCATGCAAAAATGTCCCGGTTCTCACGGATGAACTCGATGAGCGTGCTTTCCTATTTAGGGTCCAAGTTGGCACTGATAGTGAACTGCTTGGACAAATCGCCGGGCACGAAGTCAACAAGCTTAGTCTCAGCCGCCAATTTGAACTTCAGATCTGAATCATGCTCTGTGGTTGGCTTCTTCAAAGGGGTCATGTCCGCCGGATCAACATTGTCCTTATAATATTTCAACTCCTCCGTGGCACAAACCGACTCCGCATAGGCCGCATCACCTTCCTCACATTCCAAAGCGACCTTACGGCTCCCATGAACCGTTATTGTCCCCTTGTAACCCGGCATCTTGAGCTGCAAGTAGATATAACAAGGTCGTGCCATGAATTTGGCATAAGTCGGCCGCCCAAACAAGGCGTGATACGGGCTCCGGATCTTCACCACCTCAAAGGTTAGTTTTTCGGATCGGGAATCATGCTCGTCCCCAAAAGCCATGTCCAGGGCTATCTTACCAACAGGATATGCTGATTTGCCAGGCACCACACCATGGAACACCGTATTAGACGGTCTGAGATCTTTGTCTGTTAGCCCCATGCGGCGGAATGTCTCATAGTATAGGATGTTAATACTGCTCCCTCCATCCATGAGTACCTTGGTAAATTTATAACCTCCCACCTGAGGGTCTACCACTAATGCCAGCTGGCCCGGATTGTCAACCCGGGGTGGGTGGTCCTCCCTGCTCCACACGATAGGCTGCTCCGACCAGCGTAAGTAACGTGGTACGGCCGGTTCAACAGAGTTCACTGCTCGCTTGTGGAGTTTCCGGTCGCGTTTATCCAAGCTAGTTGTGAAAACATGATACTGTCCATTGTTCAACTGTTTTGGCTGGCTCTGATAACCCGACTGCTGCTGCTGCTGCTGTTGACCATTCTGATTATTCTGGTTGTTGTGACCGCCCTGATTGAAACCTGAGCCGGAAGCTCCATCGTGACCCGGCCCATGGAAACCAGATCCTGAGCCACCTCCTGACCCACGGTCATACCGGAAAGCATTAGAATTTTTAAATTCCTGCATAATGTAGCAATCCTTCCAAAGGTGGTTAGCCGGCGTCTCCTTCGTCCCGTGCTTTGGGCAAGGCTGATTCAACAAATAGTTTAAGCGATCCGGGTTAGGATTTGGAGCCCCATTATGATTCGCCGCTTTACCTCTGCGCCGCTGACCCTTGTCCTGCGCATTAGTGTTAGCCACAAAGTCCATGCTGCTGTCCGCCTTACGCTTGCCTCCGTTTCCGTGGCCCGCCGGTCTGTACTGATTCCCCTTGGAATTGCTACTCTTCTTTCCCTTCCCTGCTTCATCATCGCCAGTCTCGGGATCCTTGGTACTATCAGAATCAGCATACTTTACCAAAGCAGCCATGAGAGTTCGCATGTCATTACAGAACCGCTTCATACGCCCCAATTTCAGCTTTAAAGGCATAAACTGGCAGTTTCCCTCCAGGGTTAAGATCGCAGAATCAACATTGATCCTGTCAGACGAGTGCAAGACTTCGGAGACGCGGCGTACCCAATGGGTTGTTGACTCTCCGTCCTCCTGAACACAAGCCGCCAAGTCTACTATGGTCTTGGGCTGCTTACACGTATCTTTGAAATTCTGGATGAACCGGGCCCGCAACTGGGCCCATGAACTGATAGAATTAGGCGGCAGGCTCTTCAACCAAGTACGGGTCGTGCCTTCGAGCATCATAGTAAAATACTTTGCACACGCGGTCTCATCCACATCCAGCATCTCCATGGCCATCTCATAACTTTCTACCCATGCTTCTGGAGATAAATCAGCGGTGTAATTCGGCACCTTGCGCGGACCCTTGAAATCTTTGGGCAGGCGTACATTGCGTAAAGCGGGGACTAAACAAGGTACTCCCAAAGCGGATGCGACCCCTGGCCCGGCAGAGGTGGTAGGACGAACCGGTGTAAGCTGACCCGCCTCGTTCTGCGCTGCTAACTCGACCTCCCTTCGTGCCCGGGCCCGGTCCACCACATCCTGAGCATCGCGAACACCACCTGCCGGGTTATTGCCACGGGCCGCTTCACGGCCTCGCGCGTTGCTTGATATGGCCGGTTCATCCATGCACCTGCTATAGCTCTGGCTTGGACGAGGTGTGGAGTGAATCCGATCGCGGCTGTATGAATATGCCTCCTGCTGAATCAAAGCGGTCCGGAGAAGTTCCTTAACCCGGCGTGTCTCTATTGCTTGCGGAGAATCTCCTTCCACCGGGATAGCTTCTAATCGCGCAGCAGCTGCAACAAGATTGTCCATAGGATTAGAATAATGACCCGGAGGTGTCTGAACCGGCGGGGGAATCACAATGTTCTGTTGAGGAGGTTCCATCAGGCGGGGTTGGACCGTCGCTCCTGGCCCTGGTGCCTCGACCCGGTTTGTCTCCAGGTGCCTTGGCGGATTAGGTTCCAGCTCCCGGAGTGTGAAAGAGATTTCGAGGGTCAAACCCTAACGGCAGGCGTGACCTGTGCTTCCGCTTCAAGACCTCATGTGATGCATTCTGGTCGAGCATGAGCTTATAGGCCTGGGCGTCCAAAGCGGCCCGCTCTGCGGCCATCCTGTCCTTTTCTGCTGCCAGATCCGCTTTGGCCTGTACGATCTGCTCTCTCACCTTTGCAATCTCTGCATCATGGGCCTCCTGATCTGCCAGATTGGCCTCTACCATAAGCGCGGCTAGTGCATCAAACAGGTCAGACAGAACTTGAACCGGCGGGCGCACCAGGCCTCCTGCCCCTGCTGCCGTTGCCGCTGCTGATCCGGAGAGCATTGCTGCAGCGGTCGAAGAGTGATTTGCCGCCTGCGTGCCGGCCATGAATATGGTTGATCTGATCTGGGGGGTCCGGAATACTGTCGCCATCGGAACAGCCCCTAATTTGGTCGTCTTGCAACTAGTATAGTGATTCGGTCTCTCCGGTCGAGGACTCATCGCCGGAATAGACGACGGTCTCGTTACCGTGTTCTGACTCGTCCTCATGCTCTCCTCCGTGGATGACTCCAACGAAGGCACGCTTCACGGCCGGTTTAGCCTGGGTAGATCTCGCACGCTGAGCCGTCTCGACGAGGTCGGTGCAGATGTCTGGCTCAGGCCCAGGCTCACCGATCTTGCCGATGAAAACGTGTATGCCACCAAAGGGGACCCGGTATCCGTAATCAATCGAGCTGGCTTCGGGACCCCATCCTGAATCATCGATGTAGAGCTTGCCGTGACGACTCTTGGTCATCCGGCCCACAGCATAGCCTTCGAGTCCTTTGAGCTTGCCCTCCAAGATCATCAAACCATCGTGCGATAGCCCCACGGTGGGCGCCAACTGTTGTGGATTTGTCACGGCAGATGTCCTAGTGAAAGGACTTAGTCGTGGAGCCATCGCTACGGGTTAACTTGAAGGGGTTAAAGCGGACACAAAGACACGAGGGTTTATACTAGTTCGGCCCCTTCGATGAAGGTAAAAGCCTACGTCTAGTTGTGATGGAATTGATGTGGTCTCGATGGCTAGGGAGCAAACAAGCTTCGCCTAGGCTCGAGTTGTTGTTGTCTGTCTTGAACCGCCGCCGGGTCGTCCCCTTATATACACGGGTGACGCCCGTCGGTCCATGGAGTCCCATACCGGTTCATATTCATACCCCGGTTGGTCTCTCTCTATTCCTAACTTACAATACAAGCATTACATATCATGCCGGTTTACGGCTACAGGTCCTAAACCGACTACAGGCCATGGGCCTTCATCTGCTTACATTACTAATGAAGTTAACCTGGCCCAAGTAGGCCGGTTCACGCCTAGTAGTAATATCCCCAACAGATATCGACCATCTAAACTACCATCACATAGAAGAGAGTTGTGGTCATCACGATGAGCATCATTGCGATCAAACTGGTCTTCATCCGGTTCCTCCAACGCTCCCTCCTCTCTCCCGCTAGATAGCGGGCGTATCTAGATTCGGCCTCCGCCCTAGTGGTGTACCCTTTGTAACTGTTATCGCTGAAACAGTGAACCTGTCTCCGACACTCCTCCCAGTTGTTGTAGACTCCGGGAACCTTACCCTTGTACACGACATACGACGGCATCTCTACGCACAAGACAAACAACAGACAATACATAAGCAATATGTAAGTATGCAACAAAAGGATCGGAAGAGAAAAGCAAGACATTAATAGCACGATTCATGGTCCTACTAATAAATAGCATCGATTACATCTAAGTTGAACGACTGTCCAAACCAAAGAGACATACGAATTCATTAAAGTTTAATTACAACATGAGCCAATTAATGTTTCAGAACTACACATCACTACTTTCGACTCGACTCATCGGACAGGAGCGTGGATGAAGCCGCCGTCTGTCGCGATGGTCATGAAATCGCGGTTGTTGTCACCCTGCATTTGTAGCATTCCATCTATCTCATTGTTGGACGGTTGATATCTGAGGAAGAACTGCCCCGACGTATGAAGGACATCTTGATGGATGATGTCCGCAAAGTCCGACTAGATGCGAAAGAATTCTTGTCTGAGGTCCGCGTCCTGGATTGCCGACAAGTTCGCGGCCCAATCTTTGAGATTATCTGGTAGCAGAAGTTGATGATGGTCCCTTACGATCGCCCGCATGTGATGGAGGGCATAGTAGGCATCCTTCTGACCGCCAGGCGGCTGCTTGACGCAGCAGAACTTCGTATTGTGTGAGAACATGTTCTTGCCGTACTTACGAACAGTCCTGGTGAAGGTGCCTCCAGATTTGGTGTAGCCGGGGAGAACATCATCAAGAACTTTCTTGACATTTGTGTAGTCTATCTTGGAGTTACGGTTCGGGTCGAAATACGTGGCCATGGAATATTTCGGGCTTAAGAGGATGAGTGTGCAATGTGTGTCACTGCACAGAACACGGAATGTTAGAAAAATAAAAGAATGATCGAAATCTAAGAAATCATATGTTACGGGGCGGTTAAGGGATGACTTACTCGGGAAAGTAAGCCACAAGGAAGTTATCCTTATCTGGGTTTGCCAGAATGACGCCTTCGAGGTGTGAACTCGCAACTTGGTGGTCCCCAACGCTGCTCAAGTGCTTGGCACGCATGTAGAAGGGGTCGACTATCACGATGTCCGGGGTCTTGTCTCTAATGATCCGCATCTCCATACTCAGCGAAAATAGCCGAACGAAGGTGTAGTGCAGCAGATGAAGGTTAAACATAGCAAAGATGTCATCAAGCCGCAGGACGATCGTACCCCCGATGTCGCCATCCACAAAGCCCTTGCCCTCTGGCACCTTGGCCACGAAAACCGGGTATGCCACATCCTTCTCTCTGAGACGCCGCTTCTCCAAAGAAAGAACACTGTCGTGCAGACTCCGCATAGCACCGGTTGCAGCATTTAGCATATTTGACGGTAGCATCCCCTACCCGCCACATGCACCCTCCTCGAGATATCCTTAGGTGAAGGTGGCCCGTCCTGAGCACGGATCGAACTCGGTGCCGGCTGGCTCGCACCGGCGCCCTTGTTAGTCTTTTGTTTCCGTCCCTTCTTCTTGATCTCCTGTAATGGGACCGAGTTCTACTCACAGACCGCCTTCTTGAGCGTGTTGGGGCTGATAATATTTCGCACCTCAGCTATCTGAGGCTCGGTGAAGGCGGGAGCTGGAGGCGTCTCCTGAGAACTGAACGCCAGACGACGCCTATTGCTATTGGATTTCTCCGCCGTACCAGCTAGATTGCGGTCGTCTTGGTTGGGTTCTTGAGAAAGAGGCCCGCAGAACTCGTCAGCGTACCCATGTTCGGCAAAGTACTTATCAACTTTGGTAAATGTACCGTCGTCATTGTCGTTGTCGTCGTCGTTCGGATCCTGTGCCATAGGGCTGTCCGGGTCCTGTGCCATAGGGATGTCCGACATAGGGATGTCCGGCAGGTCCGGTAGCGTTGCGGCGTTCTTGCCATGGCTTGGCGCCGGCACGACTGGCGGTCTTGTCTGTGGGGTGGTGTCCCCCGCCCCCAAACGAATCTGGCTCTTCGGCCAAAGCAGCAGCCAATTTACGCAGGCGCTGAGGGTCTCTCATCTTCTTCGTCGCCCCAGCGGGTCGAACCGGAGGTAACAGCTCGTTGCAACCTGGCAGCACCCGAACCACTTCAACCCTATACACTGTGGTTGGCATCGGATTACCGTGGAACATGCGGTTGCCCGGTTGAACGATTCTGCCCTTGGCGACATCGACCAACTCGGTGCCCACGAAGTGCAGAAGAGTGCAAGGAACATCGGCGGTGCCCTGCGAAAACATGTACAGGGCGTCAGGGATGCCCAGTCAAAGGCAAGGAGATGAAGTCATCGGCCGAGAGGCTTAGTTACCGTGATGCCGTCGAGATCGGCTAATGTCGAGGCACCGCCAACGGTAGGCGTGCAACTGACGGAGGGGGCGCTTGCTGGCGAGGTGCCGGCCGGCGTACACCCGGGTGCATTAAGCTCCAATGCCCGTGCCGGCGCTGGAGACACGAATACCGCCTCCGCCGGAGACACCAATGGCGCCACCGCCGGAGACACCAATGGCGCCGCCTGCGCGCTGTGCGAGTTGCTGGCCGTGAAGCTGGGAACCGGGGGAGGCCCCTGTTGGCCACCCGCAATCCACGTCGTCAGCCCATGAATCAACGTAGGCACCATGGCGTTGAGCTTCGTTCCCAGTTGTTGTTCCACTTGCTCTTGGACAAGCTCCGGAATCCGCGCCACTTGTGCCTTGAGTGCTTCAACCTCGCGCGTCTGGCTTTTCGAGCTGGCCTTTTTCTCCTTCCGCACACCAGCGGTATAGTATGACCCCCATTTTGTGGACAAGCCTTTGCCGGCCACACAACCAGCTGACGTCGGCTTAGTGAGCTTATCCTTGCTTTTCATTATGTTCAACGCCCTATTTAAAGGGGTGTCGAAAGGGGAGCTCTGAGACGACCCCGCGCTACTGCTTTCAGTTTCCTGCGAAAGGAACGTGAACCATTTAGAAATATTGGGGATTAATTAGAGTGCAACCATATGGAGCTAATTACGTGGGGGTGTATTCCTTACCAGAACAAGCTCAAGCGCCCTGGTCTTCGGATCCGTGGTAAGCTCCTTTGTTATCGGGTCCTCCTTGTACCGGGCCCTGACATAGTTCCTGGTCTGCTTGTTACCGCTGTATTTCTCGAAGCGGGGCGGTAGGCCTTGCTCGGCACGCTCCGTGTCCTCCTTGTCCCATATAGGCTCCACCACTCTGTAACCGCCGGGACCGAGTTTGTGTTCCCCTAAGTTCAACTCCCGCATTTCTTTCACCCACTGACTTGATTCAGAGGTTGCACTGGTCGAGCACTTGATCTTGAACTCCTTGTACTCATCTTCGTTCATCAAAGGATATTTCGCCTTGATCTTCTCATAACTATCACCTTTATCAATCATTTTCTTCACCGCGCTTCTCCAAGTAGACAGGGCCGTGCTCATCTTCGTGAGGGCGGCACTATTCACTTTATTCCCTGAGAGGCGTGTGTTTTCAAATTCGGCGGGGAACTTGTATCGTTCGTGCAGCTTCGTGAAGAGGAGGTTGCGCAAATTCCCTCGGTCCTTATGCCTAAGGTTCTCGGTGTTGATCGAGACGGTGCTCCGGAGAATGCACCCGAGCTGAACCGAGTACCCCTTGACTATATGTTTGGGCTCCGTTGGATTCCCGTCAGAGTCCACTTGAGTGAATTCCTCCTTGACGGTGCAGAGCGCATTCGGACACCGGTCCTTCCTTTGCTTCTTCGATTGGCTGCCATCTGTGTGTGCGCCGCCATCATCAGTGGTGGCATCCTCGGCGGCACCATCAGTGGTGTCATCCCCGACGCCACTAGGGGTTGTGTAATCAGGATCGGTGTCTTCCGCGGTGTCCTCATATCGGTGAGGTTGTTCCTCCATCTCCTGGAACAGCTCCCAGAATTGCTTGCCGCCCGAACCACCGGCCTCATCGTTGTGGGCCATGTTTCGCTCTAAATAGGAAAAAAGTTTGGTCAAAAAGTTGGTTATTGTCAAGGAACAAGATCATGGTCTCATCATTTAGGGTTTGTCGACACCGAGGCACCCTAAAAGCCTAAGCTTTCATCATTTAGGGTTTGTCGACGCCGAGGCACCCTAAAAGCCTAAGGGTACATCATTTAGGTTCTCATCGACACCGAGGCATCCGGGGCAGCCAAGTTAAGTTTTCATCATTTAGGGTTTATCGATGCCGAGGCACCCTAGGTTGGGCCTAATCACTTGGCACTAATCACTTGGCTCTATTGCCACCTATGTTGGGTTTATCATCTAGGGTTTATCGATGCTAAGGAGAATTCTAAGTTGGGCCTAATCACTTGGCTCTATTTCCACCTATGGTTTAATGCAGCAAGAATAAAGGGGCAGTTGATCCTACTTAATTAAGTACTAAGATACCCCGGGCCATGCATTAGTCGCAAGTACCCCATATGTCCTATTTTTAGCAAAGTCATGCTAAAATTCACGGAAAATTTTAGCATGACCTTTGCTGAAAATAGGACATATGGAGTACCCGAATTTGCCGGAACGGAAGTTAATCAACATTCTGGCAAACTCAGGGGCCTCTCGGGGTACCTGCAAATTCATCACGACACGATGGTCGGAGACAAAACCCAGCAAACTAGCACCACAATGTGCCTCTACTTTCATATGGATGAAAAGGCCACAGACCATATGGTCCTCTGCTTTCATATGGACAAAAATCAGCTCAACTTATGTGAGCTTCCATTCCAGATCTAATAGGTCACCCAACAAAAAATCATCAATAGTTTTAGCTGGAAAAAAAATCATGGATTGCTGTTAACTGAAAATTAGTGAAAGAAACTGTTGCTGATCATGGACAAAAATCATCAATAGTTGTACACTACACATGCTTAAACTCTGAGCAAGTGTACTGTTATGGTCAAAACTAAATGTTGATTGCTTGCATCATCTACTCTGAATGATATTAATTAGTCAAAAATCATGGATTGCTCACTGTCTTGTTCTGCTACATATTAATATTTAAAATTAGTTTTTGTTCTTCTCTAATCCTTCAATTTCAGGTCTGTTCCCTATATCATACATTAATTCAAGATTACTTAAAAAGTCTCCTTGCAGTCAGAGAATCTGGGTACAGAGAGAAAAAAGGGTATAAAGTATGGACTGTGACTATTGTTAAGTGTGGTACTACCGAACACATGCATATCAAGATTCAAGAGCACATGCATATTGTTATAATAAACTTGTCTAATAAAAAGTGGATATAATATTATGAACTGCACAATGGCATAAAACAGAGCTGAGGCAATCCTGAAGCAAATGCCTAATTTTGTTAGTTAAACACTACAAGGCTAAGGGGCACTAGCACACTAGTAAGTGATAGGCAACCATCCTACATGGAAATGTGAAGAGTTACATGGATGAGTACCAGCTCTAAGTGAAGGCTCAGTGGATTCAAGATCAACCAACTGAAGTTGCCCAAACCTGCAAGGAAAAGAGAGAATAATGATTTCGAACTGCTTCTGATGGCATACATAAGCATAAGTTCAGTCCCCCAAATCAAGCATGGTTTCTTACTGCCCACCTAAACAACCACCACCACAAGGAGCAGATGCAGATAACTCACTCAAAAAGACTAATAAACACCAGTTGCAGATGGATCACTTCCTTTTAACCTTACTAATGATATATATGTTGCCTTATTGCAACATTGCTAATAGAGGATGACATCAATTTTCTGAAATAGCTATAACAGAACATGCATAATCAATCAGTTAGAGAGCTTTTTGCCCTTTCGCTCTCGGGGATAATTCAATGATCCAGTAAAACCATGAGGAGACTTACTTCTAGGTTTTTTTTGAGAATTATCTGCTTTTTATATAATATAAAGGAAGAGTTATCTACTTTTTTTTTAGAATTGTCTGCTTTTTATATCTGAAAGAACCCAGTTCAGTTTACCACAAATTCATTCAAAAAAATGAGTCAACATGTACACTTATTTTCGATCGGAGGGAGTGGTACATTTTATTGCGAGCACACCTGAAGCCACAACAAGGATGACATTTGGTTCCTAGCTTTATCATTACATACCAGCCAAACCGAACACAAAACTAACGGTATGTTTCACCTTGCAATCAGATCATGGAGTGAAAAATCACTGACCCAAACACCCAACTGTTTGATGAACTCTAGCTAAAACATCCCATATAATCTTCTATAAATTTCTTAAGAGAAACATACCCAGGAGCTTGAAATTTACAAGCTTGCAGGCTGCCGTAGGGGGAAGGAGGGGAAGGGGGGAGAGGTGAGGAATCACCTATGGGATAACGGCAGGCTGCCGTAGGAGGACGCTAGTGTCGAGGAGGCAGCGGGCGGCGGCGCGTCGAGGAGGAGGAGGCGCGTCGAGGAGGCGGCGCGTCGAGGAGGAGGCGGTGGCGGCGGGGCAGTGGAGGGTTCGGCCGGCTGGGTGCGCCGGCAGCGGTGGCGGCGGCTAGGAACCCTAGCTGTCGCGCTCGGGAGGGAGGTTGACGCTGGCGGGGCCGCGGGGGGAGGGGGACGGCGAGGGCGCGGGCGCCGGCGGAGGGGGGACGGTGAGGGAGGTGGCACTTGGCTCGAGGAGGGGGGACGGTGAGGGAGGACGGCGAGCACGTCGAGGGCGCAGGCGGGGGGAGGGGGACGGTGAGGGGGGATGGCGAACACGGGGGGGGGGGGGGCAGCGGGAGAGATTAGAGAGATTGGGGATTTAGTCTGGGGGGAAGCTTTCTAATGGCTCACCACCATCTCGTGCGCCATAAGTACGACTATTCTAATGGCGCACCAGCGCTCGGTGCGCCATTAGAATTTTGTTTTAATCTAGCCCACTAGCCCTATCTACAACCTAACCCGATCTACAACAGAACCCACCCACTAGCCCGACTGGTTAGCACGCAGCACACACACCAGGAGGTCTTGGGTTTGATTCTCAGGCTCCCCAATATTTTTTATGCATTTTAAATGTTGTTTTTATATTTATTTGTGTTTAAATATGTTCAAACTTGTTTAAATCATAACAGTAATATTTTTTATAAAAACAGTAATAATTTTTTTTTAAATATGTTCAAATTTCTTACTTGAAAATATCATCGGCGGCGGCGGTGGAGCGGGGGAGGGTGTGGGGATCGAGATCGAGATGGAGGGGGAATCGAGATCGAGATGGAGGGGGGTCGAGATCAAGTGTCCTCATGAATTCAAAAAGTGCCCATGAAATTTAAAAATATTCATGATATCAAAAAGTGCCCATGAAATACAATCGAGAAATGAAGACTACGATTTAAATACAATCGATCTTAGCTAGCTATCTGTTCACAATCTTCTTGCCCTTCTTTTTCGCAAATGGAGTTCTTCTGTGGAACGGACGTCCTTTAGGTAGGGTTGTCCTGCTTCTTCTTGTGGTGTGTGCTGCTACTTCATCGTCGTCGTCATGTTCGATCTTTGGGTCACCGTACTTGTCGAAGTCTTGCTCATTGGCTACTCCATCCATTCCGATGATCTTCCTTTTGCCTCTCCTCACGACAACACGACTGGGCTTTGGCGGGTCGGTAATGAAGAAGTATTGGTCCACTTGGGAAGCCAGTACCCATGGCTCATTTTTCGCGGTGACGTTTGCGCCCGCGGTCTTGGATTTGGCTTCGGGTATAACCATGGTGGTGAAATATCGGTCTTCTTTTAGGACGCTCTTGGCCCATCTGACACGGAACATCGGCACCTTCTCTCCAGCGTAGCTCAGCTCCCAAATCTCCTCGATCCTTCCGTAGTATCTATCCTTGTCCTTACCGGTGTAGGATTTCATCGTTACCCCGGAGTTCTGATAACCATCGCTCTTCATGTTCTTGTCCTCGGTGTAGAATGTGTAGCCGTTGATATCGTACGCCTCATAGGTCATCAGGTTGTGCTCGGCGCCCTGTGACAAGGCGAATATGAGTTGTTCTTCCGCGGAAGAATATTCATGTAAAGGGTACGACAGAAGCTTCTGCTTGAACCAACGCGTGAAACATGAGTTGTGCTCTTTGAGTATATCTCCGTCCGTCCTCTGTTGGCCTCGATCATTGTACGTCTTCTCCATAAAGGTTTTGTGCTCTACCACCCAAGGATCGACCACGTCTATGTGTTGTAGCGCGACTAGGTTTGCTCTTTCAAAGTCGGCGAGTCGACCCTCGAAGTCGACATGCATTTCGCGGCGACCCTCACGGTGACCCCATCCAGCGAGCCTGCCGAGGTGCCTGTTGACGGGCAGACCAACGGGGTTCTCGATTCCTAGATAATTCGTGCAGTAGGAGATGCACTCTTCGGTCAGAAAGCCCCTGGCTATACTTCCCTCTGGACGTGACATGTTCCGAACGTATCCTTTGATGACACCATTCATCCTTTCGAACGGCATCATGCTGTGCAGGAACGTCGGCCCGAGTTGGATGATATCCTCCACGATATGGACCAGCAGATGCACCATAACGTCGAAGAATGTGGGCGGGAAGTACATCTCAAGCTCGCATAGTATCACCACCATCTCTTCCTGTAGCCTTCTGAGTTGCCTCACGCCAATCGACTTCCGAGAGATGACGTCGAAAAAGTTGCATAGGCCAAATAGCATTTCATGGATGTGCGCGTCCATGATCCCACGGACTGCAACTAGAAGTATCTATGTCATCAGCACGTGACAGTCGTGAGACTTCATCCCGCTGAACTTCTGCTTCGCTGGGTCTAGGTATCTGCTTATCTTCCCCGCGTAACCGTAAGAAAGTTTTACTCCTAGGAGGTAGGTGAAAAACTGCTCGATCTCCTCCTGACTTAGAGTGAAGCACGCGGGAGGGTAGTCATTTCCGGTCTTCTTGGCCTTTTTGCCTTTGCGACGACTTTCTGTGTCCTGCTTCGCCTCATCATCATCATCATCATCATCATCATCATCATCATCATCATTAGCGTGAAGCTCCTGCCTGATGCCCATTGATTTCAAGTCTGCACTTGCTTTCGGCCCATCTTTGGTCCTCTCTGGCATGTTGAGCAGGGTACCAAGCAGACTCTCGCACACGTTCTTCGTGATATGCATGACATCAAGGCTGTGAGGCACATGGTGGATCTTCCAGTACGGCAAGTCCCAGAAAACAGACCTCGTTTTCCATACCTTCAGCAGCGGCTCTGGCGCCTTTCGCTTCTTTCCCGGCTCTGGCGCCTTTTACTTCTTTCCCGGCAGTGGGCAGTCTTTCCAATTTTTCAACAGCTCGTCTATTTCCTCGCCTCTCCTCGTACACGGGCGTTTTCGGGGTTCGGTTTCACCATCGAACAGATCCTTGCGTTTCCTCCACGGGTCATCGTCGCGAAGCCACCTTCGATGTCCCATGAACATGGTTTTCGAAGACCCGGGATCTCTATCTAGCTGGCGATACGTTGTGTCATCCATGCACCTTACGCATCCAGAAAATCCGTGGACTACCTGCCCCGCGAGATATCCGTAACCGAGATAGTCGTGCACCGTCGTGAGCAGTGCGGCTCTCATAGGGAAATATTCTTTCTCTGCGGCGTCCCACGTATTGGCTGGCGTTTTCCACAGCGTGTCTAGCTCCTCCTTCAATAGCCCCAGATACAGATTGATGTCGTTCCCTGGTTGTTTGGGCCCTTCAATTAGCATACTCATGTGAATGTACTTCCTCTTCATGCACAACCAGGGGGGAAGGTTGTACATCCACACAAACACAGGCCAGGTGCTATGTGTGCTTCTCTGGCTGCCAAACGGATTGAATCCATCGGTGCTCACGCCCAGCACGATGTTCCTTGAATCCTTCCCAAATTATGGGTATTCGAAGTTCAAAGCTTGCCACTGGCTCGCATCCTTAGGGTGACTCAGCATCTTGTCTTTTTTATTTATCTCCGGATCATTTCCGTCATCTTCCCGCTTCTTCTCCTCCCTATCCGCGTGCCAACGCAGGAGCTTTGCTACCTTAGGGTCCGCGAAATACCGCTGCAGATGAGGAGTGATCGGAAAGTACCACACCGATTTTCGAGGAGCTTTCTTCCTCTTCTTGTATCGAGTGACGCTGCACACTGGACATATGGTAGACTCCGCATGCTCGTCCCCATAAATGATGCAATTGTTCATGCACACATGGTATTTCACGTGCGGTAAATCCAGAGGACACACGATTTTCTTCGCCTCCTCGAAACTGGTCGGGCACTTGTTCCCCTTGGGAAGACGTTCGTGCCAAAATGACATGTTCTCGTCGAAGCATGCGTCGGTCATTTTGTGTTTTACCTTCATCTCCAGAGCCATGAGCGTTACTTTCAGGCGGGTATCCTCGGGCCTGCATCCTTCATACAATGGAGTAACCGCGTCTATCTCTAGTTGATCCAGCTTGGCTTTCTCTCGGGCGGCAGCTCTTGCGTTATCCGTCTGCTTGAGAAGCAGCTCTTGAATATGAGGGTCCTGCACCCAACCTCCATCGTCGTCTGCTCCGGCATCTTCATCTTCATGATCATGCCCTTCATCTTGATCTTCCCCATCATCATTTACGACATCTTCTACATGATGATCATGTCCTGGAGATTCTTCGTCTTCTCGCCCACCCTCGCCGCGGTGGTACTTGTCTTGTTGCCCTTCCTCATTTCTTGCCCGGCCCCCATGGACGACTTCATAGTCATCTTCATCACCTTGCCACCGATAGCCATCCATGAAACCACGCAAGAGCAGGTGGTCCCACACCTGCCCGGAATCCGGGTCCGCAATAAGGCTCTTTAGCTTGCATCTTCGACACGGACATCTTATCTCCGTCTCGTTCTTTTGAAGCATCTCGGCCTTCGCGGAGCTCAAAAACCTATTCACTATGCCTTCAGTCATCGTGCGGACCATGGTCGCCTGCGGGGTAGAGCAAAACGATATTTTAGAACCAAGAAAAAATTTGGCATGACCTTCCCTAAAAATAGGACCAAAAAGAATGCATAGTGCCAAAATTCTCGCCGAAACGGAAATGAATCAAAACATTCCAGCAAAATATTGGCAACTATCGAATACCGGTACCTTCAAACACAAACATATATGCAACACCACAAACACATGCAACACCACAAACATACATAGATCTAGCTAGGCCATAAAAAGTGCATGTGCACGTTGTTGGAGCGAGCTAGGGAGAAAAAAAGTAGATCTACATCATGAAGATAGCTTTCCCCTTACTTACCTATCAAAAAAGGTAATTTCACCACTTAATTTTGATGAATCTATGGTGGAAATGAGGTGAGGAGGAGAAGGCAGCCGAGACAAGCTTGGAGGAGGAGGTGGAGAGAATGAAGTGGGGAAAGTGAGTGGGTAGGTGAGCTGTCTAAAATATCTTGTTGGTCCCAGGTTACTAATGGCGCACCAGCACATAATGCGCCATTAGTAACCCTGGTTACTAATGGTGCACCTGCAGGTGGTGCACCATTAGTACTTTTTGCAGAAAAGTAAAAAAAAACATATGTATACTAATGGCGCACTGTGGAAAAGTGTGCCATTAATAGTTTAAACTACTAATGGTGCACTGTGGTACGGTGCGCCATTAGTAGGTTTGCAAAAAAGTAAAAAAAAAATATATACTAATGGCGCACTGTCTTGGCCGTGCGCCATTACTAGTTCTAACTAGTAATGGCGCACTTTGTCATCATGCGCCATTAGTTTGTATGGAAAAATGGGAAAAAAATCAATAGTAGTGGCGCACCATGAGACTGGTGCGCCATTAGTGTCTTCCACACTAATGGCGCACCTGCAACCAGTGCGCCATTAGTATATAGTAGTGACGCACTCTTTACCTGGTGCGCCATTAGAATCAGTCCTATCTATAGCCCTTTTCCTAGTAGTGAGCAATCTAGTAGGCCAAACCAAACTGATATTTCGAAGAGACTTGCAAAGATAACTCAATCATACATAAAAGAATTCAGAGGAGATTCAAATATTTCTCATAGATAAACTTGATCATAAACCCACAATTCATCGGATCTCGACAAATACACTGCAAAAAGAGTTTACATCAAATAGATCTCCACAAGAGAGGGGGAGAACATTGTATTGAGATCCAAAAAGAGAGAAGAAGCCATCTAGCTAATAACTATGGACCCGAAGGTCTGTGGTAAACTACTCACAACTCATCTGAGGGGCTATGGTGTTGATATAGAAGTCCTCCGTGGTCGATTCCCCCTCCGGCGGAGCGCCGTCGAAGGCTCCAAGATGGAATCTCGCGGATACAGAAGGTTACGGCGGTGGAAATTGTGTTTCGTTGGCTCACTGGATGTTCTCGGGGTACGTAGGCTTATATAGGAGGAAGAAGTACGTCGGTGGCCGCCCGAGGGGCCCACGAGACAGGGGGGCGTGCCCTATAGGGGTGGGCACACCCTACCCCCTCGTGGCCGCCTCGGCTGCTTCTTGACTTGCACTCCAAGTCCTCTGGATCACGTTCGTTCCAAAAATCACGCTCCCGAAGGTTTCATTCCGTTTGGACTCCGTTTGATATTCCTTTTCTTCGAAATACTGAAATAGGCAAAAAAACAGCAATACGGGCTGGGCCTCCGGTTAGTAGGTTAGTCCCAAAAATGATATAATTGTGTAAAATAAAGCCCATAAACATTCAAAAGGGGTAATATAATAGCATGGAACAATCAAAAATTATAGATACATTGGAGACGTATCAGCCGGCTCCAGTGAGCAACAACGACAGCGTGGCCGCGGCGACTGATCACAGGCACGGATGGGTAGTGCACTATGGTTCCCGCACCCGAGATGGTTGCGTACAGACGGGCGCTAGATGACCTGACCCGCGATCACGGCTTCGGCCACGTCGTGGAAACAAAGAGCCCTGAGATGGCGAGGTGGTGCGTAACATAAGCATGGGCACATAGTGCCTATAACCTTTGGTCGTCACAGTTCCCTCCATGCGCACCCAGGATCCACCCGCCACCGAAGCGGAGGGCCATTGTGGGCCAGTCGCGGTCACGACCAGGACGAAGGGGCCATAGTGTCCCCGGAGTCGGGGGCCATGGCACTGAGGTTGTGTTGTTACTGGCGCGTGAGGCGGACTGGCGGAGATGGCGACGCCTGCGTTGCGGGTTGCACCTCCCTTCGGGGACCTTGTTGGCGGTCTACCATGGCGTAGTCGGCGACGGCAGAGACGCCGCCTGGGTAGGTGACCATGGTGAAGACCATGTGCAAGGTAGCGACCACGAAGGTTGCCGGATCTGTGAGGCCCACTCCAGCGGTGCAGGGCCTCTGCCCTGGCGGGTGTGCACGCATATGCCATCACCGCGTACCCGACGGCCTTGCTTGTTGAGACTCCGCGACACCTCTAGACGGTGGAGCAGGGGATGGAACGACCAGGCAAGACCGGAGATAAAAGCGGGGTAGAGGAGAGGGGGTCGAGGTGATGATGGCGGACAGGAGGTTGATCTAAACGGCCCCGAACTTCAAGCACCGACGGGTTGGATGGGCAGCCACCTACACTCTATATTAATGAATACGTAAACAAACTAATTAAACATACCAACACACGCAGAATGCGGCGGACGGCGAGCATCACGACGGCCCCGTCGCGATGAATGAGCCCCAGACAATTCATCGCCGACGGCAGTCTCCCTCATTAACGCAAACGATCTTCAGTAGGAACAAAACGGCCGCCATTTGCGCACATGTTGATAACGGCTGCCTGAATTCAGGAGGACGACCCCGACGGCCTCAACCAGCATGATAGGTCTACAACGAACCATTGGTAAATGCAGGCGCAAATGAGCAAGAACCACAGGCCGCAATGGAAGAAGCAACAACAGGAAAGGTTCATATATATAACAGCTCGGAGGTAATAAAAAATTTCAGAAACAATCCCGAACGACCCAGAGAGGCAACGACCAGAGCACGCGACGGAAGTGGTGACCACCTCTGAGCCGAACCAACGATGCATGTGCCATGGGGCGAAGCCAAATTTCAAACAATGACTCAAGTGGCATCCTCCCAGTATAACAACAGAATCCGCGAGAAGAGTGGACGAACCTGCCGAACGACTCGCACGCCTGCAGGATCAGCATGCACATCCAACATAAAAACGCCAAAGTTCACGTAACCAAATCAACAAATCAGTCCAGGACGCGAACCAACTTGTGGTTGGATGGTTAGAGGGACTGTGGTATCCCCAGCCCACCAGGGCTCAAATCCTGGTGCTCGCATTTATTCCTGGATTTATTTCAGGATTTCCGGCGATGTGCATTCAGTGGGAGGAGACGTTCCCATCGACGATGAGGCACCTACGGTGACTTCGTAAATCTCAGGATGATATGCCGGCTCAGTCTTTCGGAGGTGCTCATAGGGGTAGGGTGTGTGTGTGCGTTCATAGGGGTGAGTGTATGCGCGTGTATATGAGCGCTTGTGTCTGTACTGATGTTCAAAAAAACAAATCAATCCAGGACGCGCATGCAGGCCAATGTGAACACGCCGATCCAGCCTGCGTGCACACTAATGGAAAATCAGGCACAAATCATGTGGAGGACCTGCTGGAGCCACCCGAATAAATCCACACAGGCACATCCCCGAGTAAATAAGCTGTCATCTCCCCATTGGTCCGATTAGCACTGTTTAAAAAACTCGAAAAAAACCCAGGTAAATGAAGCCGAGCTTGGTGTAGTATATTTAGAATTTAGAATTAACGTGACAGGTTCTTATTGGCCTTATTTAGGCTGTAAAAAAGGTGAAAAAAAATCTCAAACAAGAAACTTAGTGAGAAATAGGGTGAAGAAAAATTGCAACACACACCCATAATTATACACGCCGATGGAGAGGAAGTTGAAAATTTTTGCAACCTAACGCTATATCCACACACCAGATCCTACCCCGTCACGTCGCAAACAAATATACGTGTCACCCATACATAGGTCACCGAGTCACTTTCACCCAAGTGGCCAAACGTGGAAGCAAATCCTTTCCAGATATAGTGGTTTGGGTATGGGGTTAGATGTCTTCCCTTCTAAGCTTATCATAGTGAAGGGGAATTCCCAGATATTTAATGGGGAAGGCACCTTCAGTACATCCCAACACATCTAGGAAGTTAGCAACCTCTTCCTCATTTATGTTAATGGGAATCAACTCACTTCACTCTTGTTATAGTTAATCCCTCCTCAAAGCAGTTTAGGACCATCTTAAGGTTAGTAGCATGATCAACTCACTTTCTCTGGTTTGGGGTCCTCTTTGCAAAGGTCGGGGACTTGGTTGTAGTTTTCGCTTTCTCTTGGGTCCCTGGTGCAAACTATGCGTTGATGCTTATCTGATGGAAAAATCTGGGTCCTTCGGGACGCTTCTAACGCGTCGGCGTAGCCCCCTCCCGTCAAAAGAAAAAAACAAACCCTCCAAACCCCAGCGAGTCCGCCGCAGAAGTCGACGCAGCCGCAACCACCGCCGCCGCCGCATCCGATCCCATGGCGTCCCCGTCCGCGCCATCGCCGTCGCCGTCGCGGCCGCAGCGCTCGCCGGACGAGGTCGAGGACATCATCCTCCGCAAGATCCTCCTCGTCTCCCTCGCGCCCCCGTCCGCCCCCAACCCCGCCGTGCCCTACCTCGAGCTCACCGCCGCCGAGCTCCTCTCCGAGTCGCGCCCCCTCCTCGCCCTCCGCGACGCCGCCGAGCGCCTCCTCATCGACCGCCTCTCCCTCCCGGACGCCTCGCCGCCGCCCTTCGCGTTCCTCGCCGCCGCCTTCGGCCGCGCCGCGGACGAGGCCCGCAAGATCTCCACGATCCGCGACCCCGCGCTCCAGGCGCGGCTGCGGGCGTCCATCGCCCACGTCCGCGGCCTCATCCTCTCCTACGCGCGCATCGTCGCGGGGAATCCGGACACCTTCCCGACGCCCCCCAACGCGCCCCACCCCGCCGCCCAGCTGCTCGTCTTCCTGCTCGCGGAGGCCGCCGACCCGCTCGACTCCGCCCCAGCCCCCGGCGCCCCGCCGCCGCCGGGCTTCCTGGACGAGCTCTTCGGGAACGCCGACTACGACGCCGTCGAGCCGGTGATGGGCGAGCTGTACGAGCGCCTGAGGCAGAGCGTCGACAAGGTATCGGCGCTGGGCGACTTCCAGCGGCCTCTCCGTGTGCTGAAGCGGCTGGTGGGGATCCCCAACTGCGCCAAGGCTCTGGTACAGCACCCCAAGTGGATTCCTAAGAATCAAATCATGCTGATTGGGGAAGGAAGAACCATGGAGATCTGCAGCTTGCTTGGGGCCTTCTTCCATGTCAGTGCTATTCCCGACCATGAATTTGCAAGCCAGCCTGATGTTGGGCAACAGTGCTTCTCTGATGCATCTACACGGCGGCCGGCTGATTTGCTGTCATCATTTGCAGCAATACAAAATGTTATGAATAGCTTGCAGGATGGGCTGAGGGATGTTCTTCTAGTGCTGCTTAAGAATTCGGATACTCGAGAAAAGGTCCTCGAATATCTGGCAGCAGTGATAAACACAAATGCAGGAAGATCTGGCATGCGTGTGGACCCTTTGAAATGCGCAAGTTCGGGTACGTTTGTCAATCTCAGTGCTGTCATGCTCCGTCTATGCGAGCCTTTTTTGGATAAAATGGAGTCTATGAAGGGCAAGATTGATGTCAAGTACCTCTTCTGCAACAAAAGAGTAGATTTCAAGAGCTTGACCGCTGTAAATGCCTCTTCAGAAGAAGTCTCATCATGGATAGAGAGCTGGAGCCAGGATAATGCCAGTGGGAAGGCAAATAAAGAGAATTTCTCATTTATTTGCGAATGTTTTTTCATGACAGCAAGGGTACTTAACTTGGGAGTGATGAAAGCTGTGGCAGATCTTAAGCATATCTCTCAGGAACTTGCAAGGTGTGAAGATGATTTGGAAGCAAACAAAGCAATCAGAGATCAAGGAGGAAGTTCACCACAGCTTGAGCAAGATATAACACGCTTGGAGAAGATAGTTGCAGCCTTATCCCAAGAACAGTTCTGCTATGAATCTCAGATACTAAGGGACAGTGCTTTTCTTCAGCGTGCACTATCTTTCTACAGATTAATGATATTGTGGTCAGTAGACCTAGTTGGGGGATTTAAGATGCCTTTGCCATCAGAATGCCCCATGGAATTTTCTTGCATACCGGAGCATTTTCTTGATGATGCAATGGATTTACTTGCTCTAACCTCTAGAATTCCAAAAGCTCTGGAGGGATTCCCACTGGATAATTTTCTCAATTTCAACATCATGTTCATGGCGAGCTCTTCTTACATTAAAAATCCTTACCTGAAAGCAAAGATGGTTGAAGTTTTGAAAAGCTGGATGCCACAAAGAAGCGGCTTGAAATCCACAGCCTCGTTGTTTGAGGGGCACCAACTGTGTCTCGATTATCTTGTCAAGAATCTTCTGAAGCTTTATGTGGATATTGAATTCACTGGCTCCCATACACAGTTCTTTGACAAATTTAATATTCGACACAACATTGCTGAGCTTCTTGAGTATTTATGGGATGTTCCCAGTCATCGAAATGCTTGGAGACAAATGGCTAAAGAAGAGGAAAAGGGCGTCTACTTGAATTTTCTGAACTTCCTTATCAATGATAGCATCTATCTTCTTGATGAAAGTTTGAAAAGGATTCTCGAGCTAAAGGAAATAGAGGCTGAAATGGCTAATACTGTTGCATGGGATAGCAGGCCTGCTCAAGAAAGAGAGGAGCGGTTGCGCGCGTTTCATCAGTCAGAGAATATTGCTCGATTTGATATGAAGCTCGCAAATGAGGATGTTGGGATGCTTGCTTTCACGTCAGAACAAATTCCAGCACCTTTGCTTCTTCCAGAAATGGTGGAAAGGGTGGCAAGCATGTTAAATTACTTCCTCTTGCAGCTTGCTGGTCCCCAGAGGAAATCGTTGACTGTAAAAGATCCAGAGAAGTATGAGTTCAAACCAAAGCAGCTATTGAAACAGATTGCTACCATCTATGTCCACATTGCAAGGGGTGATAAGGAAGCTGTCTTCCCAGCTGCAATCTCAAAAGACGGAAGGTCATACAGTGAGCAGTTGTTTGCTAGCGCAACTAATATTTTGTGGAAGATTGGGGTAGATCCCCAAATCATACAGGAGTTTATGCAACTTGCAGGTAAAGCAAAAGCTGCTGCTGCTGAGGCCATGGATGCTGAGGCTATCCTTGGGGACATACCAGACGAATTTCTTGATCCGATCCAGTATACTCTGATGAATGATCCTGTGATACTACCATCATCGCGGGTCACAGTAGACCGACCAGTTATTGTTCGGCATTTGCTCAGTGACAGTACTGATCCGTTCAACCGCTCCCAGCTCACTCAAGACATGTTGATACCAGATACAGATCTCAAGTTGCGCATTGAAGAATTTGTCAGGTCCCAGCAGTCGAGGAAGCGGAGGGCTGTCGACACTGAGACCGGGGAGCCTGATGGTGCTGCTGATATGGTGGAGTGAACTGCTAAAAGCTGGGATAGACAGTAGTTTCAGGCTGGATCAATTCTCGGTAAATGGTGTAAAGTGCTCCCTGCAAATCTAAGCTTGTACACTTTGTCATGCATTGCGTTATCATGGATCGTTAGGTTATGTCAAGTTCACTTGTATAAACATTTTATCATTTTGTTCAGCTGTGAATTATTATTGGTGTGTGTTAAAAAAAAGGTATTTTTCCTAAAAAACAGCTGACTGTTTTCAATTGGGGCTTGATTTTCTGATCGCATGATTTTCTCCAGATTTGTACTGCCAGCCTTGTTTGTATTATCGGGCCTGCTTGCCTTATTGGTTTTTGTTTTCAGCCCGTTATACTTTGGGCGCCCGTTTGTCTTTTTCTCTGCCTGCATCCAGGAAGGAGGCCCATGGAGGCATCTCTTATCCAGAACAGAGGCAGGGGGAATGATGGAGTTTGAGTGGCATTGTCGTTGGAGGTTCAGTTGAGGAAGAAGCTGCTAGAGCTAGCCAGAGTTCGATCATTTAGAAAAATTACTGGATGTCTGTCTCCCAGGTTTCAGTTCTCTCTACTGTCATATCTCCTTTTGCAATTTGCTGTATGCACTTTTATTCACCACACAATTTTCTTTCCTTATCAATTGAAAAGGAGCCCATAGCTGGAAAAGCGGTGGATGTATTTACCAAAATGGAACTAAAAGATCTTAATCAAGGCAAGTCACTAGTACTATTTTTCTGCTAATTATTTGTGCTAGCAACCATGAATATTTGTGTACGTTCTTGATGCCAGCTTAATCCAGTTTCCCTCTTCTACCATTTAACTTATCTTCTGATGTGTTCTCTTCTTCACTTGCTTGAACACAAACTAGGTTTTAGGATCTTTGAGGTAAGCCATTCATGTGGACCAGCTCTAGTCAATCAGTTCAAATAAAATGATGTAGGCTGCCTTACAGAAATTTCTCTCGAAGAAAGAAAAAAATAGGCAAGTCCATGCTACTATTTTTTGTCAAGATTGTATAAGCTTTCTTTTGGATATTAGTCACGTACTAAAGTTTAGGAAAAAATATGTCCATTCCTGCAGCCGCTAGTCTCACTATGCCTTTTCTTTTATCCCAATAAGTTGAAAGCTTCATTTCTATCACTTATTTTTCCTTATATGTAACAGTTAATGGTTCTCGTTGTCCATTAGAAACTGAGCTGATCTCTGTGCTAAAATTAACAAATTGTGCATGTTTAAATAAAATACTATTCACTCTTTTAGGTCGCACCAATTTTTTCTTTCGTAGCAACAAGGTGCTAGCTAATGTTCTAACATTTTAAACATTCATGTAAAATACTCCCTCCGTTCCTAAATATAAGTCTTTCTAGAGATTCCAATAGGGACTACATACGGAGCTACACTCATTTTGTTCTGTATGTAGTCCCTATTGGAATCTCTAGAAAGACTTGTATTTAGGAACGGAGGGAGTATTTTCATCCGATTCTTCTACCTTACTGGTATTAGTAGCACACTCTTAATATATAAAACAAATGCCCTGACCAAGAACACCACGCCATGACTGATAGGAATTAAAAAATGAATCACTTTCTTTAATTGTATACATAGATGTGGCAATGACCTGTTCAAGAATGCATTCTTCTCAATCTTGCTACAGGCTGAAGACTAATCTCCCAATCTTGCATGTCTGCTCTAAAGTTACACTGTTTAAATTTGTGCAAGCAGAACTGATATTAACATGTTCCTAGTGTGGAAACTTATCTTGGCATAGGACCAAAATGAAAGATCTATCTCTGATCTCGACAAGTCATATGAGCATAACTGCACTAGTATTTTACACGAGCACTGCTTAATTATACTTGGGACGGCCTGAAGAAGCAACCTTTTGTCAACTGCTTATAATTTATTCAGTTACTTAACCTGATCGCAACGATTAACCGGTATGAGAGCTGGCATGGCACCTGCACTTGTCTTTGTTTTCAGGAACTAATGATCTGATGGGTGTCACATAGCTTTCGTGAAAGAACTGGAGTACATATATTTGGGTTAGTACAGAAAGCTGGTGCCTTAAGCTCTGCTAGCCAATATGTTTGTTTATTCCAAAGGTTCGCTGCTGGGCACTGCGAAACTCCATGATGTTATGATTTGTTGTATTATTCCATAGATGTTCTTCCATTTGGCTATTGCAAAAAATATGTGCACAACTTGTTCTGTTATATGTTTTTCTCACATCCTTGTTCTCTTACAGGCTGTACATGTTATCTGATAAGTAGAATTTCATGCTGGAGATTCTGAAGGTTGCCGTGGCAGATGCCAGACAGTGAACTTCTGTCTTGGTTACCAAGCTGATGCTTCATCTTAGATGTCATGTATGCTCATCAGTTGAGTGTGAGATGCTAAGTTTGGGCATTGACTTGGTTCATGTTTGAATATTACTCCCTCCGTCCGGAAATACTTGTCATCAAAATGGATAAAAGAAGATGTACCTAGACGAATTTTAGTTCTAGATACACCCCTTTTTATCCATTTTGATGACAAGTATTTTCGGACGGAGGGAGCATTTGTTGCTATTTCCATGTTTGGAGACTTGGTTAATACGTGAATGTACTTGCTTCAGTGGTTAGAACTGGAGCCTGTGTTTATATATGGATTTACGTGTCAGCTTGAGAAGCTTGTGCATGTCTTTGACCAATTTGTGTCATGTGAACAGGTTGGGTGTTGACTTGGCTCATCTCTTGTATGGACATTTTTCTGCGGAATAGATGCTATATTATAGTTTCAGCTGCATCAATTCTTGGTAAATGGTGTGAGCTCCTCCCTGCAAATCTAAGCTGAGCATACAGCTCGATGCATTGCCTTATAGTTGATTGTTAGGTTATGCCCGCGCCGGCGCTCCCCCAACGAATGCTACACCAGTTCCAATCAGGCCCTGCCTTTCACCCGCCGACTCTCAGGCACATGGGTGTGAGATACGTCGGCCTGGGCAGTCCTGAAGCTACATTCATCCCTGGAAGCGTCTGGCAATGGCAGT
Organism: Triticum timopheevii; assembly: GCA_963921465.1. Lineage (NCBI taxonomy): Eukaryota > Viridiplantae > Streptophyta > Magnoliopsida > Poales > Poaceae > Triticum > Triticum timopheevii. The sequence goes on along the minus strand of OY997274.1, from coordinate 601,644,605 downwards.
GATGCTGTCCGGTTGTTTCGAGTCTCGGTGCCTCGCCATTTTGGCTGGAGGCAAGGCTGGGCGAGGTCTAATGTCATTGTGTGTCTGTGGTTGAGGGCACCTCCTCACCTAGCCGTCCTCACTTGGTGAGGACGGTTGTGTGTGTGTCCCTCTTTTCTGGAGGTTGTACCCCTGATGTCTTCTTGTTCAATGCAATGAAATGCAAACTCTTTTGCGTTTTCTCGAAAAAAAGAGGTTATGGCAAGTCCACTTGTATAAACATTTCATCATTTAGTTCAGCTGTGAATTATTGTTGGTGTGCTAAAAAAAAATTTCTCTAAAAAACAGGCAGTTGTTTTTCAGTTGGGGCACAGTTGATTTTCTGATCGCATGATTTTTCTCCAGATTCGTACAGCCAGCCTTGTTGTATAGTTGGGCCTGCTTGCCTTATTGATTTTTGTTTTCAGCATGTTATTCTTTGCGAGTCCGTTGGCCTTTTTTTTTTGTCTGTGTCCAGGGAGGAGACCCTGGAGGCATCTCTTATCCAGAAAACAGAGACGGAGAATGATCGAGTGGAGCGGTGGCGTCGTTGGAGGTTCAGTTGAGGAAGAAGCAGCTAGATCTAGCCAGGGCTCAATCATTTAGAAAGACTACGGGATGTTTGTCTCCCAGATTCAGTTCCCTCTACTGTCGCGCTACATTGTGGAATGGAGGGAGTATCATTTTAAACATTCATGTCAAATATTTTCATCCGATACTTCTGGCCTGAGTGCTTTGTGCCTGGTCTGAGTCTTCCCGTGAAGCTGCATGGATGTTGTTTGGTTAGGAGCCTGAAGATGCCTGTACGAGCCTGGCTGGGAGGCGTGTATGTAGCAGTTCTCATCATAGCATTGTTGTTCTCCTTTACATGCTGAGTGCGTGCATTTACTGTTGTTTGGTAGTGAGACATGCTGAGTCTTTGGCAGCCTGCATGCTTTAGACATGCTGAGCAATTTCAAATTCTGAATAATATTTTTGAATGGTGAACAAAATTTTAAAAACACGAACCAAGTTAAACACATTTGGATTCCTTTTTTAAAAAAAATTAAACAAATTTTGGAATTCCTTTTTTTCGAAACTTTAAACAAAATTTGTAATTCTGAACATTTTATGAAAATTTAAACAAAATTTGAAATTTCGACTGACAACTTTTGAAATTTTTTTGTAATTCCTTTTTTTGAAAATATTTTTTTTTGAAATTCCAAACATTTTTTGAAAATATAAACACATTTTGAAATTCCGAACATGTTTTGAAATTTAAACAAAATTTGAACATTTTTTGGGAATTCAAAAACATTTTGGCATTATCTTTTTTGGAAAATGTAAACAAAATATGAAATTCTGAATAGTTTTTGTAAATTTAAATAAATTGGGAAATTCTGAACACTTTTCGATTTTTTTTGAAATTTTGAACATTTTTTGTTTAATTTTTGATTTTTTTGAAAATGCCAACAATTTTAAAATTCTGAACATTTTTGAAAATCTAAACAAAATTTGGAATGCCGACATTTTTTGAGAATTTAAATAAATTTTGAATTTTTGCACATTTTTTGAGAGTCGGCGCAAGCATGGCTGTGTGTGTGCACCTTATCTAGGCGTGCTCAACTTAGTATTGCCGAGAGACCTTTTTGCATGGGATGGGCATAGTCGAGATGAGCCCATACACCCCGCTAAATAGTCAAAAGTGAGTTCTACAAGAAACTTTTGAGCTCATGCACCCTACCAAACACACTCTTAGCCGGGTTCAAAAATGCATGCATGTGGTTAGCCTGGCCCATGCATGTGAATATGGACGTCTGGCCTCTACCACACCCACCTGGGAATTCTAATAAAGTAACTAGCACATGTATGGGATCCACCTAATAATATACCATGCGTGGCGTGAACCAAACACTGCCATCGTATGTGAGCCTGGTCAGGCAGAAAACCATCACCTCTCCAGGCTCAGTCTAGGCACAGATTTTTCCGAGGCATCAAGTTGTGGATGCAAACCAAACTGACCCTAGGGACGTGTTTGGTTGCCTGCATATGGCCCAGCCTGGCCCGCGCGGGAAGAACTTGGCCCGTTTGGTTGCCTGCATTTACTGTGAGGCCCGCATCAAATGAAACTTATAGCACGTCCAGGCTAGGCCCAGGGGAAACGCCCGAATCAACAGTAGCTCGCGAGCCTGGCTCGGGCGAGGCAGGGGAGGGCGACGCGCTTCTCTCCTCGTGCGAGCAGGGAGATGGCGCGAGCTCGCCCGCGTCGCCGAAAAATCAGCGGGAGGATTTCGGCTCACCTCCCACCGAGTCCACCCCTACTTAGCCCCTCCCTCACCGCCCCAACTCCCGCCACCATTCTTCCTCCGTTCGAGCTTTCCCGCCGACGCGCATCGGCACCGACGAGCAGGTAAGCGGCGCATCTTCATCGGCCGGCGGTCCACGGCGTCGGCGCTCCTTCACCGGCCGACGTTGATCTTCCATGACCGTCCCCCCTCGCCCTCGAGCTGTAGCCATGGCCTCTGTGAGTTCAATCCCCCTTTCTCTCTGTTCCTTCTAGCTAGAGCTGAGCTGCAGCAAGGGTTTGATCTAGATGCATGGTTGATTAGTGGTCTGATCTGTGAACTGATATGGTTGATTGCTGTGCTGCGGTTGCAATTAGTGGTAGGGCTAGATGTTCAAGCATGTGGTAGGCTAGATTAGTAAGAGAGTTTGAAGTTGAACCTTGTGCTTGTGTTGATTCGTGCTTAGATCTGTGCTTTGTAGCTATTGGTGGTCCATTTGTAGCATGCTATTTGTTGTAGATGTATGTTCGTGCTCATAGATTGTCCGGTGTGCTTAGTATCATAGTGATGAACCATATGTGCTTAGTATGATAGTAATGAAGCATGTGCTTGCTATGATAGTGATGAACCATTGTAAGTGCATCTAGTGCCCCTTAGTGATTTTGGTGAATTGAAGACTTATAGGTTAAGGGACTAATATGTTTGTGAGTGTACACAGACTCTATAAGTCGATGAGGAGTTTGATATTTACAGTGAAAGTCGACCCCTAAAAATGAATGTCTTCAGCTGAAGCTTTGGTTCTCCTGAAGACTTTGAAAGTAATGAAATTGGTGTGACCTTGAAGACTTGGATATTCATGCGAGGATTATGAAGCGTGAAGACTTTTGTTTTCGTAGTTTCATTTTTCCTTCTTGAGTCATAGGAAACACCGTACTGTTAAAGGGGGTCGAGGTAATACTAAGGAAATTGATTTCTAAGTGCTCATCTCAAAATCCTACATCTACCCAATCCTTTCGAGTGAAGCCATTGAAAATCTCATATCAGTCCAGTCAATTTCTTAAGTGACAGAGACGAAGATCTTCTGGTCTCTGAGGAATTTGTTCTGACTGAGGAGTTAGGAATTTGCCAGTGCGGATTGCCTACACAATGAGGAACATGATAGCTCTGAGGAATTCGAACCTAAAATTCGACTGTTGCTGTGTTACGTGCCAGCTGTCCAAAATATCCTACCACCTAACGGTCATATCCTTGAAGGGCATTTATGTATTATCATGTCGGGCTGCTCCCTAGGCTATAAATAGCCGCCCCTACAACCACTAGCTGGTTGGCTGCTCCGAGAAAAACTGACACTTGTCAATTGAGAGCATCCCATCCTCTGAGGACTTTGAGCGAAAATCATCAAGTGAGGAAAACCCAAATCCCAACCCAAACCTACAAACCCAAAGTGATTGAGCATCACTGAAGAGATTGTTCATGTGTGGAACCGACGCTTGTTACCTTTGAGGACTGTGTATCCTCCAGACGGTTAGGCGTCATGGTCTGTGCATCCAAGAGGAATTGTGGATTGCCGAGTGACCGAGTCTGTGAAGGTTTGGAAGTCACGTGTGAATACTTACCATGAGTGTTGGGCGAGGTCTATGTGATCTTAGCTCAAGGAGAATACGGTGAGGACTGTGTGTCTGGGGCTGTGTGTCCTCGAGTTTAAATACTCAACCGCTCCAACCAGACGTACAACTATCACAGCAGTTGGAACTGGTCTACCAAATCATTGTCTTCATCAAGCCTACTGGTTCTATTTTCTCAACCCTTTCATTTCCCCATTCATGTGTTGATGAACCTGATCTTTACTGTTTGAAGACTTTGACTGAAGACTTTCTCTATTTCCTCAATCCTATTTCTTCAGTCACATTGTCTTCAGCCTGCTTATCCTGTGTTTACGCTTTCTGTACTATGTGTTTGTTTTTCATTTCATCATGATGACTCTGCTTTTGCTCTGTTATGCTTATACCTAAGTACTTATTCCGCTGCTAGTCGTTCGCGACTTAGAAATTTCCTCATCCTGAAATTCCTCAGTGACGAATTTGTAAAAATCGCCTATTCACTTCCCCTCTAGTCGACTTAACGCACTTTCAACCATGTACATGTATGCTCCTCCTTTCATGGATTGACCGGTATGTTGTGTGCTATTCTTATTGTCAATGCGTGCTACGATTGTAGGACATGACCACGCAGGCGCAAGATCTTAGTCAGGCCCTTGTCCTGTCCGACAGCCAGTTTGCTCCATCGTTTGTCGAGGACTCACAGCCTATGTCCGAGATGGCACCTGATTCAAAGGTGTTCGCGTCTGATTCCCTCTGTGTGCCAGTAGTGCTCGTTGAGCCAACTCCTGCTACTGCTGCTGCACTCAAGGTAGCAGCAGCAAAGGCAAAGAAGGATGGTAGATAGAACAACATGAAGTGGAAGCCATTCATGTCCATGTTCGTGCTGAACAAGATGTGTGAGCTCATCTCTAGTGGAGTTAGGACTGACAAGGGCTTCAGGGAGGTGCAGTTGAACACCATTGCGAAGCAGGTGTTCGAGTTCTGTGGGCAGGAGGTGTCTGCTACCCAGGTGTACAACCACATGAGGAAGTGGGGAGAGGTCGATGGATCCAAGTGTCCAAGCTGAGAGACCTTAACGGTGCCTCATGGGATGAGAACACTTGCTCCATAGTTCTGGAGGCAGAGCACTACGCTGGCCATGTCGCGGTTAGCTCACAACCCTCTTCCTTTTCATACTGTCCACCATTGCCTACTCCTAATCGCAACTAACAACACTTGCGTTTCATTCTTAGGACCACCCAAGGGACGCTGAGTTCCTCAACACACCCATCTAAGCAGATGCAGCATATCTTCTCCTTCGGGCTGGCAACTGGGAAGCATGCCATGGGCTCAGGGGAGCCTCTTGGTTTTGACATGCCAGACTTCCCTGGGACCCCGGACATTGAGGTCCTTGATGGCCCTGACAAGCCCTTCGTGAAGCCCTTCGACAAGCCATTTGACCCCGTCCATGATAGGAAGAGGAAGAGAGGAGGCCTGATGGAGGAGGGGATCAATGTCTTTTTCAGCATGACTGAGGCGATGAAGGAGGTGGCAACAGCCATCAGGGAGTGCAAGCCCCTCGACGTCCACCCTGACCTGTATGACGTTGTCATGACCCAGGGTGCCTTTAGCGACGAGGCTCTCATGGTAGCTCTCACCACCTGCTTGACAACAAGGCCCAGGGTGTTGGGTTCGTTGCCATGGCAGACGCTCACAGGGTGCTGTGGCTCAGGAGCTGGCTGGGCAAGCACTACTACTACAGTAGTGCTGCCTTTGAGCGTGCCTGATCCCCGATGGCGCTTGCGGTGGCGACGACACGACGATGATGATGAAGACGTACATTTTGTGTAGCTAGGGCTGAAAAACAATTTGATGGTCTGTATATTTTGGTGATGTGGTATATACCAACCCCTCACGCTGATGGTGAACTTGCGGTGGTAGGACGACACCCTCTTTTGGATGTGGTGGTAGGTTAACACCAAGGTAGTGCTAGGTTGAACTTGCTATGCCATATTATCATGCATGCTTTACTTCTCTTCTGCTCCATTGTTGTTTGTGTGCCACTTTGCTTGCTACTTGTGTGCTCCATTGATTTGCTGCTTCAACTCTTGCTCTTATGCATTGCTTGGGCAAGTGGTATGCCGTGTTCATCGGTAAGGCTCCAGGGGTTTATAGTTCATGGGAAGAAGCCAATGCACAAGTGGCATCGTATAGCAACAACAACCATAGATGGTTCAAGACTAGGCAGGCAGCAGAACAAGCTTACTCCGACTGGGTGCGAAAGCACGGAGGCAGCAGTGTTGACAGTGGCAAGGTCGGAGGTGTCAAGGTGGATCGCCAGTTTGGGCTGAAGCTGAAGAACTTCATCATCTTCGCCCAGTTCATCGCCATTGCTGTGTTGTGGCGTTGGTGTGCTAGGTGCGATCATTGTGGGTAAGCTCACCAACTAGGATACAAGGTAAGCACAACATGTACGCCGTATGCAACCAAACGCCGTGTTCATATGCCGCTTGGGCCAATGCAGACAGCCAAACAAAGTGCACTTGCGTATTACCTAATGCAGGGACACTAGATGCAGGCAACCAAACAACTTGCAGATGGCGTATTTTGGCCTATTATTGCTCAACCAGGCTGGGTTGAGAAGTGTATGCGATGCAGGAACTGTTCACAACGGAAACCAAACACGCCGTAGATGACTTGGTACAGAAGGCAAAATGCATCTGAGAAGTTAAGCGAAGTATTAGAAGCATGTATTTTGTTTTCAATCGAAACATGCTTCCAACTTTTGACCCGCTACCCATCCGCGTGAGTGCTGGTTGTGAGTCGGTGCCATAGGCGCTGATGAGGAGCTCTCTTGGGTAAGGCCCAGTAGACTACACAACTGTCATCGGGTAGAGGGCGCCGTGGTCTTGGGAGTCCAGGACAGCCATTCCTCCATGGTTGGGCTTGCAATTCACGCGCCATTTTCTTTGCGAGAAACCTTTATTCTGTTCATCTTCAATCATGGACTCAAAAATAATAAAAAGTACATCCAGATCCCTATATAGATCATCTAGCTGACTACAAGCGCTGAAGTGAGTCGAATGCGTGTTGCCGTCATCGCCCCTCCCTTGCCAGAGCTGGGTAAAACTTGTTGCAGTAGATAGTCGGGAAGTCATCGTGTTAAGACCCCATAGGACCAGCACAGCAAAACAACAACCACCGCCGATGAAGAATAGCGTAGATCAGAAGGATCCAACCTGAAGACAATCCAACGACGATCAGATAATGGTGTGGAGGAGCCATGGTCAGCAAGCTCCACAATGTCAAGTGACTGTCAGGCAAATTCATCGAGACGGTGAAGCTTTTGCAGGAGGAGTACATGGCAGGCATGTCATCGGGGGATAAGGAGGGAGTTCCCACCTTCTCGGCCACCCCCTTGAAGAGGTTGCACTCCTGGACGGAAAAGAACCATGACTGGGGAACAAGAAGGTCGTGGCGCCTCAAAAGCAGGTGAAGTTCCTCATCGGTGAGGGTGTCACTTTAGTCGATGTAATCCACGTGATGCTTCACCATAGGGTCCAATCCCTATAAGCCCGAGCATCCCCTCTATGGAGGTATATTTCTAACAGTGAGGTCTACGATCATAGACGAACTACGACCAGAACTAAGCAAATCTACCAAGGACAGATCCGGCTGAGACACACCTCCACATGCCATCGACGATGCTAGACACACCATCAGGATGGGGGCTAGGCGGGGAGAACCTTATTCCATCTTCAGGGAGTCGTCGCTGTCTTGTCTTCATGAGCAGGACACAAACCCTAACAAAACTAGAAGGAACATCAAGAAATATAGCGCTCCCGCTAGCAAGGGCCGGGATCTACCTTGCGCAGCTAATGGCCCTAGGCCACTGGAGACGGGGCGGACTGGCAGCAGCGTCGTCGGAAGGTAGAGGAACCCTGGGCATTGAACGTGCCCTCACTTAAAAGTTGATAATGCTTGGCTCTAGTCGACCCATGTCCAACCATGGTGATGGGCATTGGTTGTCTCATCACTGGAGGCCAAATCCCTGAAGGCCTAATCCATGGTAATGTTTTATCACAAAACTGAAGTTAATATCCTAATGAGTTGAGCAGGGAATAGTTTTTGCAGAAATGCCAAATGCCAATATATTAAGTAGAACAAACCATTACAAGAACATCCTTCAAGAAAATGGAAAATATATCCAAGTCCATGTAGGTTTTGATCCCTTCTTCCTTGCATACGTCGGCGACGTGCCATGAGCAGAGCTTGGCGCTGCCTCTTGACCCCGGGATCACCATGAAATCATGAATAACATTATTTCAATGGTCGGGAAGCCCCTGATGCTGACCAGAAAAATTCTGGTGGCTGCAATGTGCAGCGTAAATTGCCACTCCAGGAAGGGCCTTGAGAACGTCCTAGATCCAGGCAAATGGAGCTGGGGGGATCAAACCTCAAATGCTCCTCGACAAAGCCGAGGCTAGCCAACCTTCTTCAATTGAAAGTGGAGAAGCAAGATGCACAATCACGCCATCCGCTCCGGGGGACAACGCTAGCGAGACAAACATGCACACGAAAAACTTAGACACCGGCAACCAGATTTGGGAACACATCACCCTCCACACACCTCCCTGCAACAACATTAAGCACCACCGGAACGAGGAAGAACGTCCTAGATCCAGGCAGATGGAGCTGGGGGGATATAAACCTCATACACTCCTCGATGAAGCCAAGGCTAGCCAACCTTCTTCAATCGAAACTGGAGCCGGAGGAGCAAGATGCACAATCACGCCATCCTCTCCAAGGGACAACGCTAGTGAGATAGACATGCACACGAAAACTAGACACCAGCAACCAGATCTGGCAACACATCACCCTCCACACACCTCCCGACAACAACATGAAGCACCTCCAGAACGAGGATGAGGTGGGGAGGACTTATTCCATGTCGACGGCGACGTCATTGTATCGTCTTCAACGACCAGAGACCAAACCTTAAGCCTATTCCTACCGGTGGGAAGCACTAGGGTTCCCGTTCCCTCCTCTCGCTGAAGTGCCGGATGGAGGGAGAGGTGGCCCGTGGTCTCGCTACCTATCGCAAATCCGAAAACCGTAGATGCAGACAAACCAAAAGCTTGAGCATCATGTCACGTACTTCGCGTGATCCAGAAACGCACGCGTGTATCCATCTACTCCGACTCCGACGGCACGACGGCGACCAGGTCACCGAACCACCATCGGGAGCATGTGTAGACGGAGCAGAAGGCCTGCACCGTGGTGAGCAGCAGCATGCTGATAGTGGCGAGGAAGGTGAGCATCTTCCATGAGCTGAGAATGTACTTGCGCATGAACCGCTTCGTCTTGACACTCCACCGACCGTCGTAGTAGCGGTTCACCTCCTCGATCACCTTGTCCAAGGTCGGCACCCTGGAGTGTTGCACCGACCGGCTCATGCCGTTCCACAGCTTGGCCGCCTCGCCGTCCCTCTTCTTCATGTGGTTGAGCACGACGCGCCGCTTGCGGAGCAGCGCCACGTCGTCGTCGGTGTCGATGATGCCGTTCATGAGCTCCGTGTACCGGGTGAGCACCAGCGGGCCTGACGCGGCGGATGACTCATAGGCGACCAGGTTTCGGAGCACCACCTCCGTGTTTCCGTCGAGGGTCACCGCGGGGAGGTAGAGCGTCGCTGTCTTGCGGTCGAAGGCGATAGTTGACGCAGTGGATAGGTCGCCGTTGGTGGGCTTAAACTTGACGCCGGAGCTAACCAGCTCCGACACCGATGGGATCGTGATCTCTTGCTGGTTGGCGTCCGCAGACATGAAGGACTCGACATGCATACCGGCGAGCTTGTTCCATGGCGCCTTGACCACAAGCTCGATCGGCTTCATCACCTTGCCAAGGCGACCGCCCTTGAGCTTCAACGCGACGAACTCGAACAGTTGCATCATCGCGTGCTCGTTGCCGGTGCAGGCGGAAGGCTTCTCCTCCTGGCCTTGGCCGCCGCCTTCCGGTTCCTGCATCTCCATGATGTGGCCGGAAAACGGCGGGGTGGTGTGTGCGTTCTCAGTAGTGTCGGTGGGCGCCGGCACTACCAAGTGGTAGAGCAGCTCGAGCAGGTGCGCGTGCTTGGTGACGTCGCATGAGGTCTCGGGGAAGTTGCCCTCCATCTTAAACGGGCAGAGCTCCTTCATGAGTCCTGTCACCATGAGAGTGAGCCGCCTGCTCGCCTCGTCGACCGACACCGACGAGCACTTGGCGTTGATCATGGCGAGGACGAAGAGCGGGATCTGGTTCTCGAGCATGAGCATGTCGCGGAGAATGAGGCCGTGCGCGGACTTCCTCCCGGTCCCGCTCCCGCCCAAGTCGACGAGGTGCTCCATCCTCTTGGTCCAAATCGAAGAGGCCCCCTCCTCACCCTCGGCAACCGCGTGGTGGTGGTGGATGGTGAGGAACTCGAGCAGGAATGCGCCGTCCATGATCATCATCAGCGAGAGCGCCTCCCTGCTCAGCTCGAGGTAGCGGTGGTAGTGGGCGCGGACCTTGAGGTCGTGGCCCTGGAGCTCGTTGACGAGCTCGTCGAGGACGTCGTGGCTGGGCCCAGCTGCTGCGCGTAGGAGGCGCTTGAGCGCGCGGCGGGCGGCGTCGATCTTGTAGCGCTCCATGCCGTACAGCTCGGGGTGCCGGTGGTGGTAGGGCCCCAGGCCGATGAACTGCGGGGAGTAGGCCTCAGGCTTGTGCACCTGCAGCTGCTTGGGCACGTCGAACACGGAAACGCGGATGTCCACGTCCTCGTCCTCCTTCACGGTGAGGGACTCCCGGATAAGCTTCACCCACGGCTCCTCCTCCATCGCCCTCGCCTTCGCCTTCGCCTCCCGGTTGCTGCTGCGGGACTCCGCCATTTCTACCTCTACTACTACCTCGTCTGCCATTGCTACGTACCTAGCTAGGAGGTCGCCGTTGCTTTGCTTGCTAATCTGATCAATGCTAGGTAACGGTACCCCATTATATATATAGAGCGTTCGGGGAAAAATACCCCATGGCACTGGGGTGTATATACACAGATATGAGATTTTTTTTAGTAATTTTAGAAAAGGTCAAAAATTTGCTCGGTTAGGGAAAAAGTTTCGCCAAGGCAAGCTGAGAGCTTCCTTGTGGTGGAACTAGCTCACCAGAGATTAAGTCTTAGCTAGACATGACACCCATGCTCGCATTTTTTTGAATTTATTTCAGGCTTCTGGCTATGTTCATTCAATGGGAGCAGACTTTCCCGTAGGCGTTTATGATGACCTCGTCAATCTCAAAATCTTGTGTCGGCTCAGTATTTCGGAGGTGTTCATATAGGAGTAGGGTGTGCATTCATAGAGAGTGAGTGTATGTGGGCATCTGTGTTTGTACTGTGTTCAAAAAAGTTTTACATGGAAAAAAAGTTCCCATCGACTTCAAGCAAATAAAAAAAAAGAAATCTCAAGGATTAAATAAGTGTAATAATAACCTTATAGTATTGATTTCTTTTTTTCCACCAAAAATATCATGATTTTTTCCCTTGGTCAAACTTTTTATACCAATACAATAGAAGGGCTAGTATATTTCAATAAAGTTACAATTTTTAACATTGTTTGTAATTGCTATATTTTTCATATACACTCAGGAACCAAATGTTCCCGCCCAAGGGTTCGGTTGCTATTTTGCTTCGCCGCTTGTGCTTCCGTATCATTAAAATTATGGCTTTATCATGCTATGGTTTTGAAAACAAAAAGTTTCATCTTCCATGCAGGTTATCGATGTATGTATGCCTCCAGAGGCCGGAGGACAAGGATTTTTTTGATGGCGCCTCTTACTAGAGTATACATCATGGATATTTTCTCTCATCACTGATGGCCGTGCAATTTTTGGATAGGACCTTGTCCATCTTAGACTTGCTTTCTTGGTACTTTTTCAGTAAAATATATGTTTTCATTTATGGACGTGTTGGATGTGTCCATCATCTTATACAGAGGCCGGACATTCATTCACTCAATGTGGCTGCATCAGCTTGATATATCGATTCAATGAAAATTTATTCCTTTACAAAAAATATCAGTTGTATCTTCTTTGGCACGGAAGCTTGCATTAGTGTGGCTTAGGAGGAAGGTTTAGGTGTGAACTTGGGCAGGAAGAGTGTGGAGTCCGAATGTTAGACCATTCATCCTGCAGCAATTCCATTCCAGTCTCCACTAATGTGAGATGCTGATAACAACGTGGGAATTTGTGGAGTTGTTTTGGCTACAAGAGTGAAAATTGATCATCGTCTCTCCTCTCACGATAAAATGTTGAAACTTGTCCCTCACTCCACCCATGCACGTCCAGCCACCTGTGGTCCTTCGTTTTTCACGTGTTTCCCTCCAGGACCAGCTTGGTTGGCGACAACCTAGAGCTGCAGAGATGCCCAACGAGAGGTTGGCTCTTCACTTTCCCGTTACCCGTTTCAAACGCAATAGGAAGTGGTGGTTTGCATTGTCCGGCACCTGATGCTGCCTCGGTTTGCCTAATCAATCAACATTGCTTCGTCCACTGCACAACCTCAGGACGATCGATCGAGTGGATGAAAGACAAAACTCATCAATCAAGCAGACTAATGATTTTTGTGAGTGATATGGCTAGAAAATAATACATTGTAAATTCGTAATCATATTTATTGAACACTTTCAATTGTTGGTCTAAGTTGAACATTGATGTTTGTCCACACTTTAGATTGTGGGAGAAGGGAGAACCTACATACTCTAACTTAGGTATTGTAGTGTACATTAGTGCAAACTGAAGTGCACGAGAAGGTTTCCCACACATGTGCGGAACGTTGTATTCCAAAGAATATGTAGTATGTAATACAAAAGATAAGGTTGCCAGCTATACAATAGAACCGAATAGATTGATGTATTCTGAAAATCATATAGAATCGGCGGAGATAATACGCTAAGAATGCAAGAATATATGCTATCCTAACACGTGTTGGCGTCGATATGACATGAAAATGATACACCACATTCATTTTTATAGACACTTCAAAATATATCACTTTTTTTTATCTTATAATTAACTAACCGCTAGTTCAATTGTTGCTCTAAGTTGAACATTGATGTTTGTCAATATTACTCTTTGAGCCTGACAACCATAGTATCGCATCGATCAAGTTGCTGCTCCTCGCTTTCGAGATACTTTCCGGGCTGAAAATAAACTTCCTAAAAAATGAGGTGATCACCATGGGGATGGGACACCAAGAGAGCACGAGTGTTGCAAACCTACTTAATTGCAAGCTTGGGGCTTTCCGATTAAGTATCTTGGCCTTCCGATCTCTCACCGGAAATTATCTATTTCCGAGTGGGAGCCACTTTATGGTAAGGTGGCGAATAGGGTTAGCCCGTGGCGAGAGAGGTTTATGTCGTCGGCGGCTAGGTTGATTCTTACTAACTCTAGTCTCTCCACTCACCCACTGTTCACTATGGGAATGTTTCTACTGGCAGATGGGTTGCACGCCAAGTTAGACACCCCTCGTTTCAGGTTCTTTTGGGAAGGAACTGGAATCAAGCGGAAATACCACCCCGTCAAGTGGGCGGCGGTTTGTAGGCCAAAAAATTTCGGAGGCTTGGGGGTCACCAACTCCAAGCTTATGAATGTAGCCCTCCTCACCAAGTGGTGGTGGCGCTTAGCCCAAAATGAGTCAGAGGACTCTGGGCTGATCTCCTCCGGACAAAATACTTCCCGGATGGCAATCTGTTTAAAGCTATACCTTTGGGTTCGGCGTTCTGGAACGGGATCCAAGCGGTTTGATCGGCATTCATGGTAGGGGCCCGTTTTGTTGTTAACAACGGCATGTCCACTTGGTTTTGGCTAGATAATTGGTTAGAGACGAGCCTGCTTTGGCATTCCTACCCTCTCCTCTACCAATTAGCCACAGACACCAACGTGATGGTTGGTGATGCCCTTAGTTCGTCACCGCCGGCGATCCACTTTATGCACGCCCTTTCTACGATGGAAGTGGTGAGTTGGGACGAACTGGTGGCCAAAATAGGTAACAAACAACTCAGCTTGGGGGCTGATTCGGTCACCCACTAGTAGAAAAGGGGGCAATGGTCCAGACCGGGCCAGCCCATTGGTCCCGGTTCAGTCCAGAACCGGGACCAATGGGGGCATTGGACCCGGTTCGTGAGCCCGGGGGCCGGCCGGGCCACGTGGGCCATTGGTCCCGGTTCGTCTGGACCTTTTGGTCCCGGTTGGTGCGACGAACCGGGACCAACGGGCCTCGCTCCTGGTCCATCACCATTGGTCCCGGTTGGTGGCATGAACTGGGACCAAAGGCAACCCTTTAGTCCCGGTTCATGCCACCAACCGGGACTAAAGGGTTGGTCCCCATTGCGGCCAGAGTTTAGCTAGTCCCACCTCGCCAACCGAAGGGGGCTCAGACCGGTTTATAAGCCCCTCCCTCTCTGCCTTGTTGAGCTCCTCTCAAAATGAAAATAGATACCCTTATATAGGGAATTTAACCTAAATTCATACTGAATTTCTCTGAAGTTAGTAGAAATTTATTATGGATTTAGGTTGAATTTTTTCTATAAGCACATCTATGCTCATTTCTGAGTAGTTTTTTATATAGTTTTTTTCTTTTCTGCTATATTTATTTTTTTCTTTTTATTTCTGAGTTGTAATAAGTCATTAAAAATAAGCATCTATGCTCATTTTTTAGTAAAGTTAATCACAACTATTTTTTCTTCTATTTATTTCTGAATTGTAATAAGTCATTAAAAATAAGCATCTATGCTCATTTTTTAGTAAAGTTAATCACAACTATTTTTTCTTCTATTTATTTCTGAGTAGTTTTTTATATAGTTTTTTTCTTTTCTGCTATATTTATTTTTTTCTTTTTATTTCTGAGTTGTAATAAGTCATTAAAAATAAGCATCTATGCTCATTTTTTTGTAAAGTTAATCACAACTTTTTTTTCTTCTATTTATTTCTGAATTGTAATAAGTCATTAAAAATAAGCATCTATGCTCATTTTTTAGTAAACTTGATCACAACTATTTTTTCTTCTATTTATTTCTGAATTGTAATAAGTCATTAAAAATAAGCATCTATGCTCATTTTTTTAGTAAAGTTAATCACAACTATTTTTTCTTCTATTTATTTCTGAGTAGTTTTTTATATAGTTTTTTCCTTTTCTGCTATATTTATTTTTTTCTTTTTATTTCTGAGTTGTAATAAGTCATTAAAAATAAGCATCTATGCTCATTTTTTAGTAAAGTTAATCACAAATATTTTTTCTTATATTTATTTTTTCTTTTTATTTCTGAGTTGTAATAAGTTATTAAAAATAAAAGAGGCCCAATGCTCGTTAATTAGCTTCAAGCCTTTCGGAATAGTGTAAACTGCACTGCACACATCTCCTTGCAGTCTACCCTAATCCTCAAGGCTTGAAGCAAAGCAACGTGCAGGTGAGCATTGAGCCTCTTCTTCATCGTCTCTGCACTCAGGGCTTATAAACCGCTACGAGTGCCTCTCGCTTGGCGAGGTGGGACTAATTAAAAACAGCTGCAGAAAGAATCAACTAAAAAACAGCTGCAGAAAATAAATAAGTAATTAGACGGGTGCATTGGAACCGGTTGGTGGCACCAACCGGTACCAATCCCCCTTTTTGGTCCCGGTTGGTGGCACCAACCGGGACAAATGCCACTCTTTTGTCCCGGTTGGTGGCAGGTCTTCGTTTCCCGCCCTTTGGGCTGCTGAAAAGAGGCCTTTGGTCCCGGTTGGTGGCACCAACCGGAACTAAAGGTGACATTGGTCCCGGTTTGTGGCACGAACCGGGACCAAAGCCTTTGCTATATAAGTAGCACTTAGCGCGCCATTCTCCTCTCCCGACTTCGATCTCTCCTCCTCCTCCTCTCCCGACGCCGCGCGCCGTCCCCTGCCGCCACCTCGCCGTCGCCGCCCCGCCCCGACGCCATCGCCGCCCCGTCCTGACGCCGTCGCCGCCCCGCCCCGCCCCGACGCTGTCACCGCCCCGCCCCGACCCGCGCGCCGTCACCGCCCGCCTGCCGCCCCGACGTCACCACCCCGGCCCGCGCCGCCTCGACGCCGTTGCCGCCCCGCGCCGCACCTCGCCGTCGCCGGTCGTGAGCAACTTTTTTTTTATTTTTGTTAGTTTTTTTGTAGTTCATAGATTTTTTTGTTAGATTAGATTTGTAGTAATTTAGATATGTAGTTCATATTGTGTAATTTAGATTGTGTAATTAATTTGTTCATATTTTGTTAGATTTTTTTTCTGTTAATAGATTTTTTTGGTGATATTATTGTTGAATATGCATGTTTGGTGATATTATTGTTAATAGATCTTTTTGTTAGATTAGATGTGTAATAATTTAGATATGTAGTTCATATTGTGTAATTAATTTGTTCATATTATATTAGATTTTTTTTGTGTTAATAGATTTTTTGGTGATATTATTGTTGAATATGCATGTTTGGTGATATTATTGTTAATAGATTTAGATTAGATGTGTAGTAATTTAGATATATAATTCATATTTTGTAATTTAGATTGTGTAATTAATTTGTTCATTTTTAGTAAATACTATTTTATTTTATTTATAGTAAGTGCTTCATATATAGTTGAACTAGTTAGTTGATTTAATAAACTAATTTATTTTACTATATATAGAAATAGTTTGTTTTTAGTAAGTACTACTTTATTTATTTATAGTAAGTGCTTAGTAGTTGAACTAGATAGTTGATTTAATTAATAAAACTACTTTATTTAACTATATATAGAAGTAGTTCCCGCATCGACGTCGGCGATGCCTATCCCGCATCCTTGTCATCGTCGACTCGGCGGTGGAGGCCTGCTTGATCAGGGTCATGTTCGGGACTGGGCTCCGCCGGGCTGGTATTGGGAGGTGCTACCTTCCGGGGGACGTAGGTTGGTGAGGAGGCAGCCCGTTGTTGACCTGATCCTTGTTTGGTGGCGGTCACGTGGGCCAGTGACGGTGCTGAGGCTTCCGGACATCGTGGAGGTGGTACGTCACCGTGTCAGCGAGGAGGACGAGCACGTCCGTCGCTACATGGTTGCATTGGAGGGCAGGTTCGACAATACCTGAAAGGTTTTTCAGGGATCTCACTGGAGCTATGATCCTGTGATGGTTCCTTATATTTGGGTGTCCACCGCCCGCGTCGATACCCGTCGGGCGCTACGGTTCTAGTTGTATTAGTGATGCTATATTAGTGATAATATTCGATGATGTACGGACACCAAGAGATGATATACTTTTGCTTATAATTATTGAATGCATGCTAATTTGAATACTACTTTATTTTATGATTTGGTTTTGCTTATTTTATGATTTGGTTTTGCTTACTGAATGCTCATATTGGATAAGTTCTCCTTCATTCCCGTGTGCTAGACAATTTGGTGTAATAATGCACTTGGGAATGAAAGGAGGAGCTACGTACATCACCGACAGGTAACCCGTGATTAATAATCTAGTTTAATATTTGAATTATGAACATAGGCCGGAAATGTCGTACTCGGACGACGAAAACCGCCCGGGAGAGTGCGACTGGTGCCACGACGACCGAGGTATGCGCGACAGGTTCATTGAGCTGGATGAAGATCGGCGCTTCAGCATTAAGTTCGAGGAGACCTTCGATGTTCATACGGCACGCAACGACGACAATAGTTTTTTTCGTAATTAAGCATGACTTCAACTATTTTAACGTGTATTTTTTATCTTTTCCAATTCGACTAGCTTATCCCATGCTTTGCAAGACGCTATGTCTTGGAGAGGATGGGTTTTGAAGACCATGAAAGTTTCGAAACCAAAAAAATTATCCTAAGTACCCATCATGGTGTGGATTTTCAAGTAAAGCTGTACAATGCTCAGAGTGTAACCCATTTTGATTGCAAAAATTGGGAAGCACTTTGCAAGATGTATGGTCTTGATGAGGGTATGCTTATCACCATGGATCTTGGTGATCCTACAATCGAGCAAGAGAGACCTTCGATTTGGGTCCTTGTGGATACACCTCCAATTCTTTCCCTATGTGAGCTTAACATATATAGTTATTAAGTAATTTGTATTGTTTATTTCAAAATAGTTGACAACTTATTTCCATTGATAGCTTATTTTCATTCTTCAAAGAATGTGCGGAAGATGGTAGACAGAACCTACTACACCGAAGGCTCCGAATTAACTTATCAAGAGAAAAATCATCTGGTCGCATTTTGTACTGATCTTGAGAATTACAATATCTACAATCAAACTCCTCAACATTATGGTCAATACGTGCCACTAGTGCACGTGTTGAACTACGGTAACTACCATGGAGATACATTGGTAAGATTTTTTACTATTACAACATCCGTGCATCTTTTTGCACACTTCTAAAACTAGTACATCATTGCTAACTACGAAGTTATTACTATGTTTTTCAACAGATAATCCAGAATGATTGTGTGCCTCATCTGATGTATACGCACAGTATCCTTCATGTTTTGAACATACAACCAGGTCTTCCTACGAATCTCAACTATCCATACCGGGTTTCTAAAAGAAGTGGAGACATGACAATCAAAGAATGGAAAAAATGTATGGACAGTCGTAAGGAGCTTCTTGGAAGCAAAAGGCAGCGAAGGGCAAGAATTGGAGACAGGATGATCGCCATTCTTCATAATGGAGAGTCAGGGTCTATATTGTTTTATGCTATTTTACCTTAAGGGTGTTTAGGTCCTACCTGATACTGATGATCATGTGCTAAGAACAATTATGTAGGGTTGGGTTCGATGACTATGAGGATGATGATCGTATGACTTATTATTAATAACGAGTAGAAGTTGTATGATGAATGCATGATTAGTAGGACTTGTTATTATATATGATGATGTATGATGCGAGCATGCATGAGTTGTTATATCAGCGGGTGAAATGAACATAGCAGCAGCGTTGGTAAACCAAGGAAGAAGATATAAGAGAGGACACTTCTCTCTATTAGCTAGCTAATAACAACCTAAAAATAACCCCCAAAACCCCTAAAGCAGCCACTTTTCTAAAAAAAACATGGACTTTTGGTCCCGGTTGGTGCCACCAACCGGGACCAAAGGCCCCCCTGACTGGGCTCGGCGGACCGGCCACGTGGAGGCACATCTGTCCCGGTTCGTGTTTGAACCGGGACTAATGGGTGGAGGTATTAGTAACGACCCATTAGTCCCGGTTCATGAACCGGGACTAAAGGCCCTTACGAACCGGGACTAATAGGTGTTTTTCTACTAGTGACCTGGGGCTTGGGCGCATCCCAAAAATTCTCGGTAAAGTCCCTGTACTCCAAGCTGACTGAGGGAAACGCCTTGGACATAGCTAGGGGGCTCTGGAAGGCTGGCTTATCACTCAAGATTAAGATCTTCTTGTGGCAAATGTTTAGAAACCATCTTTCGACGGCGGATAATGTGGCTAAGCGTAACTGTCCATCTGATGGTACTTGTGCTGTTTGTGGTGCCCATGAGGATGTGAACCACGTTTTCTTTCATTGAGCTTTAGCTAGGTTTGCGTGGAGTGCCATTAGGGACGCGTTCCACCAGAACTGGAACCCAGCGTCGGGTTTGGATTTGTTATTATCTTTGCTACAAACCCAGAGGGAGGCTAGTGCAATGATGGTGTGGTGTTGCGTAGGGGCGCTGCTGTGGTCTTTATGGACGATCTGAAACAAAATTAGGAATGAGAAAAAATCCCTTCCCACCCAGCTGATGTTATATTCAAATGTCATCTCTTCCTACAGATGTGGACACCGTTGGGAAGCAACGAGATGCTGAGCGCATGAGGGCATCTATGGAGAAGATCCGCAACACTCTCACGCAGGCCCGTCACTCTACGTAGTTGACCTTCATTTTTGGAGTATCCGTTTGGCGCTGGGAAGCAGGATTTGGTGCTACAATGGTGCTTTGTTGTGTTCCTTGCTTCCTGTACTTTTGGACTTAGCCCGTTTATCATTTATGTTGCCCTGGGATGTATGAACCGTGTGGTATGTAAGACTCGGAACCTTTGTGGATGCTTCCTTGTGGCTTTATTAACTTAAAACTGGACGTTTCTAGCGTCTTCGTTCAAAAAAAAGGGAGGAACATACACTGTTGGTTCGTTATGGTGTGTACCTTCTAGTACATGATTTACCATTTTTCTAAATACAATGATCAACATTTTTTCCAAATACATGTTTTGATGTCTAGTTTTTTTTTCATACACATTGTACATTTCATGTATACATCTGATTTTTTTATATACGTTTGCCATTTTCAAATACATGATTAACATTTTTTAAAAGCATGTTTAAAAAAATCGAATATGCATCGAAACATTTTTTAAATGCTATCAACATTTTTTAGTACTGCAAAACATTTTTAGGAAAAGTGAACTAATTATTTGTGAAACATTTATGTATTTAAGATTTTCCAAAAAAAAGATGAAATAGATGAATGGAAAATTAATATAACCGACAGCGCTACTGGGTCGAATCAACATCCCGTATAAGCAAACTATAGATGCGCCCCTGTTACAGGCTAGCTACTCTGTTAACTGGTGCCCACGCTTGATTCCCCCCTTGCTAGCAAATGGGCTGGCCCATGATAAAAGTGGGATTTCGTTTGGGTTATGGGAAGCTTCCCGACCCGGTCTATTGAAGCTTTTGGAAGCTTCCGATGGTTTTTTGTGTTGGTTTTTCCAAACTGGGTCATGTCTGACTTTTTTTCAAATCCTTGAAAGTTTTGCAAATTTACATACTTTTTCCAAATGTTTTTTTTAATTTGTGAACCTTTTACATTATTTTGAATTTTTTATTCCCAATAGTCGACGGCCAATTGGTCTACCGATCAACTAAAAAACGATTCCAGGAAAAAAAAACCTAGGCAAGGAAACACTAGCGTAGGATTTAGATGGGCTGGCCCATACGAGCTGCGTCAGGCTGTATAGAGACCTGCAAAGCGGCGCCTGAAGCGATGTATAGGATCCATGGAGGCATGTCTTATCTACACCCCCAGTTCCTAAATATTTGTCCTTTTAAAGATCTCAAATGGACAACCACCTACGGATGTATATAGACATATTTTAGAGTGTAGATTCACTCAATTTGCTCCGTATTAGTCACTTGTTGAAATCTCTAGAAAGACAAATATTTAGGAACGGAGGGAGTAGAACAGAAACAGGGAGAATGATGGAGTGGAGCGGCAACATCGTTGGAGATTCAGTTGAGAAAGAAGCAGCTAGATCTAGCCGCGGGCTTGATCATCTAAAAAGACAAGCACATATGCCTGTGCGTTGCGATGGGGAGAAAAAATATCGTATGTTCCTAGTATAACAAGAATTGATCATGACGCTCTACTGATCTATATCCTTTATTTTAATATGGCATCTCACCTGTGTCATAACTTATACTCTTTCTCATCCTTGTTGATAGTGGTTGCGGTGTTCATCTAATTGCAATACGTTCAAATGTTGTCACCCCAAGACGCGGAGCTCAGACACGACAGAAAACACCTGCCGTTGAACATCAACAACACAATGCTCTCTTAGTCCAACACCATCATCTACATGTCGTCCTCGCCTCCAGCATCTCCTTCCCATCTGACTCCTGCACGCACACCTTCATGACGTAAGCACATACTTCTCGCTTGTTTGTAATACTTTATCTCTTGATGTAATGATACATAGCATCGAGGCATATCTATACACACGCCCATGTAGGTAGACTTTTATAATTTTGTAATATATTTGAAACTGATTATACTTTCCTAATTTAATTAATCGACCACGCATTGATCATTAGAACTCTTAATTTAGTCAAACAGCTCGCTCATGACTACTTCCTAGAGAAAGAGAAAGTGAATTTTCCTCGTTTAATTACATTTTTAACCTAATCAGTGGGTCACGTTGATCGTTAGAACTATTAGTAATTAATCAAACCGCTTGTTGATGGCTACCACCTGAGAAAGAAAAAGCAGATTGTGCACATATATAACACGCCTAAGCTAACGGCTAAATAGAGTAAAACCTATGATTGATCACATATGTTAGCTAGTGTAGCACATACTTTTACGTTTTTATTGCTATATAAACGCAAACTATACCCAGCCTAGTGGGGTTGTGGAGCAGGTGACGCCAGGGGTAGGTGACAGCTCAAGGCCCAAAGCATGCCCTGCCAAGTTGGTTTCTGGAGTGAGCCAGGGACATAACATAACGTACGAAAAGGCTTGATGGACGAAAAAAGTAGAGAAATAAACATCGCTTTGACCATGGCACCATCGCATGATGGCATTTGGCAGAACACTTGTTGGGTGTGGCGTCCGCCATGAACGACAGCGACAGGGGTGGATGATACATGGGCGCTGGCGGGATTCAGAGTGGAACGGCAGTGTAGGACAACTCAGGGCAGGCGTCTGGTTGGAGCGGCAAAGGTCCGGCAAGGCCTTAGTGGCGCCAGGGTGTTACAATGGCGACCTCGGTCTCCGATGGTACGGATAGATATGTAGGGGGAAAAGGGTTCTAGGTTGGTTATTTTGGTGAGCCAGCCGTGTCGGAGTCTGACGTGGTGGACGTCCGGACTCCTCCCCCTCCCCTAGTTTGGTGCCGGTGTGCAGGATTTCAAACATCCGAACCTGTCCGGACAATTTTTGATGACTGCCGATTGATGACAAAGAAGTATGGACCGTCCTATCCACATTTGCACATCCCTCTCTCCCTCTCTAAGTTGGCTTCTTGGCACACTGGGAGTGAGTACAAGGACCGAAGAAGATAAGGCAGAACCTCTCGTATACAAACAGTTAAACTTATTAAATCCCACGCAACAAATACGACAGATCAGGGATAGTTCTGCTGATTCATCCAACCACAAGAACGTACAAAAACACAATACGTATGTAACAGTGCTACGAGCAGGCCACATCACGAGTGACAACCGTATAAAATTGGAAGTTTGTTGCATATGTAGACACGTACACATCAGATAATAGCAATATTTAAGTTCAGCAGCACAGGAGCCAAGCATCGATCGATGAGTTCGGTCCTACAAAGAATGCAGTTCACATTCGTTCAGCTCCATCGATCGTAACAGAACACAGAAAAGGAGCAAGCCACCGGACACGGCCGGTCTCCGGCTGGGAACGAGAGCTACGTGTGTGCCACTGCTGAGTAAAGCCACTAGCTCAGAAGAGACGAGCCTGCATCTGCATGCCCTTTAATTTCTTCTGATCGGCCGGCCGTTGCGGTGCGTACATGCTGCTAGCGACAAGCCACGATCCTAATTGTTTTCTTTTTTGAAACTCATGATCCTAATTGTTGACGTACGGGTGATGGACAAGGGGAGCAACAATACAATACGGTTGGGAGTTAGGCGTGCGATGCAACTTTCTAGCATCTCGGACGACTGCAAATTTCTAGCGCGCAAGTGTACTTGGACAGGAGAATAGACTACGGGAGTAACTCAGATTAGTATGTTATTACCTCTACAGTGAGGAGTAATATATTATGATGTCATACAACACTTTATTTATTAGATATAGACTCGTCTTGTCTTGATATGTTTGATGTTATCTATAGAATGCGTAATTAGATATGTTACTCAATTCATATTTCTTCTCATTAAATCATTGCTATATAAGTAAATTTGCTGAGTTGGACCCTATATTACTGCTGAACTTACTACTACTATCGACAGTCTACATAAATGTGCGCAAGAAGCTTGATGTCAAGCTTGGCCTTTTAATCCGCGCGCGGGTGCAAATTTATTCGGAACCAACCAAGCCACGAGAGTCCACACCTTACCACACGATTAGAAACCATGAGGATGCCCATTTAAGCACACATATGGTTTAAGGGTATCTTTAGGGCAGACCCTTAAACTGTCTGGACTGTGAAAGCCATGCAACGCGGATATGTATCAGTCCGCCGAGTGGTCCGAACGTATTTTTCCCGTTAAATCCGAGACAAACATGGGGGACTTTATAGGAGTCCGGACAACAGACACGTAGGACTTTGACAACCATGGCCCACCCAAAACCCTTCCCGAACCCCGCACCTCATCCTCCCCATTTTCTCTCCTTCCTTCTTTCTTTCTCGCCTTCGCCGCCGCTCCACCATCCCGGCCGCCACGCAACACCCTTGCTGGAACTTTACGTCTCCGTCACCTCCAGTGTTCCAGTCGGGCTCCACCCCGCTTCTCCTCCGTCGTCGTTCAACCTATCTCCTCTGACTGCCCCGCCAGGTACCATCCGCTACTGCTATACTCACCATGCCGGGCAACTGTTCGATGAATTGTCGGAGCTAAAAAAGTTGTTCCTTCTTCTTTCAAGCAATGTATTCTGATTTGGAGTGCATATATGAGCATTATGTTGAGTCGTCCGATGGCTCGTCTGACGAGGAGGACTACATGGATAAGAAGGTGATGATGTAGGCAGTCCTTGAAGACGCGGAGCGTGTAAAGGAGCATGTTCTCAATTTCAAGAGATCGGTCAAGGGTCATTGAGTGCTCAAATGCAATAGGGTGCGCGGCCATTTGACACCGATGGCCGACTACTTTGCCCCCGATGCACTCTTCACTCGCCATTTTCATCGGCGTTTTCGGATGCGCAAGACTGTCTTCGATCGTTTGTACCTTGGCGTCCGGTCTTATGGTGACTACTTCATCTTGATGAAGGATGTCGTGGGATAATTGGGTTCTCTGGTTACCAGAAGTGCATGACTGCACTCCGGATGCTTGCATATGGCACGACCGCTAATTCGTGGGACAAGTACCTACGGATGTCTAAGAGCACATGTGAAGATGCCCTGGTGAGGTTCGCAACTGTCGTGGTCGAGGTGTTTGGACCTCAATACCCAAGAGAACCAACTGTGGCAGACACTGAGAGGCTCTTGGCAATCTCAGAAGCAAGAGGGTGGCCATGTTTGCTTGGGTCCCTTGACTGCATGCGTTGGAAATGAAAGAACTGCCCGAAGGCTTTACAAAGGCAATATCAGGGTCATGTTAAGAAGCCCACCGTCATTATTGAAGTAGTTGCATCACATGATCTTTGGATTTGAGACACTTTTGTTTGGCATGAATGGGTCTCACAATGACATCAATGTGCTGCAGCGATCACTGTTTTTTGTGAGGCAGACTATATATATCTATCCTCTATGGGCTACCTTTCTCAATACCATCGCTAAACCAGTTGGCCAAAAAAAGTCCCACTTTGCCCAAAGACAAGAAGCAGCTAGAAAGGTTCACTACTAGGGAAAAGGCTAGCAGCAGCGCGTGTTTTCAGGCTAGCAGCAGCGCGGGTGGCCGCGCTACTAATAAGGCGCTAGAGCTAACTCATAGTAGTAGCGCGGCCCCAACCTGCGCTACTACTGCTGATGATATCAGCAGCGCTTTTCGTGAACGCGCTACTATTAACTAGCTGTAGCGGTTTCGTCATCCCTCGCTACTGCTATATCTTTCATCATTTTCCCTTTCAGTTCTCCTTTCACTTTCAGTTCTCCTTTCAGATACTAGATACTAGGTACTGCTAGTAGATATCAAATTCATAAACCATTACTAGGTACGGTAGTACTTCCTTCGTTCCAAATTACTCGTCGTGGTTTTAGTTCAAACCACGACGAGTAATTTGGAACGAAGGGAGTACTAGATAACAATTTCATGCATAGCCAACATGCATCCTCAAGCAGTACAAGGTCATATCAACGGCCATCATCATATGTAGTTCTAGATGATATCGACGACGATCATCATATGTAGTTCTAGATGATATAGCCACACACACATATGTAGTTCTAGATGATATAGCCACACACACATATGTAGTTCTAGATGATATAGCCACACACACATATGTAGTTCTAGATGATATCAAAGACAATCATCATCCTCAAGCCTGGGCGGTTGGTGTTCCTGATAGTAATTAGGATGGCCTGTCCAACACGAAGATTTTTGCCATCAAGGAATTTCTTCCACCCAACCGAGCTTAAGTGTGTGCGACCGTCCGTGTCCACGCGGTAAGTACAGGTTGTGACGGAGCCCCTTGCAGTAAGGCGTAGTCCAGCTGAGCCTTCTTCATCAGGCTCGATACCATAACTCACAGATATGCTCTTTGCCAATTTCTAAATAAGAAAAACATATCAATTAATAAGCATGTGATCGAACTCTACACTAAAACATATATATCATCGACTAGATTCCACACAACATACCATATCATTGGACTGTACACTAAGTAATTCACACTATTAATTTGCATTTGTAAGTATAACATACCATATCATGTCAATCAACCATGGTATTTGTCAAGCGGGTCATGAATGGCACCCCGACAAAGTCAGCACGTGGCGGAATTATGTCCCACAGGTTGGACACCTCCTCCTCACTCAGCCTTGTTCTTTGAGCTACGATGGCTTCATGAAGTGGGTCCTCATCATATTCATCGAGTGGGTCCTTGTCGGTGTCAAAATCGGTGGATCTCGGGTAGGGGGTCCCGAACTGTGCGTCTAGGCGGATGGTAACAGGAGACAAGGGACATGATGTTTTACCCAGGTTCGGGCCCTCTTGATGGAGGTAAAACCCTACGTCCTGCTTGATTAATATTGATGATGTGTATTACAAGAGTGGATCTATCACGAGATCAAGGAGGCTAAACCCTAGAAGCTAGCCTATGGTATGATTGTTGTAATGGATGTTGTGTCCTACGGACTAAAACCCTCCGGTTTATATAGACACCGGAGAGGGCTAGGGTTACACAGAGTCGGTTACAATGGTAGGAGATCTACATATCTGTATCGCCAAGCTTGCCTTCCACGCCAAGGAAAGTCCCATCCGGACACGGGACGGAGTCTTCAATCTTGTATCTTCGTAGTCTTGGAGTCCGGCGGACGATGATAGTCCGGCTATCCGGACACCCCCTAGTCCAGGACTCCCTCAGTAGCCCCTGAACCTGGCTTCAATGACGATGAGTCCGGCGCGCATAATGTTCGGCATTGCAAGGCGGGTTCCTCCTCCAAATAATTCATAGAAGATTGTGAACACCAGGATAGTGCCCGGCTCTGCAAAATAAGTTCCACATTCCACCATAGAGAGAATAATATGTGCACAAGTTCAATCTGCTGACGTATTCTGCGGCATGACGTCACACCACTACCAAGCTTTTACTTGAATCGTTTTTTATTATACCGCCTCAGCACGTTTAGCGAAGCGGTTTCCTTGGCATGTCTTGTTGAAGCAGAGATCGTGTTCCCCTTATTCCGGGATTCTCATCAATACGGACATGGGTAACCCAACCGCGCCATTGATGGTGGCGCTTGGGAGATAAGCGAGTTTTACCAGGCCGGTGGGGACGTATAATCTTCGTCCGCCTATATATAAGGGGATAGGATCCGCCTTTTTACCTATGCCTTCTTCCTCCTTTGCTTATCCATCTCCGCGCACTCGAGCTCCAACACCCAAGTTCGCGCATCTCATCTCAACCTTCTCCAACCATGTCCGGAGCGGGAGGTAAATGGTTGGCCTCCACCGTTAAGGAGGATCACATCGCCAAGCTGCGCAGCGCCGGATACCTTTCCGGCGACATCGCGCACCGGCTGCCTGACAAGGGGAAGCTCATCCCCACCCCCAGGCCCCATGAGAGGGTCGTATTTCTCCCCCACTTCCTCCGCGGACTGGGCTTTCCATTTCACCCCTTTGTCCGGGGGCTCATGTTCTACTACGGCCTGGATTTCCATGATCTGGCGCCGAACTTCATCGTCAACATCGCGGCATTCATCGTCGTGTGCGAGGCCTTCCTCTGCATTCAGCCCCACTTCGGCTTGTGTCTCAAGACCTTTAACGTCAAGCCGAAGGTAGTGAAGGGCACGCAGGCGGAGTGCGGAGGCGCCATGTCGGGCAAGATGCCCAACGTCCTCTGGTTCGAAGGGGCCTTCATGGAATCCGTCAAGGGGTGGCAGTCGGGGTGGTTCTACATCACCGAGCCGCGCGACCCTAAGTGGGCGGCGGCCCCCGAGTTCAGATCTAGCATCCCTGTGCAGCTCACCTCCTGGAAAGAGAAGGGCTTGCTATGGGGTAATTCGAAGGAGCTGACGGGACTCCAAGCCTGTATCCAGAAGCTGGTGAACAAGAAGCTCAGGCTTGTCAATGTGGTCCAAGTCATGCTCGTCCGCCGGATTCTCCCATGCCAAGAACGGGCATTCAACCTGTGGGAGTTTGATCCGGCACAGCACCAGGCGTTGAGCGGACTCTTCGACACGACGTACGAAGGCGCCTGGAGGATGCTATTTAAGGGCGTCGAAGCCCCCGCATCCGCGACGGAAGATCGCGGATTTCACTCGCAACGTCCAGCTGACGAGGTAAGTGATTCTACCCCTTTACGGGACACTTGTTGTTAATAGTTTGACCCTAAGCGGGTTTCAATCTCCCTTTTCCTTTGATAGGAATGGATGAAGAAGGCCGAGCAGCTCATCTGCCCGGCTCCCATGCCAGAAGACCCAGTGGACGCCCGTCTAGCGGGGCTGCTAGTTCCGGCACCGCATGTGGTGCCGGAGAAGAAGGCCAAGAAGTTGGCCACGGGTACTCGAAAGAGTTCCCGTTTCCAGGTGTCCGACGACTCCGAGGCGGATTCCTCCCCCGAAGATGAGGAGGAGGAAGAAGACTCTCTCCCAGAGGAGGGAGAGAGAAAGAGGAAGGCCTCCCCAACAGGGGAGGCCGAAGGGTCCAAGAGGGGAAGAACTATTCCCCCAGACAGCTCCACCAACACCAACGTTGGCGACGAAGAGTGGCCCTCAAGGGCCAGGCCTCAGGCGAGATCGTAAGTATCCGGATTCCTGAATGATCTGCAATTTCTTTTGTGTCACATAGTGTCCTTTTAGTGCCACATACTGCCTGTAGTCCGGCCGACGATGATCTCCCTGCTTCGTCGAGCGGGTCGTTGGCTACGTCAGATGTGGATTCCATTCCGACTGCCTCCACCCCTCGCGCCGCTGAGGACGCCGAGGTGAGATCCCGGGAAGGGAC
Organism: Triticum timopheevii; assembly: GCA_963921465.1. Lineage (NCBI taxonomy): Eukaryota > Viridiplantae > Streptophyta > Magnoliopsida > Poales > Poaceae > Triticum > Triticum timopheevii. The sequence continues at coordinate 601,615,705 of OY997274.1, read as the reverse complement.
CCATCAGGAGGAGGCTCCGGAGGCGCCGCAAGGCAGCCTCCCGGACTTTGCGCCGGACTCTACGCCGGAACCTGCAGTGGTTCCAGAGTCCGGCAGGCGGCCCCTTCACAAGAAGGGCAAGACCGTGACATCGGCGGCCCCCGTCCAACCGGAGGCGTCGGACAACTTGTTGGAGGCGCTCAAAGGCGCTTCCATCGAGGAAGAACACCGCACTGTCATGAGTGCGGTGATTCAGAAGGTTCAGCTCGCCAAGAGCGGGCTGACCGAAGCCTGCAGCAGCCTTCTAACAGGCTTTGAGGTAAGAAATTAAAGTTATGTAATGTAATACCGCATAGACAGTAGCCCATGATGCTCAGTTCGGTGTTCGGAAAGAAAAGCCGGACTGAGGATCTAAAAAGATATACGCAGGGTTGCTAAAAATTATGTCAATATGGGTTTGCAGACTGCGCTGCTGACCTCTGCCGCACTGACTGCGGAGGTCGGTGCATTGAAGCAGGATCTCGAGCGGTCCGAGCAAGAGCTCGGCCGTGCCAAGAAGCAGCTCGAGGACAAAGAAGGTGAGTAACACCACTTTGAATAGTTACCTTACAGAAAAGGATTTAGGTTGCAATAAAAATAACAAGGATAACGTGGGTACTGCAGGGGCCACAAACGAGGTGGCGACCCTGAAGGAGGCTGTGTCCGCGGCTGAACGCAATGCGGCCACGGAACGGGCAGAGCGAGAGAAGCAGGAGGCGCGGGTGGCGGAAGTACGACAAGAGCTCCAGGCTCTCATGGAAAAGCATGAGAGTTTGGAGCGCGACTCAAAGACTCGAGAGTCCGAGCTTGCCTCGGCTCTCGAAAGTGCCAAAGCCGCCAAGGCCGAGGCCCATAAGGCCCTTCAGGAGGTTGAGGATGTGAAGAAAATAGCGGCGGGTAAGGAATTTTTCATGCAAAGCAAGCATGTTAATGTAAACTACCTGACACTTACCCGAATTTGGAGCTCTCCAGGGGCGTTTGCAGATCTGCCTCGCAGTGTATCCGATGCCGCCGCATTCTACCGTGGCGAGAAGGGGAGCTCAACGGAGAAGGTCTTCTGGTCTCAGTACGCTGAGGCCGGCCATCCGGTGCCCCCTAGCGACCAGCTGAAGCAGCTGGTCGAGCTCCATAAGGTAGCCGAGCAGGCCATGAAGGGCCTCATAGTCCGGCTGTGGCCTGGAGAGGCCATGCCTGGGAGCTACTTCGGCCTCGTGCGGCGGCTGGTGGATGCGTGCCCCTTGTTGGAGGTCGTCAAGCGCTCCGCCTGTATTGAAGGCACTCGTCGGGCCCTTGCCCGTGCAAAGGTGCACTGGGGCAAGCTGGATGCGGAGAAGCTTATCACTGACGCGCCGCCAGCGGGCAAGGAGTATCGTACGCCCGAGATGTACTATAAGACTGTCCTGAAGGGTGCCCGCAAGATTGCGGATGAGTGCCCCAGAGATGTAATTATTGAGTAGACTCGCTATGTATTATCATGTGCGCTGAAAACTTTGTTCATATGCGCTAAGCAACGCTTGTTTGATTTAAAATATTACCTTCTTTGCGGCCGTTTATAAAATCTGAGAGATGGCAAGTCGTCGGCTTCAGCCCCCAAGCCACGAGTGCTTGGGTGTTCGGGATAAACTTCAGCACTCTTGTTCCCATTCACTAGTCCAGAACCGGGCATTAGCACTGGTTCGTAAGGCTCTATAGTGTCGGTTACATAACCGGCACTAATTTGTGGTCACTAAATGCCCCCCACTTTAGTACCGGTTCAGCACGAACCGGTGCTAAAGGGCAACCACGTGGCACGAGCCAGCTCCGGGGACCTGGAGCCCTTTAGTACCGGTTGGTAAGACCAACCGGTACTATAAGGTTTGGGGGGTTTTTAGTTTTATGATTTTTTTTCATTTAATTTTGTGTTTCCATTTTAATTTTTTTTCGTTTGCTAGTATTTTACGATACTACACATTGTACACGTTATGCATATATATATATATATATATATACATACATATATATATATATAGAATTTCTAGTAGAACCAATCATGCATATATATATATCACATCAATGTCTCACAAATTAAACCACCATATTAATTAATTCACACATACACACATGTATAGCTATATAAAATTTCTCCTACATATAATGTTGCCTTCGGAGCCAGTGGCATTAGCCTAATTGGTGCCTTCGGAGCACGATGACAATTGAAAGTGGTTTTCATGGGGGCGGTAGCGGGTAATAGAATTCTCCATTCGGATTTATGACCTGGTCGAGCAAAAATCCCGCTATTTCCTCTTGAAGTGCTTCTACGCGCTCCTTTTCTATGAGCTTCTCCCGCACCTCTTTGAATTGTTAAGAAGGAGATCAATATGCATGTGTATTAGTTGTGTGACTAGCTAGATATCGATAATGGTGTAAAAATTGTGAATAGTGTTCTGACAAGCGTACCCATTGCTGTCTTTGAGATCTGCTCCTTTCGGACGCCATCATGCGAATGTTCTCGCAAACGCAGAATGCACACAGATCAGTCCCCTGCGCCTGCTTCAGGGCCTTTACGAGAATGGAATTTGATCAGATAAAAATTAATCAAGCATGATAATTAAAGAGATGGCAGCTAGCTAGCTAGCTAGTACTACTTAATTACTTACCTTGGGTCGAAACCATTGAAGCTTTTGTTTCCATTCACCTTCCGTGACGCTGATGAATCTTGCCCAAGCCCTGTCCGCCGACAAAGAAAATGAATAAAGGGGTTATTAAATAGTTCATATCATGAAATGACGAACTAAATAGGCCGAGATATATAGTTAATAATGATTGAAATTACCTGTTGACTATCCGATACAAGATGTTAAAGTCAGTGTTTTTTGAGATTAGTGAGTCCAGTATTTCAACTGTTCCGGCGTCAACTTTAATGATACACAAGACCCAGTGAAATCTGCATGCACACACGTTTACACAAGACCCAGTGAAATTAACTGTAGTCGTTGTTCCAGTCTGAAAACCCCTCATACCACGGCAGAGCGCCCTTGCCTCGTGTTCTTCCTGGGTGTTCAGGATTTCCCAGGGCACGCGTAAGCTCGTCGTTCTCTCTGTTGGGCTGGAACACCCCCGTTTGTGCCTCTTCTATTGCAACAAGTATCGCATCGTCGGCTCCCTTCAGACTTGCCCTCGTCGAAACATTGCCTGTCTCCCGGTCCAACTCCCCCCCATGCGCATAGAACCAAGTCCTGACCCTGGGGGGCCAGCTCTTAGTAGCCGGAGTGACACCTGCATCCTCCATCTCTTTCTCAGACTTATCCCACTTAGGCATTGCCACCGCATAGCCACCTGGCCCAAGCTTATGGAACTTATCCTTTTTTTCGGCATTCTTCTTGTTTATTCTCGACCGTTCCCTAGCTAATTCCGAATCCTTGAATTTCACGAAATCGTCCCAATGATCATGTTGGTTTTCCAGTGTTCCCTTGAATACTGGAGTCTTCCTTCCTCCGTTGACGTACTTGTTCCATTCACCATTCTTGTAGTTCTTGAATGCAGTCGCCATCATCCTAAGAGCAGCCTCTTTGACTCTGCACATCTGCTTCTGTGAAATGATCTGGTAGGGTGAAATGTTCCATGAGAGTATCCCAAAGCAGATCTTTTTGATTCTTGTCGACATAAGTAACATCTGGACGTGGCTTTGCTGGCGCTCTCCATTCTTGAAGTTTGATCGGGAGTTGGTCCCTCACAAGAACTCCGCACTGACGAATGAACTTGTCCGCAATCTTCTTAGGCGCTAATGGTTTGCCAGTAGGGCCGCATGCCTCGATATTGTACTTTATGCCCGGCTTCAACTTTTTGTTCGGGCCTCGTTTCGTCCTTTTGCCTGAAGATTTGCTTGATCCGGATGGCCGAAAGAACAAAGATCGATTCGTTAATATATCTTCAAGTCATTTAAAACATGTGATGATCACCAGATGCCTGCTTATATAAATATATATACCTTGTCGGTGTTTGTTGTTTCAGGATCAACATGTTCTTCGTCATCGTCATAATCATAGTTCATGACTTCGTCACGATCGAATATCATATCACCCTCTCCGGTGTTGTTTAGAAATTCGGAGCCGTCATAATCTTCTTCATTCTGATTATCATCTGCCCCGCGTATCATATCGAACATGGTCTGTTCTCCCTCTCTGTCGGTATTGTCTGCTATAGCTTTTGTTTAACTAATCCAAAAGAAATATAAAACAATTTAGTATTCAAATCTCGAATAATAGATATAATCTCGAATACATCGTCCAGAATAATAGATATAATCTCGAATACATCATCTCGACTAATATATAATATTGAATAGTACATCACTGGCTATTAGCTAATAAAGATCGAATACTACAGAAGAATCTAGGACACTCGCGGTTCCTCCGGCGCGGGCGGTGGACACCCAAAGAGAAGGAACCCTCACAGGATCATAGCTGAAGTGAGATCCCCGAAGATACTGCCACGTATTGGAGAACCTGCCGCCCTCTAACGCAACCATGTAGCGATGGACGTGCTCGTCCTCCTCCCTGACACGGCGACGTACCACCTCCGGCGGGGCCGGGTCCCTCCGCACCGAAACTGGCCCACGCGAACGCCACCAAACGAGATCAGGGTCGACGACGGGACCCGCGGCCGGGTTCCTCGTCAAGCGGCGCGGCCCTCCAAGCAGCACCTCCCAGTGCCTGCCCGGCGGAGCCCAGTCCCGGACATGGGTCGGCTGGACGTCGTCGCGGACGGGTCGACGGCGAGGATGCGGGCCGGGCATCGTCGAGAACAAATACTAGCTATATGCCCGCAAAAAGTAACATTTTTTTAATGATTGGATTTTGATAACTAAAATTTCTAACATTTCTATATAACTAACATTTCTATAACATTTCTAACAATGCTATATATAACTAACATTTCTATAACATTTCTAATATTTCTATAACTAAAAAACAGAAAAAAATTATAACATTTCTATATATATAACTAACATTTTTATAACTATTTCTATAACTAAAAAACAGAAAAATTTCTAACAATTCTAACTTTTTTATAACTATTCCTATAACTAAAAAACAGAAAAATTTCTAACAATTTCTAACATTTCTAACAATTCTAACAATTCTAACATTTCTAACTATTTCTAAAAAACAGAAAAATGTCTAACAATTTCTTAAAAACAGAAAAATCTATAACTAAAAATGTATGTGTGTGTGTGCGCGCGCTCACTGGCCGGCGAGGCGAGAGGCGACGGGGGGCGCGCGGCGACGGGGACGGCGACGACGGGGACGGGGACGTACGGGCCGGGGCGGCGACGACGGGGATGGGGACGTACGGGCCGGGGCGGCGACGACGACGGGGACGGTGACGACGCGGCCGGGACGGGGCGGCGGTGACGACGGTGACGACGGGGCGGCGACGACGGGGACGGGGCGGCGACGGGGGCGGCGACGGGCCGGGGCGGCGTCGAGGGATATGGAGACGGCGGGGGCGGCGGGCGACGGTGCAGAGGAGAAGAAGCAGAGGGAGAGATGAGAAACTGACGAAATTTTGAAGTGTTTTCTTATATAGAAGGCACCTTTAGTACCGGTTGGAGCCACCAACCGGTACTAAAGGTCTGTTTTGGCCAGGCCAAGCGGCGGGAAGCGACCCCCTTTAGTACCGGGTGGTGGCACAAACCGGTACTAAAGGCCCCCCCCCTTTAGTACCGGTTGGAGCCACGACCCGGTACTAAAGGGTGTGCGCTGCCAGGCGAGGGGCGCAGAAGTTTAGTCCCACCTCGCTAGTTTAGGAGCGCCAGGACCAGTTTATAAGCCCCGACGCGGGCACTGCATTGAACTCCTCTCAATAGCAGGCCTTCTGGGCCTACCTCTCCCACTTTGCCTGTGGGCCTACTGGGCTTGCGGGCCTGCATCCTGGCCCAACTATAGGTTGGGTTTCTAGTCCTATGCAGGCCGCTATGGCCCAGTAGGCGGGCTTTTTTATTTTCTTATTTTTTTTTGATTTATTTATTTTTGTTTTATTTATTTTTGAGTTTTTTTCTGTATTTAGAGTTTCTTTGTGAATATTTTTGCTTTAGGTACAAAAAATTACAAACTTTCTGTTAGTGTCGGTAGATTTCAAATTTGAATAGTTTAAATTTTGAATTATTTGAAATTTGTGTGAATCACTAGTTTATGAATAACTTAACTTTGAAAAAAGTTTTTTCAGTGATTCTTTTTTCTTATGTTTAATATTAGTGTGTTTTATCATTATATTCAATTTAGTAATGCTTAGGTTATTTAAAAAATGAAATGCCTTTGTAACAATTCAGTTTTCGCCGGAAACCCTGATACTTCGAAAGAGATTGTCCATTTTGTACACGAAGTGCATCCAGTTTTTGCGGTAACCCTCTCTACTTTCTTGCACATGCTATTTGTATGAAATTATGATACCATGCCAACTTTCAACCTTTTCTGAGTTCATTTGAATTGCTTTTCAATTTCAGGGTCATTTAGCTGGAAAAAAAATCAGTAAATGCATGAAAAGAATTTGTTTGCATATAAAATTTCTTCGCGTTTCAAATGCCAAAACACATAACTACCCTAACTATTACAGACATTCCCTCCTGGGTGTGAAACACAGAAGAAAGTGATGATAGTGAAGCCGATCACATCCCAGATCTTTGGGTGTGAAACTTTTTCTTCGCGTGTGTCCCTTTGCGCCGTAACCATGGAAAATCTTCATCATTTAACGGGATGCTCGGGTCAATATTCACTGTGAATGGAGCAATTTCATCAAACTTTTCATAATCTTCTGACTTGTCTGTCTTGTCATCCACTCCCACGATGTTTCTCTTCCCAGAAAGAACTATGTGCCGCTTTGGCTCATGGTACGATGCATTCGCTTCCTTATCTTTTCTTTTTCTTGGCTTGGTAGACATGTCCTTCACATAGAAAACCTGTGCCACATCATTGGCTAGGACGAACGGTTCGTCTGCATACGCAAGATTGTTGAGATCCACTGTTGTCATTCCGTACTGCGGGTCTTCCGTTACCGCGCCTCGTGTCATATTGACCCATTTGCACCGAAACAAAGGGACCTTTAAACCACGTCGATAGTCAAGTTCCCATATGTCCTGTATATAACCATAATATGTTTCCTTTCCCGTCTTGGTTTCTGCATCAAAGCGGACACCACTGTTTTGGTTGGTGCTCTTCTTATCTTGGGCGATCGTGTAAAATGTATTACCATTTATCTCGTACCCTTTGAAAGTCATTATATTCGAAGATGGTAACTGGGACAGCAAGTACATGTCATCTTTAATAGAGGTATCATGCATGGTACGTGTCTGCAACCAGTTGGCGAAACTCCTGGTTTGTTCACGTGTAATCCAGTCATTAGACCGCTCCGGGTGTTTGGAGCGTAGCAAATTCTTGTGTTCATCCATATACGGAGCCACCAAGGTGGAATTCTGTAGAACTGCGTAGTGTGCTTCAGTGAGAGAATGTCCGTCCATACATATTATTTGTTCCCCTCCTAGCGTGCCTTTTCCGTCCAGTCTGCCCTTATGCCGCGATTCAGGAACACCAATCGGCTTAAGATCAGGAATAAAGTCAATACAAAACTCAATGACCTCCTCATTTTGATGGCCCTTGGAGATGCTTCCTTCCGGCCTAGCACGGTTATGAACATATTTCTTTAAGACTCCCATGAACCTCTCAAAGGGGAACATATTGTGTTGAAATACAGGACCCAAAACGTTAATCTCTTCGCAAAGGTGAACTAGGACGTGCGTCATGATGTTGAAGAAGGATGGTGGGAACACCAACTCAAAACTGACAAGACATTGCACCAAATCATTCTGTAACCTTGGTATAATTTCTGGATCGATTACCTTCTGAGAGATTGCATTGAGAAATGCACATAGCTTCACAATGGCTAATCGAACGTTTTCCGGTAGAAGCCCCCTCAATGCAACCGGAAGCAGTTGCGTCATAATCACGTGGCAGTCATGAGACTTTAGGTTCTGGAACTTTTTCTCTGCCATGTTTATTATTCCCTTTATATTCGACGAGAAGCCAGACGGTACCTTAATACTGAGCAGGCGTTCAAAGAAGATTTCCTTCTCTTCTTTGGTAAGAGCGTAGCTTGCATGACCCTCATGTATGCCGTCTTCTCCGTGCATATGTTGCTGGTCCTCCCGTGCCTCAGGTGTATCTTTTGTCTTCCCATACACGCCCAAGAAGCCAAGCAGGGTCACGCAAAGATTCTTCGTCACGTGCATCACGTCGATTGCGGAGCGGACCTCTAGGTCTTTCCAATATGGCAGGTCCCAAAATATAGATTTCTTCTTTCACATGGGTGCGCGTCCGTCCGCGTCCTTCGGAACAGGTTGTCCACCAGGACCCTTTCCAAATATCACCTTCAAATCCTTTGACCATATCATGTACATCAGCACCAGTACGGTGGCGAGGCTTCGTCCGGTGATCCGCCTCACCTTTGAAATGCTTGCCTTTCTTTCTTACGGGATGCCTGCTCGGAAGAAATCAATGATGTCCCAGGTACACATTCTTCTTACAACTATTCAAATATATACTGTCGGTATCATCCAAACAGTGCGTGCATCCGCGGTATCCCTTGTTTGTCTGTCCTGAAAGGTTACTGAGAGCAGGCCAATCATTGATGGTCACGAACAGCAACGCCTTGAGGTCAAATTCTTCCCCCATGTGCTCATCCCACGCACGTACACCTGTTCCATTCCACAGTTGTAAGAGTTCTTCAACTAATGGCCTTAGGTACACATCAATGTCGTTGCCGGGTTGCTTAGGGCCTTGGATGAGCACTGGCATCATAATGAACTTCCGCTTCATGCACAACCAAGGAGGAAGGTTATACAAACATAGAGTCACAGGCCAGGTGCTATGGTTGCTGCTCTGCTCCCCAAAAGGATTAATGCCATCTGCGCTTAGACCAAACCATATGCTCCTTGCGTCATCTGCAAACTCCTTCCCGTACTTTCTTTCGATTTTTCTCCACTGCGACCCGTCAGCGGGTACTCTCAACTTTCCGTATTTCTTACGGTCTTCTCTATGCCATCGCATCGCCTTGGCATGCTCTTTGTTTTGGAACAAATGTTTCAACCGTGGTATTATAGGAGAATACCACATCACCTTGGCAGGAATCTTCTTCCTGGGGCGCTCGCCCTCGACATCACCAGGCTCATCGCGGCTGATCTTATAGCGCAATGCACCACATACCGGGCAAGCGTTCAAATCCTCGTACTCACCGCGGTAGAGGATGCAATCATTAGGGCATGCATGTATCTTTTGCACCTCTAACCCTAGAGGGCAGACAGCCTTCTTTGCTTCGTACGTACTCTCGGGCAATTCGTTGTCCTTTGGAAGCATATCCTTTATCATTACCAGCAACTTTCCAAATCCCTTGTCAGATACACCATTCTCTGCCTTCCATTGCAGCAATTCCAGTGTGGTGCCCAGCTTTTTCTTGTCACCTACGCAATTCGGGTACAACAATTTTTTGTGATCCTCTAACATGCGCTGCAACTTCTTCTCCAAATCACTTGCGCAGTTTCTCTTTGCATCGGCAATGGCCCGACCTAGATCATCAACGGGCTCATCTGATGCCTCTTCTTCAGCTTCTTCCCGCATTGCCGGCTCAGCTTCTTCCCGCATTACCGGCTCAGCTTCTTCCACCATTGTTGTATCATCGTATTCAGGGAACCCATGGCCAGGATAGCCGTCGTCGTCCTCTTCTTCTTCATTGTCTTCCATCATAACCCCTCTTTCTCCGTGCTTGGTCCAAATATTATAGTGGGGCATGAAACCGGACTCAAACAGGTGGACGTGAATGGTTCTTGACGTAGAGTAAATGCGATCATTCTTACAGATAGCACATGGACAGGGCATAAAACCATCCGCCCGCTTGTTTGCCTCAGCCGCAAGCAGAAAAGTATGCACGCCCTCAACGAAATTGGGAGAGCATCGGTCATCGTACATCCATTGCCGGCTCATCTTCATTACACAACACCGAATAGACCAAATTAATACAAGTTCATACATAAAGTTCATACAACACTTAAATGCAACAAACAAATAACTCTCTAGCTAAAGCATTTAAATGCAACAACAAATGCGATCAAGATCGCAACTAAGGTAACAATTGATCCAACAGCATAATGATACCAAGCCTCACTATCGATGGCATATTTTCTAATCTTTCTATTCTTCAAGCGCATTTTCTCCATCTTGATCTTGTGATCATCGACGACATCGGCAACATGCAACTCCAATTCCATCTTCTCCCCCTCAATTCTTTTCAATTTTTCTTTCAAGTACTCGTTTTCTCTTTCAACTAAATTTAACCTCTCTACAATAGGGTCGGTTGGAATTTCCGGTTCACATACCTCCTAGATAAAAATATCTATGTCAACTTGATGGGCATAATTTGTCATAAACACGAAATGCAACTAATAGTTTTAAAAGAGAATATATCACATCCGAATCATAACAAGGATGAGGGCCGACGGGGACGGATATCAAAACCATGGCACTATGTATAACAAACAACGTACGGGTAAGATAATTATTACATGATTAACTATATATCCAAATCACACAAACATCAATTTTTTATATAAAATTACATGAACAAGAGGCTCACCACAAGGTGGTGCCGGTGACGGGACAGTGCGGGCGATCGACGGTGGTTACGACGGAGATTTAGAAGGTACTAAATAAACCACACCTACATATGCAAACTAAGTGTTATTTTTGACCTCAAATTGCATATAAATCAAATACTAGCACATATATATATATTTCCTCCCAAATTACTAAACTCACAAATTAGTAACTATACAAAGCATGGGAAGAGCTAATCTAGCAATGAGAGTTGAAAGGACAAAGTTGCTAACCTTTGTGATCATTTGAATGGATGGGGGCCTTCAAATCTTGACAAATTTTGGGCAAAATTTGTGAGGAGCTCGAGGGGAAAGGGGAAGAACAGAGGAGAAGTGAGGGGAAAGGGGAAGAACAGAGTGGCTCGGGTGGACAAAGGTTTATGTACGTCGACCTATAGTACCGGTTCGTGGCACGAACCGGTACTAAAGGTGCTGGAGGGGGCCCAGACTGACAACATCCTGCCACCACCCTCATTAGTACCGGTTCGTGGCACGAACCGGTGCTAAAGGTTAGCCACGAACCGGTACTAATGAAAGCGGCCCAGCTAGCCGTTGGAACCGGCACTAATGTATACATTAGTGCCGGCTCTAATACAAACCGGCACTAATGTGCTGCACGTTTGACCCTTTTTCTACTAGTGATTCTTGGGTCCATCTAGGGAGGCGCTCAACACAACGAACAAGGCAACCGGACTTATAATGCTTGAACACTCTCACTTAGCCATAGAATTCTATAATTTTAAATTTCGGCGAAGCCCCTGGTATTTGAAAGACCGAGTTGGGGGCGCTATCCACGCCTTGGCCAGACATTATCCGGTTCTTCGCTTGACGCGGCATAAGTCTTTAAGGACTCTAAAAGACCTCTCGAACAGCGACCAGTCTCTCGCCTTATCATGACAGTAAGTTTTAGCTTTCTCCACTGAGGCGCTCGCCCAGCTCAACCGGGGCGCAATCGCAGTGGTTCTCCCAGTGCCACCTTAGCCGACAGAATAGAACGTAAGGTACCAAAACGTGGGAGCCGGGCAAACCCAACTATTGACCCAAGACATGATTCGGAGCCAATTCATATAATGTTATAAGTTCGGGGTGCCGCACTTGTGAAAGTGTTCGGACTTATCACACCATAGTACGGGGAACATAAGCCCCTGGTGTATTCGGCCGTACCAAAATATACGGGTGCAAGATGTCATTAGTGAACATATATGTAAAGTAATGCAATAACAGGCAAAAAGTGCTGCATTGTTTATTCAAGGGATTCTGCTATGAGTGCGGAATGATACAAATAGTGCGGTAAGCAAGGGATTGGACTAATTAAACATGTCCCCCTCCAGGGGTGGGCTGCGGACTGGTGTATATAATCAAATTTAATGCTCGTAATGGAGACCACCTGAGTGTTCGTCGAAGCCTTCTTCCCTCCCTGGCTGTTGCATCGTGAGTTCGGCGGGTTCACCGCCGGACAGGGCCTCTGGTGAACGGAGTCCTGTGTATACAAATAAAGAAAATAATAAAAAAGAGTGACACACTTGTGAGCCCCTGGTGTGGTCGAGCCGCACTTTGGGTCTGTTGTGGTCGTGCCCCTCCCCCTAGGCCCATGGTATCTCCAGAGCGTAATGATGTACGCGGAGGGTTGGTCTTGCAATTATGCAAGGGCTGGGGTTGGGGCCGCATTGCTACGCGTGCTCTGATCGTGCCAGGTGATCTTGGTTGATGTTGCTTCGGGCGCGTTTGGCCGTGTCCGGCCGTTTAACAGTCGGACTCGAAAATTGCCTTAAAAGGCTGCTCTGTACTTCTGCCGCGAGAGCCGCTGTGTGTTCCTCCGTTCGGAGGGAGCGTTTCGTATTTCCGTTGACTGTGATGACTCCACGAGGGCCTGGCATCTTGAGCTTGAGGTATGCGTAATGCGGCACCGCATTGAACTTTGCAAACGCGGTTCGTCCGAGCAGAGCGTGATAGCCGCTGCAGAACGGGACTATGTCGAAGATTAACTCCTCGCTCCGAAAATTATCTGGGGATCCGAAGACCACTTCCAGTGTGACTGAGCCTGTACAATTGGCCTCAACACCTGGTATGACGCCTTTGAAGGTCGTCTTTGTAGGTTTAATCCTTGAGGGGTCTATGCCCATCTTGCGCACTGTATCCTGATAAAGCAGGTTCAGGCTACTGCCGCCGTCTATCAAGACTCTTGTGAGGTGAAATCCATCGACGATTGGGTCTAAAACCAATGCGACGAGTCCGCCATGGTGGATACTGGTCGGATGGTCTCTTCGATCGAAAGTGATCGGGCAAGAGGACCATGGATTGAACTTTGGGGCGACTGGCTCCATCGCATATACGTCCCTTAGTGCACGCTTCCGCTCCCTCTTGGGTATATGGGTTGCGTATATCATGTTTACCGTCCGCACTTGTGGGGGGAAACCCTTCTGTCCTCTACTGTTCAGCGGTCGGGTGTCTTCCTCGTCGTCGCTATGCAGCCCCTTGTCATTGTTTTCGGCAATTAACTTGCCTGCCTGCTTGAATACCCAACAATCTCTGTTGGTGTGATTAGCTGGCTTTTCGGGGGTGCCATGTATATGGCATGAGCGGTCGAGTATTCGGTCCAAATTGGACGGAACCGGAGTGGTTCTTTTGAATGGCTTCTTCCGCTGACCGGGTTTAGAGCCTCGGAATCCGGTGTTAACTGCCGTATCCTCCTTGTCGTCGCCGTTAACGCGACATTTATTTTTGCTTCGATGCGACCTGCCATTGTGGTCCTTAGTGTCCGGACTACCAGCATTTTTACTGAGGTTGTTGCTGCGAGCTAGCCAGCTATCCTCTCCCGCACAGAAGCGGGTCATTAATGATGCGAGGGCTGCCATGGATTTCTGCTTTTCCTGTACTAGGTGCCGGGCTAGCCACTCGTCGCGGATGTTATGTTTGAAGGCTGCGAGGGCCTCTGCATCCGACAGTCAACGATTTGATTTTTCTTTGTTAAGAACCGTGTCCAGAATTGCCTGGCCGATTCGTCTGGCTGCTGGATTATGTGGCTTAGGTCATCGGCGTCTGGTGGCCGCACATATGTGCCCTGGAAGTTGTCGAGGAATGCGGCTTTCAGGTCCTCCCAACACCCAATTGACTCTGCGGGCAGGCTGTTAAGCCAATGCCGAGCTGGTCCTTTAAGCTTGAGGGGGAGGTATTTGATGGCGTGGAGATCGTCGCCACGGGCCATATGGATGTGAAGGAGATAATCTTCGATCCAAACCGCGGGGTCTGTCGTGCCATCGTAGGATTCAATGTTTACGGGTTTAAACCCTTCAGGGATTTGATGATCCATTACTTCGTCAGTGAAGCATAGCGGGTGTGCGGTGCCTCTGTATTGAGCAATATCACGACGTAGCTCAAGGGAGCATTGTCTGCTGTGTTCGGCCCGGCCGGAGTTGTTGTATCCGGCTCGACGGTATTCGTCGTGAGTCGTGGGGCACCCACGTGATCCATAGATAGATCTGGATTGTCTTGCCTTATCCTCCAATATGTCCCGCAAGTCCGGCGCGTTCCCTCGTGGCTTCGTACTTTTCGAGCGATGCCGGGGTACGGTCTTGATGGAAGGCCTGGATGCCTCTCTGTCGCGACCACGGGGTGGTCGGTCGGCCGTATTGTGCGCTGGTGATGAAGGTATGTATGCTTCCTCCTCTAATCGGAGGAGCAACTTGCGTTTTGGGTAGCTCTTGGAGGGGCATTCGAGTTCATACTCTTCGGCCGCGAGGACCTCGGTCCATCTGTCGGCCAGCAGGTCTTGATCAGCTTGAAGCTGCTGCTACTTTTTCTTTAGGCTATTTGCTGTGGCCATTATCCTGCGTTTGAAACGCTCTTGTTCGACGGGATCCTCGGGCATGACGAATTCGTCGTCGTTGAGGCTTGCCTCGTCTTCGGAGGGAGGTATGTAATTATCATCCTCGACCTCTTCATCTGCCGCTCTCTCATGAGGGCTTGCTTCTGCATCCTCCTGCGCTGAATCTTGCTGGAGGGGATTGTCTTCGGCACTTTCTGGGGTGTTATTATCTCCTGTGCCGGAATCTCCATTCTTGCTGTGGCGGGATTTAGAGCGGCGCCGCTGACGTCGGCGCTTGGGCTGTTTCTTTAAGGAATCTGCCTCCGCTGCTTCTTCGCCGTCCCCATCTTTTGGGGTGTCCACCATGTATATGTCATATCACGAGGTGGTCTTCCAGTGCCCTGTAGGCGTTGGTTCTTGTTCGTCTCCGGCATCGTCGTCCATACCTTCGATGTCGTTGGAGTCATAGTCTAGCATGTCGGTTAGATCGTCGACAGTGGCTACAAAGTGGGTGGTGGGAGGGCTTTGAATTTCTTCGTCGTCCGCATCCCAACCATCCTAGCCATAATCCGGCCAGGGCTCTCCGGATAGCGAGAGATGTTTTAGCGAATTTAAGATGTCGCCAAAGGGTGAGTGCTGAAAGATGTCAGCAGCGGTGAACTCCATGATCGGCGCCCAATCGGATTCGATTGGCAGGGGCGCAGGAGGTCCAGAGTCCGGCAGGGAGTCCGGTACCTCGGAGTCACGAGCTTTATAGGGAACAAGGTCAGTGTTCGGCTCCATCGCCGTGGAAGTCGCAGCTCCCGAGGAGGTGTCCAACCATCCGTCCTCGATCTACGCGATCGGCTCCGAACTATGGGTCGAAGCGGATTCGTGTGCGGCCTCCAAGGCACTGTCCGGCGGCAGAGCTAAAACGTGCCCATCGCGACAGTGCGGCTCGCTCGGTTGCGGATCGGATCCATCGAAGATCAAGTCTCCGCGGATGTCTGCCGTGAAGTTTAGGCTTCCAAATCTGACCTGGCAGCCAGGGGCGTAGCTTTCGATCTGCTCCAGATGGCCAAGTGAATTAGCCCGCAGTGCGAAGCCACCGAATACAAAGATCTGTCCGGGGAGAAAAGTCTCACCCCGGACGGCGTTGTTGTTGATTGAAGAAGCCATCGAGCCTATCGGTGACGACACAGAGGAAATCTCAATGAAAGCACCAATGTCGGTGTCAAAACCGGCGGATGTCGGGTAGGGGGTCCCGAACTGTGCGTCTAGGCGGATGGTAACAGGAGACAAGGGACACGATGTTTTACCCAGGTTCGGGCCCTCTTGATGGAGGTAAAACCCTACGTCCTGCTTGATTAATATTGATGATGTGTATTACAAGAGTGGATCTACCACGAGATCAAGGAGGCTAAACCCTAGAAGCTAGCCTATGGTATGATTGTTGTAATGGATGTTGTGTCCTACGGACTAAAACCCTCTGGTTTATATAGACACTGGAGAGGGCTAGGGTTACATAGAGTCGATTACAATGGTAGGAGATCTACATATCCGTATCGCCAAGCTTGCCTTCCACGCCAAGGAAAGTCCCATCCGAACACGGGACGGAGTCTTCAATCTTGTATCTTCGTAGTCTTGGAGTCCGGCGGACGATGATAGTCCGGCTGTCCGGACACCCCCTTGTCCAGGACTCCCTCAGTCCTCATTATCTTCATCATCTTCATCATCTTCGTCATCTTCATCATCTTTCACCAGGTTGAGATAAATGACAGCTAGCTTGGGTCTTTCTGCTCGGAAGTTGAAGCTGATCAACTCACCACCAGTAAGATGCATGCGAGCGACGAAACGGGCCCATCCATCTCCTCCAATCTGCGACATATTGCGTCCTTTCTCGACCTCCATAGTGTACGGCCCCCCAGGAGCCTCAAATGTCACAGTGTCTCCTGTCAGCTTGTTGAATTTCAACCTCACATTGCATGGGACGATCTGTGTAAAATAAGCAAAATGACACAATGCAGTAATGCCAACACTAAAAATAAAATAGTTATTACATTTCATCTAATTTCTTACCGCCGCATGACGAAAACTCGGCTGGAAGTAGATGCAGAACAGCTTGCCAGTTGCAAGGCTGCTGGCGCATCTTGACTTGCACAGTTGACATAGTGGTGGTGGTGGTGGCGCCATTCTTCCTAAAGCAATATGAGCAAACGATTACTAAATCAACTAAATCAAAATGTTCCTAAGTCAACTAAATCAACTAGCCTACTAAATCAACTAAATCAACTAGCCTACTAAGTCAACTAAATCAAAACGTTCTAAGTCAACTAAATCAACTAGCCTACTAAATCAACTAAATCAAAATGTTCTAAGTCAACTAAATTAACTAAATGAATTAGCCTACTAAATCAACTAAATCAAAATGTTCTAAATCAACTAAATCAACTAGCCCGCTAAATCAACTAAATCAAAATATTCTAAGTCAACTAAATCAACTAGCCTACTAAGTCAACTAAATCAAAATGTTCTAAGTCAACTAAATCAACTAGCCTACTAAATCAACTAAATCAAAATGTTCTGAGTCAACTAAATTAACTAAATGAATTAGCCTACTAAATCAACTAAATCAAAATGTTGTAAGTCAACTAAATCAACTAGCCTACTAAGTCAACTAAATCAAAATGTTCTAAGTCAACTAAATCAACTAGCCTACTAAATCAACTAA
Organism: Triticum timopheevii; assembly: GCA_963921465.1. Taxonomy (NCBI): domain Eukaryota; kingdom Viridiplantae; phylum Streptophyta; class Magnoliopsida; order Poales; family Poaceae; genus Triticum; species Triticum timopheevii. The sequence continues at coordinate 601,598,494 of OY997274.1, read as the reverse complement.
ATCAAAATGTTCTAAGTCAACTAAATTAACTAAATGAATTAGCCTACTAAACCAACTAAATCAAAATGTTCTAAGTCAACTAAATCAACTAGCCTACTAAGTCAACTAAATTATATCAACTAAATCAAAATGTTGCATATGAGCAGGAGGGAGAAGGAGGGCGACTCGAGGAGGGAGAAGAGAGTAGGATGGAGGAGGAAGGCGGAGCGAGGAGGGGCCGGCCGGCGCGGCCAGTTGAAGGAGGACGGAGGAGGAAGGCGGAGCGAGGAGGGGCCGGCCGGCGCGGCCAGTTGAGGGAGGACGGAGGAGGAAGGCGGAGCGAGGAGGGGCCGGCCAGCGGCGAGTGGAGAGGGAGGACGGAGGAGGAGGCCGGTACCGAGTCCAGCAAGGAGGAGGAGGTGACGGCGCGCGGCGCAGACGGAGGAGGGGCGACGGGGGCGCGCGGCGCAGACGGATCGGAGAGGATTTTGAGTGGCTGTGTGTGAGTGGATCCGAAGGGAGGAGATGAGGGAGATGGATGGCTTAGCAGTAGCGCTCTTCAGGAAAACACGCTACTGCTAAGCTATCTAGCAGCAGCGCTTTTCACAGTAAAGCGCTACTGCTATGTGTCAGCATGCAAAAATAGACTTTGTTCAATATATCAAAAACACATTGATCATCAACGATCTTTTTGTGTACAATATGATTTGACAATATGAGTCCTCACCGGTTTAGGAACAGGTGAAGACTCATATTGCAGCCACAAATTCTACACATAGAGTTCAATGAAGATCAAGTGCTTGTCAAAGTGGGAGAAGTAACATATTTAAGGTGGTAGAAACTCTCTTCACGGAGCGAGGTGGGACTAAATTTTTGTAGGAAACTTAGCAGTAGCGCTTATCGGAGAAATGCGCTGCTACTATGCCACGTAGCAGTAGCGCGCATCATGCTAACATGTTGCTGCTATAACTAGCCTCGCGGCGGCCTCGTAGGAATTATAGCAGCAGCGCGTCTTTCGGGTGACGCGCTACTGCTATATTTGTCTCAGCAGCGAGTTTCGTCCGTACGCGCTACTGCTAATTAGCAGCAGCGAGTTATTTTGGAGCGCGCTGCTGATAAGATTCTGTGTATAGGCTTTTCCCTAGTAGTGGTTGTCAAGAGGGCATTTCGAGTTCTGCATGCCCATTTTGCAGTTTTCGTGGACCTGTTGAACAATGGGATCCAGAGACCTTGTGGGAGGTGATGACATGTTGTGTGATCACGCACAACATGATTGTCGAAGATGAGGGTGAGGATGCTGCCGCAGCTCTAGAATTTGAGAACATGGGTGATCCTCTCGAACTTCCAGACTAGAATCCGGCCGCATTTAAAGAGTTTATTCAAATGTATCGACAAATTTGGCATCGACCAACTCACGAGCAGCTGAAGGAAGATCTACATCAGTGGGCGGTTAGAAGAGTCAACAATGTTGGAATTTAATATTTGGACTTTTTAAAATTTGAACTGCTGCTGCATGTGGCTATGTGAACGTCTGTACTCTATGTATCTGGTTATTTGAATGTCTCAACCCTATGTATGCGGCTATTTGACCGTGCGGATTTAACAAAAATTGGGAGGCCGAATGTATGCGGGCAGCGTTGGATGGTGGCCTCCCGCATCCGTGTCCGTAGATTGGTTCCCCCTGTCCGCGGACGAATGGGGGAGGAAATTTGCCGGTTGGCGTTGGAGATGCCCTAACAGTTCAATAAAGTTTTTATTCTGGGGAAAATGAACTATCGAGCTAGCTAAAATGAACTAAACGGGACTTGTGGGCATCGTTTATTTGCCATTTACATCCCTAGGGACCATCGTTTCGGCTTACAAACCTCAACAATAACACACACTTGCCGACCTCGAGGCCATACTCCACACGAACCACCAACTCTGCCATCCACGTGACCAGACCCGAAACGCTCTCCGGAGCCGTGCCGCTAAAACATCCACACCGGTTCTCAGGCCACACTCTCACCTAGATGATGACGAAACTGCTGGAATACACAAACCACCAACATATGACGGAAGACCCATACTCCAATGTGATGTCCCTATGGGGGAAGCGATAGGTATGTTGACGTATAATGTGCTGTCTAGTCTCTTTCATCAGATCGGTCTTTTGGTTGCATTGGCTAGAGCATGCACTTCTACATGGTATCAGAGCCAAGAGGTCTTGAGTTCAAGACCCTGCCAACGTAGTGTTAAATAAAACGATTCTGCGGCCTACATCGCTCCCACGTCTAAGGACTAAAATAGCCTAGACGTGAGGGGGAGTGTTGAAATATATTGTCCGCCTCCCTCCAACAGTTCGGACTTTTGGAGCAACTGGCTGGAGCATGAATTCATGGTATCAGAGCCAAGAGGTCTTGAGTTCAAGACCCGGCTGGCGCAATTAAAATTGCAGCCCACTTTCGGTCCACGTTTAGGCCCGAGGGAGCCACACGTGAGGGGGAGTGTTGACGTATAATATGCTGCCTAGTCTCTTCCATCAGATCGGTCTTTTGGTTGCATTGGCTAGAGCATGCACTTCTACAAGGTACGCCGCTGCCGCCTCTTTCGGCCAAGGCTACAACTTAGGTTCTCACTCGGTGAGAGAGAACGAGATCAAATGACATGGAAGGTGAAGGGGCCTGATACGTCTCCAATGTATCTATAATTTTTGATTGTTTCGTGCTATTATATTTTCAATCTTGTATGCTCTATATGCAATTTTATATCATTTTTGGGAACTAACCTATTAATCCAGTCCCTAGTGCCATTTGCTATTTTCTGCATGTTTTTAGTTTTACAGAAAACTCCTACCAAACTGAGTCCAAACATGATGAAAAATCTTGACAATTTTTTCTAAACCAGGAGGGACCCTAGAATCCTCGGGGGAGGACCAGAAGCCAGACGAGGAGACGACAAGACAATAGGCCGCGCCCAAGGGTTTAGGTGCGCCCTGATGTCTTGTGGGCCCCTCGCGGCTCCGTCTGACCTAATTCCAGCGCTATAAATTCCCAAATAATGCAAACCCCCGCCAGAGTGAGACGCGAAACAGTAATTTCGCCGCCACAAACCTATGTTCTTTCGCGATCCCATCGGAAGGCCTCCGTCCGTACTCTGCCGGAAGGGGAATCGATCACGGAGGGCTTCTACATCAACCTTGCTGCACCTCCGATGATGTGTGAGTAGTTCTCCACTGTAGCTAGATGACTCTCTCTCTCTCTCTCTCTCTGATCTTTAATACAAATGTTCTCTTCGGAGATCGATTCAATGTAATCTTTTGCGGTGCATTTTTTGGGATCCGAAGAATTGTGGGTCTATGATCATCTTTCCTAGCGGTTGCCTAAGAAGTGAATTCTGAAAATTTAGTTCATTTCGTTGAACTAAAGAGGGTCGGAGGGTACCCTCAAATTTCCAAATTTGCATGGTAGTGACCAGCCATATACGGACCCTACTTTGTGTGCCCGCAGTTGCTGCTATCTTGACTTGACAGGTATACAAACAAGGGGTTACATACTTCTCCGTTCCAATGTCCCATCACCAAATAAATATGTACGATATAGATATCTAGACATTATAATAACTTTGATCTTATCAGATTAATTAAGATAACATTACAAAGTAGTTCATGAAGAGCATGGGACATGTGAAGACATTATTGGAATTAGCTGGCTGAATGTGATCTTTGCCCAGAAAGATCCATAATCACACACGAAAACTTGCTTATATAATTATTCGTATATATACACGAAATGCCACTTGCTAGTGACATGGCATGTGGGCATTATATGATGATAGATCAGTTTCTGGCATACGTAGAGTTGTGTTGTGCTTTGTCAACCAGAGAAGGACCTCGCGGCCTAACTTTGACCATCCTACATGCATTTCATGCAGTACAGACCACTATAAATAGGCAGCTAAGCAAGCTACTGAGCTATCCTACACTGAGTTTAGCTAGATCAATTTGTGAGCTTAGCATATCGGTCATGGCTTCCAGGACATGGCATTTCTTGCTCGCCCTCTCCCTCCTGTCCTCCGCCGCGTATGGGCAGCTCTCGCCGTCCTTCTACGCCACGAGCTGTCCCCTGTTGGAGCTCACCGTGCGCGCCACCATGATCGCCGCGCTCCTCGCCGAGCGCCGAATGGGCGCCTCCCTCCTCAGGCTCCAATTCCATGACTGCTTTGTTCAAGTAAGTGAATTATACCCTTAAGCAAACATATTTATGTTTCGGGCTTTCCCTCTCAGCAAGCGCAATCAGGTCACAATTGATTTCCTTTCATTTCTTGGAAGAATGTCAGGATTAATGGATGAATTCTGTTACGTGTACAGGGCTGTGACGGATCCATTCTTCTGGATGACGTGGGCAGCTTCGTCGGCGAGAAGACGGCCTTCCCGAACGTGAACTCCGTGCGCGGCTACGAGGTGATCGACCGAATCAAGGCGAACGTGGAGCTTGTCTGCCCCGGCATCGTCTCCTGCGCTGACATCGTCGCCCTCGCCGCACGCGACGGCACGTTTCTGGTACATACAATAATGGACACTGCACGTGCATGCACTGTGTCAAAATGCTAGTGTGTGAATATTTAATTAATGCCGACAACACTTGGACCGGTCGTTCCTGCAGCTAGGCGGGCCGAGCTGGGCGGTGCCGCTGGGCCGGCGGGACTCGACGACGGCGAGCCTGGCGGAGGCGAATGCCGACCTGCCGGGGCCGACGCTGAACCTGGACCAGCTCATCCGCGCGTTCGACAAGAAGCAGCTGACCCCGCGGGACCTCACAGCGCTCTCGGGCGCCCACACCATCGGCTTCTCGCAGTGCCAGTTCTTCCGTGACCACATCTACAACGGCACCAACATCGACCCGGCATTCGCTGCGCTGCGCCGGCAGACCTGCCCCGCCGCGGCCCCCGCTGGCGACGCCAATCTGGCGCCGCTTGATGCGCAGACGCAGCTCGTCTTCGACAACGCCTACTACCGCAACCTGGTCGCGCAGCGTGGCCTGCTGCACTCGGACCAGGAGCTCTTCAACGGCGCCTCCCAGGACGCGCTGGTGCGCCAGTACGCGTCCAGCCCGGCGCTCTTCGCCGCCGACTTCGTGGCCGCCATGATCAAGATGGGGAACATCGCCCCCCTCACCGGGGCCAGCGGCCAGATCAGGCGCAACTGCAGGGTGGTCAACAGCTGATCAATCGTCGAAATGGTCAATTGATCATGCTGCGTGATGATGGAAATGTCTCAAGTTTGGTTGGGTACGAAGGTAACCAACCAGCAGCATGCATGCATGGCAGAATAAGAGCCGTTTGGTTCAGGTTTAGATGATTGTTACCTTTGTCTGTGCTTCATCGTCATGTAAATTGCTGGTCTGTGCAGTATTATGTTGGCAATCAAGCAACTCTCGAATGTGTATTTGCGACAAAACTGAGAGAGAGAAAAATACTGGTTATATGAAGTGTATTTCTGTAGCAAATGGAGTAACTTGTTTTTTTAGGATATATATAGTAACTTATTGCGTGACCTTGTTGTGGTCTGGGCCAAAGTATTGAGAATTTCACTTAGATCACCATGTGTAGAACGGGGTCATACATAAAGCCTTTCCAAACGAAATGGAACACAACAAGAAAGCAGCTGGTCCATCGCGAAAGGAGTCCCCAAGAAGCCAACACAAAGGTCAAACACTGATTTTCTCGTGAAAATCCCTTTTAACATCGAATTTTGTCTTTTTCACATGTGACACAAAAGTTGTTAGTTTTCCGCAAAATGACTTCCTAAGCACGTAGAATGTTGAGATGTTCGCACAAAACATTTTATCAGAATTTTATGACATTTTGAAATACGGAAACACACTTTAAAACCCAGGAGCATGTGCTCCTCACTAGTAGGAAAAACCCTACAGGTTACCATTTAGTAGTGGCGCCCTTTATTTGACCCAAGATGCATGTAAACCGTCGTAATAGTGCAGGTACAATAGGCATGTGCTAACACTAAGTGGACCCCATCGTGCCCCAGTAGGGGCGGAGCCAGTGTATTGGCATTGGGTTCAGATGAACCCAACGAAATTTTCTGGCCGCGTATAGTATAAGATACGTATATGCTTTGAACCCAACAATAATAAGGGCTGACACTATCAACTTACATTCCAACACTCAATGCAAAGCCCAAAAGCCCATATGTGAATTGCCACCATGACAAGCCTGTTCGTGGCTTCCTGTTCATTGCTTTTTTGCAACGGAATTATGAGAGTTTTATTCAACTAAAAGCATTCCGAACAGTCCGCCAACCGGCTACTGATTAGGAAGTTAGGGGTCTCGCTGTCCAACTTTCGGTGACAGCAATCATGCTAGCATGCTCTGCATAAATATGCGTTGGACCGTTAGCCGATCTCATTACATGTTGAATAACAAAGGAATTAAAACTACTACTAAGCTCTCCAACTTCTACAAAAATAGGTGCTACAATTGAGCGAGAATCATGGCGAGTGTTCCATAGGTCCACAACCTCCAGGCAATCCGTTCTGCTCTTGTGCCCTTATTCCTATTCTGTTGTATGCGTACACGGCAGCCGCATGATCTTTCGCCCTTGTTCGCTTCCTTGACTCTGCTAACTGGTCTCTCCTATTCGCCATCAATTGGTTAACACTCGAGACTCCAAAATGGCAGGCCGACGGCGGCAAGCCAGCTATTATAATTCAAATTCAAGGTATTGAGATCTCATCACATCTCCTCCTTTCTGTTGCACATGCCTTAGTTCCCTAATTGCTTATCCCTCGTACTTTGATTGATCTGGCTTATCGTATGGAGTTTCTCAGAGGGAAGTTGATCTTGAGATCCTGGTAATCACGCGGGCAATTCAAGGCCACCCATTAGACGTAGGCAAAGTGCATGAAATATGTTTGTTGCAAAGGTCTTTAAAGCCGGAGGAATTAATTTAGGTGTGTTGCGTAATGATTCAGCTAATCAATCTTGCGGAAATACCATTCAAAGGTAGAAATTTTACATGGAGTAATATACAGAATAATCCCTTGCTTGAAAATTTGGACTGGATATTCACAAATGATGAATGGACTATCTCTTTTCCAAGTACTATTGCTAGCCCTCTAGCTAAAGTGACTTCTAATCATACTCCCAGTAATATTAATTGGCAGTGACATACACAGAGCAGCTTAGATTTGAAAATTATTAGATGGAGTTTGAGGGTTTTTATGATATTGTCTGCAATGCATGGAACATTAATGGCACATGATCCAACTCGTGATGTTGCTGCCATATTTAAATGCCTGAGAAAAGCCCTCAAACAGTGGAGCAGGAAATTATCCACATTAAATTCCACTATTGAAAAATGTTGCTATGTGATGACTCTCATGGATGGCCTAGTGGAACATAATTTTAGGAAGATACTTAAAATACACGTATTGAAACTTCTTGAGGCTAAAAGGATATATTGGAAAAGCAGATATAAAAGAAGGGACATTATTTGATGAAAACTCCAAATTCTTTCATGCCATGGTTACCATGAACTACATAAAGAACTATATTTCCTCTATCACCACAAATGATGATACAACTCATTGCTCTCATTGCCAAAAGGCTGCTGTTATATGGCTTCCAGCTGCAGGACATGGCATTGCTTGATCGCCCTCCTCCTCCTCTCCTCCGCCGCGCATGGGCAGCTCTCGCCGTCTTTCTACGCCACGAGCTGCCCCCTGTTGGAGCTCACCGTCCGCGCCACCATGATCGCCGCGCTCCTCGCCGAGCGCCGAATGGGCGCCTCCCTCCTCAGGCTCCACTTCCATGACTGCTTTGTTCAAGTAACTATATGTAGATCGATTTAGCAATCTAGGGAGCCTTTTTCACGGAGAAGGTCAGGCTTAATGGTGGATTTTTGTCAGGGCTGTGACGGATCCATTCTTCTGGATGACGTGGGCAGCTTCATCGGCGAGAAGACAGCCTTTCCGAACGTGAACTCTGTGCGCGGCTACGAGGTGATCGACCGGATCAAGGCGAACGTGGAGCTGCTCTGCCCCGGCGTCGTCTCCTGCGCCGACATCGTCGCCCTCGCAGCACGCGACGGCACGTTTCTGGTACGTACTACGTACAATAATGGACAGTGGGAACTACACTGCACGTGCATGCATGGTGTCAAAACTCAAAAGTGTGTGCAGATTTAATCAATGCTGCCAACGCTTGGATCGTCCTTTCCAGCTAGGCGGGCCGAGCTGGGCGGTGCCGCTGGGCCGGCGGGACTCGACGACGGCGAGCCTGGCGGAGGCGAACGCCGACCTCCCAGGGCCGACGCTGAACCTCGACCAGCTCATCCGCGCGTTCGACAAGAAGCAGCTGACCCCGCGCGACCTCACGGCGCTCTCCGGCGCGCACACCATCGGCTTCTCGCAGTGCCAGTTCTTCCGCGGCCACATCTACAACGACACCAACATCGACCCGGCGTTCGCGGCGCTGCGCCGGCAGACATGCGCCGCCGCGGCCCCCGCCGGCGACTCCAACCTGGCGCCCTTTGACGCGCAGACCCAGCTCGTCTTCGACAACGCCTACTACCGCAACCTAGTCGCCCAACGCGGCCTGCTGCACTCGGATCAGGAGCTCATCAACGGCGCCTCCCAGGATGCGCTGGTGCGCCAGTACGGCTCCAACCCGGCGCTCTTCGCCGCCGACTTCGTGGCCGCCATGATCAAGATGGGCAACATCGCCCCCTCACCGGGTCCAGCGGCCAGATCAGGCGCAACTGCAGGGTCGTCAACAGCTAGCTCATTGGTCGTCATCTAAATGATCAATTGATCATGCTACGTGATGATGGATATGTATCAAGTTTGGTTGGCTACGAAGGTAACCAACCAGCATGCATGCATGGCAGAATAAGAGCCGTTTGGTTCAGGTTTAGATGATTGTTGCCTTTGTCCGTGCTTCATCATGTAAGTTGCCGGTCTCTGCAGTACTACTATCATGGAAATCAAGCAACTCTCGAATGTGTATTTGCCACAAAACTGACAGAAAAGAAGAATACTGGTCATATGAAGTGTGTTTCTCTAGAAAATGTAGTAACTTGTTTCTTTAGGATATACTCCCTCCGTAAAAAAATATAAGAGCGTTTAGATCTAGCATCTACAACCAGGCGCACGCCCGGACGGCCCGTCCAGTCACTGACCGGTCATGATTTTTTGACCCAGACGCCCACCTCAAACGGGCCTCAAACGGCCGGGCTGATCGGCACCCCTCATATCCAACTCAACTATAAGGCGGATATGGGGGCGCCCGGGCGCGTCTGCCACGCCAGACGGACGGCGGGGTCCCACGCGGAAACGCCTGGAAACCCGGCGGTCCGAAGCGTGTCTCCTCCGTCGGACCGGTGGCACCGCTCCGGCGGGCCGCGTAGTGTCTAGCCCGGCTATTTAAGTCGAGCGGCGGCACCAAAACACTACAATCCATATTTTCCTCCGCCTGTCCGCCGTCGCCGCCACTTTTCAGAATGAGAACCGTCTGGTTCAGGTTTAGGCGATTGTTGCCTTTGTCTGTGCTTCAACGTCATGTAAGTTGCCGGTCTCTGCACTACTATCATGGAGATCAAGCAGCTCTCAAATGTGTATTTTGCGACAATACTGAGAGAGAAAAAAAACAACACTGGTTATATGAAGTGTATTTTTGTAGCAAATGTAGTAACTTGTTTTTCTTAGGACATATATAGTAACTTATTGCGTGACCTTGTTGTGGTCTGGGCAAAAATATTGAGAATTTCACCTAGATCACCATGTGTAGAACGGGGTCATACATAAAGCCTTGCGCAAACCAACACTACTAGGAGAAACCTTATAGGTAGAACCTTAACAGTAGTGCGGGGTAATGTCGGGTAACATTGTGCATGACTATGCTAATATATAATGAAGTTATATATAATGAAGTTGTAAATGCACAATCTTATTTCACTGCATTCTAATAAATAGGTGTTGCCATCTACGTATTGTTCTATATCGGTGGACATATCGGGTTAGATATCGACCATGTCGGTCGATATTTCGGTTCATATAAGATGATATGTTTAAAAAACAATATTTACAAAATGACATGCTATGCTTATATCGATAGAGCCTCAAAAGTGATATATTGGCCTATATGTCAATCGTACCGGCCTAGATTTAAAAGCTTGGTAAGAAGTGATTGACGGCGACAATGTATGTTTAGTACTTTGCGTATGACGAACGTTGAATTTGTGTACAACGAAGCTTTGCGATGTATAGTTGTTGTATAAATACTGTGTAAATATGCAGAAAAATTATATTGAAAATAATAGTAGTAGCACACTATTTAAGGTAGTAGTAGTGCAAGGAACGAGAGTGGCGATGGTATGGACGGGCTCGCGCGCTCCTGATAGCTGGACGGACGATTGTACGACGCGTTGCAGGCTGTATTCAATGCGAGCATATGGAAACGGGCCTAGTACGCCTGTGAAAACGGTGGAGTTCTCGGCGGAGGCATGTAAAATAACGTGCAACTAACGACCGACGATTATGCTGTTCCATTGGCACAGGTTTGTTCGCACGGTACAGAACAGTGTCCGTCAGCCGCGCCACTGTTTAGATTATGCCACAGCTCTCTAGTTGTTCACCTGGATGACTGGTCAACCTTGTGTTTTCTTCTATTATTCGGTCAAGTCCCATAAACCAGCCTATCCAGAAAAAAAACTGCCCACTTATGTAAAGTGGGCAATTTTTCCATCATATCATGCTCTCGATCAAAGGTCCAGGTGGTAAAAAGATTTCCTTTTGCTTGGCTTGCTCCAATGATCTTTGCTTCGACTTTGAACCGCTTGTTTAATTCATTTGGTACAGGGAGAATTTTTTTCAAACAACCAAATAATTCAAAAAATATCTATATGTTCTCCGTCTCATGCAAATGCTATCTACCAATTTGTGGGCAAAAAGACAAAACATTTTTGGGCAATTGTGACGCCCCCGATTCAATCATACACTAATCATGCACGCAAACGTGTACGATCAAGATCAGGGACTCACGGGAAGATATCACAACACAACTCTAAAAATATAAATAAGTCATACAAGCATCATAATACAAGCCAGGGGCCTCGAGGGCTCGAATACAAGTGCTCGATCATAGACGAGTCAGCGGAAGCAACAATATCTGAGTACGGACATAAGTTGTACAAGTTTGCCTTAAGAAGGCTAGCACAAACTGGGATACAGATCAAAAGAGGCGCAGGCCTCCTGCCTGGGATCCTCCTAACTACTCCTGGTCGTCGTCAGCAGCCTACACGTAGTACTAGGCACCTCCAGTGTAGTAGTCGTCGTCGACGGTGGCGTCTGGCTCCTGGGCTCCAGCATCTGGTTGCGACAACCAGAAAGAAAGGAAAGGGGGGAAAGGGGGGAGAAAGCAACCGTGAGTACTCATCCAAAGTACTCGCAAGCAAGGATCTACACTACATATGCATGAGTATATGTGTAAAGGGCCATATCGGTGGACTGAACTGCAGAATGCCAGAATAAGAGGGGGATAGCTAATCCTGTCGAAGACTACGCTTCTGGCAGCCTCCGTCTTGCAGCATGTAGAAGAGAGTAGATTGAAGTCCTCCAAGTAGCATCGCATAGCATAATCCTACCCGGCGATCCTCCCCTCATCGCCCTGTGGAAAAGCGATCACCGGGTTGTCTGTGGAACTTGTCTGGGTGTGTTTTATTAAGTATCCGGTTCTAGTTGTCATAAGGTCAAGGTACAACTCCGGGTCGTCCTTTTACCGAGGGACACGGCTATTCGAATAGATTAACTTCCCTGCAGGGGTGCACCACATAACCCAACACGCTCGATCCCATTTGGCCAGACACACTTTCCTGGGTCATGCCCGGCCTCGGAAGATCAACACGTCGCAGCCCCACCTAGGCACAACAGAGAGGTCAGCACGCCGGTCTAAATCCTATGCGCGCAGGGGTACAGGCCCATCGCCCATTGCACACCTGCACGTTGCGAGGGCGGCCGGAAGCAGACCTCGCCTCTCTTATACAAGAGTAGGCGTTCCAGTCCAATCCAGCGCGCGCCACTCCGTCGCTGACGTCAAGAAGGCTTCGGCTGATACCACGACGTCGAGTGCCCATATCTTTCCCATGTAGTTGGTTAGTGCGTATAGATCAAAAGGCCAGACTCAGATCAAATACCAAGATCTCGTTAAGCGTGTTATTATGAAGCAACCGCGGACGCCGACCAGGGCCAGGCCCACCTCTCGCCTAGGTGGTCTCAACCTGCCCTGACGCTCCGCCACAAAGATCCACACAAAGGGCCGTCGAGACAAAGGTCCTTTCAGCCCCTAATCCGTGAATCACTCGCGGGTACTCTTCGAGCGGACCCGACTTTAGTCACCATCTGTAGTATGTATATATGTATAGTATATACTCGTGATCACCTCCCGAGTGATCACGGCCCAATAGTATAGCAAGGCAGACTGACAAGAATGTAGGGCCAATGGTGATAAACTAGCATCCTATACTAAGCATTTAGGATTGCGGGTAAGGTACCAATGACTGTAGCAACAATGACAAGCTATGCAATAGAATAGGAGTAACCGAACAGTAACATGCTACACTACTCTAATGCAAGCAGTATAGAGAAGAATAGGCGATATCTGGTGATCAGGGGGGGGGGGCTTGCCTGGTTGCTCTGGCAAGAAGGAGGGGTCATCTTCGGTGTAGTCGAACACACGGACATCGGCACCGGTCTCAGAGTCTACCGGAAAGAAGTAACGGGGGGAACACAATAAATAACAGAGCAAACAAATGTAACACGAAGAAAGACGCAGCAATATGCGGTGCTAGGGGTGACCTAACGTAGTGGTAGGTGATACCGGCGAGGGGGGGGAACATCCGGGAAAGTATTCCCGGTGTTTCGCGTTTTCGGGCAGACGGACCGGAGGGGGAAAGTTCCATGTTTGCTATGCTAGAGATGTGTGGCGGACGAACGCGCTGCGTATCCTGATTCGTCTCGTCGCTCTGAGCAACTTTCATGTACAAAGTCTTTCCATCCGAGCTACGGATTATTTTATATTAATTTTTAAAGATTTTAAATCATTTTCTAGAAATTAGCATAATTAAATTAATTCAGAATTTGCAATTATGATGTCAGCATGACATCAGCATGATGTCCGCAGTACCAAAGGTTAACTAGGTCAACCCTGCAGGTGGGTCCCGTTCGCCATAGTCTTAGGTTAATTAAACATGGTTAATTTATTTAACTAAATGATTAGGTTAAATAAACATCATTAATTAAGTTAATTATTTATTTATTTAATTAACTAATAATAATTATTATTCTTTTTAACGTTCCGCAGGGGCGGGCCCCACATGCCAGTGGCCCAGGAGGCCACTAGAGCGGGCGCTAGCGGGCGCGCGGGTGCGGGTGCCCGGACTGGGCGCGGCCAGTCGGTGCCATGCCAAGGGGAGGACGCCGGCGCGGTGCCAGCCGACACCGGCGAGGCCACGGCGGGGCGAGGATGTGGTGATGCAGGCGGTGCTGGGGCGCCAGGACGGTGCGTCAGGGCGGACGAGGCGAGGCCGGGGCGAGGTTGTGGGTTCAGGGGAGGGGGAGCAGCGAGGGAGGCCGGTGGCCGCGGCGAACTAGGCAGGACGCGGGGGTCTCCGAGCGGCGCATTGGGACGAGGCCACCGTGGCGATGGAGCGCACGCAGCCCGACTGGTCCCTGGCGTCGGCTGGGGCGGAGAAGGGCGCCGGCCAGGGCAAGGGACAGAGGCGGAGCGGTATGGCGGACGGGCGCGGGCGCGCACTGGGCGGCCAAGATGCGTGGGGGGGTGCACGGTCGAGCGCGACGACGGCGCGGGCACGGCCCGCTGAGGCACGGCGAGTGCGGGATAGAGGGGAGGGGAGGAGCGAGGCGAAGGCTCACTGGGGCGGTAGGGGTTCGGGCAGCGAGGGGTCGAGGAGGACGTCGGGGACGACGGTGACGAAGAGGAGGCAGGCCGTTGAGGAGGAGGAGGCAGTCCGGCGGGGGAAGCTCCGGCGACGAGGTGGCCGCGGCGACGGCCGGCGCGGTTCGCCTAGGGGTCGGGGCGACGTGGGGTTCGTTCCCCCCGATCCCGATCTAGATCGGGGATGGGGGAGAGAGACGAGAGAGTGGGGGTGGGGATCGTGCGGGGGAAGTGAGAGGTGTCGGTGGGGGTTACGGGTTAGGGTTCGGTGGTGTGGAGGCCTAAGTAGGCCAGATGCGTGGGCCGGCCTGGCTGGGCCATGGCCCAGTTGGGCCAAGAGGTTTAGTGGGGGGAGGGGGGTATTTGTCTCCCCCCCCCCATTTTATTTATTTTTGGATTTTGTTTTTATTTCTTTTCTTTTAGTTAGTTTTCTTTTCTGTTTTGTCTTTGTTTCCTATTGTTTTATTTTTTGTAAAATATATACTTGGCATCTAATTTAGTAATTCAATTGAGGCCATTGTCACAAAAAGTCTAGTCCTCAAATAATTTAGTTTGACATTTTATTAATTACAAAAGGTATTTAAATAACTATTTATGCTGCTGTTTTATTCATCTGATAGTATTTAAACATTTTATAAAAGTGGGGTTTCTTCACTATACTTACCTATGCATTATTTGGCTAACCCCGAACATTTTAGTTTTAATATTTAAAAACTTTTATTGTTTGCTTGATTTTGAATTTTGAATTATAATCGGTTTCGAACTAACACGAGATTAGCAACAGTAATCGAGGTGACGTGGCATCATTAGCAAAGGTTTACTATAGCTTGATTATCCAGGTGTCACAATTCTCCTCCACTACAAGAAATCTCGTCCCAAGATTTAAGCGGTGGAGTAAGGGGGAAAGGTGCTGGTAGCCAAAAACCTAACGAGTCTTCTCGGTCTTGGCTTGCCCTTTCGAAGAGGTTGATCCCTTTTGTTGATGTCTTCATTTCTCAGTTCAAGTCACCATGATCAAGTCGTCATCCTTTCTTCGGGATCTCCATCGTCCTACGAACGCGACCAAGGGGAAAAACTCCAGAAGAACGCATATCCACAAAGCTGGTCATCTGACGGTGAACTCAATGGGAAATACACAAGGTACCCCACGAGTTGTATTTCAGTGAATTCGTTCAGTGCAATATACGATGGTACCAAAGTTTCAAACGAGTAGGCAATCATTCGACCGCTAGACAGAAGCTGGAATGGGGGTTTGAACAACGAGGATAACGTTGTGTTTGATTCCAGGATGAATAATGGTATAGCATTTAGCTCGTGAATCACATACGAAGCCAGGTGCAAAGGATACATTAGAATCCGGGTTGTAAAGGAGAGTCAGGTTTCGATCTTGTGGCACTGTGGGTTATGGGCCCACCATGTGGGTTAAAAGTAGGAAGGGTGTTGACATCTTGCACAGTCATGTAAGCAAGGCATGTCAGAGGTTAGTCTGTCAGTTATGTCAACAACCACATCGGTATCAAGGGTGAGGGACGAAGAGAACCATTCTCCTGCTCGTTGAACGAGGCAGACCATTAGGCAAAGTTCTCGTCCATGATGGTCACCGGAATGTCATCAACAATAGTAACAGGGTCACACTGACAGAGTTGTAAACCGAGGTGTTTTCCTAAGCAGGAGAATATTACTGCTTAGATCATATAGATCACAAGAAACGTTAGCCCAACAAATGAAAGAAAAATATGATTATCAGATTAAACAGAACAATGGAAAGGAAAATGTGTTTAAACACATATGACATTACCCATACAACGGTGTTTGGATAATTGAGCAAGAAACATTTAGCATTGGGCTTCAAATGTTCTTGTTTTAAAATGGAGTACCATAGACATGCTTCGAGATAGCATTCACATGGTCTTCAAGCAAAGGTCGTACTTTGGATACACGAAGGATTCATCAAGAACAACTTGTAGAATAATTCGTACAGTTTCCTCATGGAAGAATGGATAACATTGTTAAAGGGAACTATAACAATAGGGCCTCCGGCCGGGTGTGCTAGGTATGCCATCATCTTACCATGTCATGTAAATACCAATGTTATAACTCTTGGAAATATGTCCCAATCATCATATCTGACCGAGATTCAGATCTGATTGGTGCCAGGATGCCTCGGACTCAGGATGCCTGAGAAGAAAAGGTGCAACACAAATTGACGAGATGTCATTGTAAGATTCTCGGGAAATGAACTATGGAAGCGAGCACCAAAACAAAAGTTCATCATTTAACCAAGGAGAGGACGAGGAGGTGGCTGATGGACTCAGCGACAAGTCCTCAAGATTTCCAAAAGGATGGATTTCCAAAACTATGTGAATAAGGAGATAACATTTGTCAGATCAGATGACATAATGAGGTATGCTCGAGGAAAACATACACAATTAAACAATGGTTGAAAGGTGCACCCGAAATATGGGGTTAGGTAGCATGATCAATGTTAAAATGGTGATTCCATAACCAATAGTCTAAGAATGAACTATCGACCATTAACTTCAAAGCAATAGGGTTGCTAGAAGTTTTGAATTCACACGTCATAGCTCAATTGTCGGTATTCCGGTAAAAAAACAATACAGGGTCCAAGGAATGAACGGAGATGGCGAGGAGTATTATTATATCAAGAATTTTTAAGAGGTGGTGAAATTCTCACCACATTCTTGACAAAAGAGATGGTAATACTCCAAGGTAATTAAGAACAAAGGCTGGATATCAAGGAACTCAAGGTATAACACAGCACACGAACAAGTTTGTGTTGGAGGGGAGGCATTAAAGTGGTCGATGACAACACAAATCATTGAGGGCAAGGATGGTATTTCTCATCCTGAATTCAATTGATATCCAGGAAGGAGTCAAGATGTTGATGATGATCACGACAAATTTTATCGAGAGGCTCCACGAAGATGTAATAGATCGGCGATGACATCAAGTCAAAGGAATGATGAAGCAAAAGGTTAATGGAACCGAGGGTACGACACAAACTCGAAATCAAGTTTGCTGTTCAAGGAGACATGATATGACGAGGAAGATCGATGTAAGATTAACTCACCGTCGAAATTTGTGCTCCGGGAAGGATCAAGTAGCACAATTAAAATTAGCACGGTAATGATGTAGCCGAACAGGCTAGAAATGACGTGATCGGTTACAAACTCGTAAGTAAAGAAGATTACTAAAAGTTGTTGAACCGTAGTGCGGACTCGGTTCAGTTGTTGGTGTCTTTGAGTGTTTAATAACTCAGGCCCGAGAAAAATTGGAATTAGTGAGAATGTAGTACTTGATGAAGAACTCATAAGAAGTTATGCAGTTCCGTGATAATCTCGAGATACCAGGGGGTAATACTCGATGACAGATCAAAGTAGAGGTTGGACTAGGGTATTGCTCTGCAGAAGACAAGTGCTTAAACTTGCACGAGAAATGGTATTTAAAGGAGAACATGGTCGGAACCACGATTGCAAAAGGCCAGATCCTAGATATAATATGAGCTTATACCAAGGAATAATTAATTTAAGAGAAGCTTTACTGATAAGATCTACATCGTCTCCATGGGCATGAACACAAAGGTTCAAGGTCGACTCCCACTTCCTCAATGCATAACCTTCCATTCACTTCTCTCAGTTAAGAATGTTTAGAGTTTGAAAGTTTAACTGGCGGAATACCAGAAGGTTATGACCCATGAAGACTTTTGGGTTCACAAAAATTAAGGAAGGTATATGTTCAACCCATCGGGGCATCTTAGAAACATATACCACAATCTTTAGGAGTAATTAGCTCAAACTCGAAGGCAGAGCATGGTTGAGAAAGCAGAGGATACCATTTACCAAAGGCATTATGTATCCGAGGAAAGGCTCACAAGGTTATTGAATATGAAGGGCGTTGTCAGATAAAATCCAACAAAGGATCTGGTGGTCCATAAGGGATCTGATGTGAGCATCGGTACTCAACCAGAAGAAGAAAGAATGCAAGGATATCATATGATAGAACAATTGACTAATTCAAAGCTCAATCGCAAAGGATTTATGATTTCCAATTCAAGGGATCAGAAGCAAATGCTCTGGTTAAGGATGGAATAGTTGAATAGACTTAGGGGTACAACCGACGACAATTTAATTGGTTGAGAACCAGCTCATGTCCAAAATGACGTCTGAGCCGGAGGGATGAATTCTAGGACCTGATTGAGGATTGCGAGCATTCACAACATATTGAATCAGCGGACCCAAATGATAATGACAAGGGATGTCAATCTGATTACGAGACTTATGGGATTAACCATAATGCAAGCAAGCAAGAATTTCAAGAGCAACAGGCTGCTCGGGATTTTCGGAAGATCGAATGGCATTTCGAAGACTTTTGTGAAATACATGAATCAACTGGGGATGAGCGGATACTCGATAAGTGCGAGAAATTATCCGTAGGGGTATTCAGGTGGTAAGGAACTGCAAGGCAGTAGGCATAAGTATTCTAAGAACAACAACGAGTATTTCAGGGCATCTTGTAATAAAAAGAGCAACTAGGGACTAAGTAAGAACGGTGTATGAATTTATTCATAGGGATATTTCGGTGGTAGTGAATTGCAAAAGCAATGGGCAGTCCTGAAAGAGTATCGAAAAGTAACTTTGAAATCTTCATGTGCAGTCGGCGATCATCTGGACTGAAGGGGCTCTCCGGGAGAAAGCGTTTTCGAGAACCTAAAGTTAGGTTTTAGAAAATCATTTAACCCAAATAGAAGATAGATCAGAATCCCAGAGTATAGATGAGGAATAAAAGATCCTACTACCACCCAATGGTGACGTGTGCCGGTAAGACACACAGCCATGTTAGTAAAAGTTTTTGCAACGTCTAGACTCGACTTCGGCCAAGGAGTTGGGAAGGGGGTTTCCTACAGGCAGTCGGCTCTGATACCAACTTGTGACGCCCCCGATTCAATCGTACACTAATCATGCACGCAAACGTGTACGATCAAGATCAGGGACTCACGGGAAGATATCACAACACAACTCTAAAAACATAAATAAGTCATACAAGCATCATAATACAAGCCAGGGGCCTCGAGGGATCGAATACAAGTGCTCGATCATAGACGAGTCAGCGGAAGCAACAATATCTGAGTACGGACATAAGTTGTACAAGTTTGCCTTAAGAAGGCTAGCACAAACTGGGATACAGATCAAAAGAGGCGCAGGCCTCCTGCCTTGGATCCTCCTAACTACTCCGGGTCGTTGTCAGCCGCCTGCACGTAGTAGTAGGCACCTCCAGTGTAGTAGTCGTCGTCGACGGTGGCGTCTGGCTCCTGGGCTCCAGCATCTGGTTGCGACAACCATAAAGAAAGGAAAGGAGGGAAAGGGGGGAGAAAGCAACCGTGAGTACTCATCCAAAGTACTCCCAAGCAAGGATCTACACTACATATGCATGAGTATATGTGTAAAGGGCCATATCGGTGGACTGAACTGCAGAATGCCAAAAATAAGAGGGGGATAGCTAATCCTGTCGAAGACTACGCTTCTGGCAGCCTCCGTCTTGCAGCATGTAGAAGAGAGTAGGTGGAAGTCCTCCAAGTAGCATCGCATAGCATAATCCTACCCGGCGATCCTCCCCTCGTCGCCCTGTGGAAAAGCGATCACCGGGTTGTCTGTGGAACTTGTCTGGGTGTGTTTTATTAAGTATCCGGTTCTAGTTGTCATAAGGTCAAGGTACAACTCCGGGTCGTCTTTTTACCGAGGGACACGGCTATTCGAATAGATTAACTTCCCTGCAGGGGTGCACCACATAACCCAACACGCTCGATCCCATTTGGCCGGACACACTTTCCCGGGTCATGCCCGGCCTCGGAAGATCAACACGTCGCAGCCCCACCTAGGCACAACAGAGAGGTCAGCACACCGGTCTAAATCCTATGCGCGCAGTGGTCCGGGCCCATCGCACACCTACACGTTGCAAGGGCGGCCGGAAGCAGACCTAGCCTCTCTTATACAAGAGTAGGCGTTCCAGTCCAATCCGGCGTGCGCCGCTCCATCGCTGACGTCAAGAAGGCTTCGGCTGATACCACGACGTCGAGTGCCCATATCTTTCCCACGTAGTTGGTTAGTGCGTATAGACCAAAAGGCCAGACTCAGATCAAATAACAAGATCTCGTTAAGCGTGTTATTATGAAGCAACCGCGGACGCCGACCAGGGCCAGGCCCACCTCTCGCCTAGGTGGTCTGAACCTGCCCTGACGCTCCGCCACAAAGATCCACACAGAGGGCCGTCGGGACAAAGGTCCTTTCAGCCCCCAATCCGTGAATCACTCGCGGGTACTCTTCGAGCGGACCCGACTTTAGTCACCATCTGTAGTATGTATATATGTATAGTATATACCCGTGATCACCTCCCGAATGATCACGGTCCAATAGTATAGCAAGGCAGACTGACCAGAATGTATGGCCAATGGTGGTAAACTAGCATCCTATACTAAGCATTTAGGATTGCGGGTAAGGTATCAATGACTGTAGCAACAATGACAGGCTATGCAACAGAATAGGAGTAACCGAACAGTAACATGCTACACTACTCTAATGCAAGCAGTATAGAGAAGAATAGGCGATATCTGGTGATTAAGGGGGGGGGGGGGGCTTGCCTGGTTGCTCTGGCAAGAAGGAGGGGTCATCTTCGGTGTAGTCGAACACACGAACATCGGCACCGATCTCAGAGTCTACCGGAAAGAAGTAACGGGAGGGAACACAATAAATAACAGAGCAAACAAATGTAACACAAAGAAAGACGCGGCAATATGCGGTGCTATGGGTGACCTAACGTAGTGGTAGGTGATACCGGCGAGGGGGGGAACATCCGGGAAAGTATTCCCGGTGTTTCGCGTTTTCGGACAAACGGACCGGAGGGGGAAAGTTCCATGTTTGCTATGCTAGGGATGTGTGGCGGACGAACGGGCTCCGTATCCGGATTCGTCTTGTCGCTCTGAGCAACTTTCATGTACAAAGTTTTTCCATCCGAGCTACGGATTATTTTATATTAATTTTTAAAGATTTTAAATCATTTTCTAGAAATTAGCATAATTAAATTAATTCAGAAATTGCAATTATGATGTCATCATGACATCAGCATGATGTCTGCAGTACCAAAGGTTGACTAGGTCAACCCTGCAGGTGGGTCCCGTTCGCCATAGTCTCAGGTTAATTAAACATGGTTAATTTATTTAACTAAATGATTAGGTTAAATAAACATCATTAATTAAGTTAATTATTTATTTAATTAATTAACTAATTATTATTATTATTCTTTTTAACGTTCCACAGGGGCGGGCCCCACATGCCAGTGGCCCAGGAGGCCACTGGAGCGGGCGCTAGCGGGCGCGCGGGTGCGGGCGCCCGGACTGGGCGCGGCCAGTCGGTGCCATGCCAAGGGGAGGACGCCGGCGCGGCGCCAGCCGGCGCCGGCGAGGCCACGGCGGGGCGAGGATGTGGTGAGGCAGGCGGTGCCGGGGCGCCAGGACGGTGCGTCAGGGCGGACGAGGCGAGGCCGGGGCGAGGTCGTGGTTTCAGGGGAGGGGGAGCAGCGAGGGAGGCCGGTGGCCGCGGCGAACTAGGCAGGACGCGGGGGTGTCCGAGCGGCGCAGTGGGACGAGGCCACCGTGGCGATGGAGCGCACGCAGCCCGACTGGTCCCTGGCGTCGGCTGGGGCGGAGAAGGGCGCCGGCCAGGGCAAGGGACAGAGGCGGAGCGGTATGGCGGACTGGCGCGGGCGCGCACTGGGCGGCCAAGACGCGTGGGGGGGGGGGGGTGCGCGGTCGAGCGCGACGACGGCGCGAGCACAGCCCGCTGAGGCACGGCGAGCGCGGGATAGAGGGGAGGGGAGGAGCGAGGCAAAGGCTCACTGGGGCGGTAGGGGTTCGGGCAGCGAGGGGTCGGGGAGGACGTCGGGGACGACGGTGACGAAGAGGAGGCAGGCCGTTGAGGAGGAGGCAGTCCGGCGGGGGAAGCTCCGGCGACGAGGTGGCCGCGGCGACGGCCGGCGTGGTTCGCCTAGGGGTCGGGGCGACGTGGGGTTCGTTCCCCCCGATCCCGATCTAGATCGGGGATGGGGGAGAGAGACGAGAGAGTGGGGGTGGGGATCGTGCGGGGGAAGTGAGAGGTGTCGGTGGGGGTTACGGGTTAGGGTTCGGTGGTGGGGAGGCCTAAGTAGGCCAGAGGCGTGGGCCGGCCTGGCTGGGCCGTGGCCCAGTTGGGCCAAGAGGTCCAGTGGGGGGAGGGGGGTATTTGTCTCCCCCCCCATTTTATTTATTTTTGGATTTTGTTTTTATTTCTTTTCTTTTAGTTAGTTTTCTTTTCTGTTTTGTCTTTGTTTCCTATTGTTTTATTTTTTGTAAAATATATACTTGGCATCTAATTTAGTAATTCAATTTAGGCCATTGTCACAAAAAGTCTAGTCCTCAAATAATTTAGTTTGACATTTCATTAATTACAAAAGGTATTTAAATAACTATTTATGCTGCTATTTTATTCATCTGATAGTATTTAAACATTTTATAAAAGTGGGGTTTCTTCACTATACTTACCTATGCATTATTTGGCTGACCCCGAACATTTTAGTTTTAATATTTAAAAACTTTTATTGTTTGCTTGATTTTGAATTTTGAATTATAATCGGTTTCGAACTAACACGAGATTAGCAACAGTAATCGAGGTGACGTGGCATCATTAGCAAAGGTTTACTATAGCTTGATTATCCGGGTGTCACAGCAATGCTACGCGTCCGCTGGCGGAAATTAAAAAAGGATCCGCCACCTTCCCGACCATTGGATGGACACATTAATGACCATCCGATCTACGAACGTAAGCAGCCATCCTTTGCAACAAGAGTGATGTTTCTGCAACAGTCTGTTTGTTGCAATCACCCGAGTCTGTATTTTTATTTTTTGCAAGAAAGATCTTATTGCAGAAATTTTAAAAATCACCCGTGCCTATTTTTTTTTTCTGAAACAGAGATCTTGCTTCAGATTTTTTTTTCGCAACAAAGGTCTTGTTACAGAATTTTAAAGATCACACGACATGAGCATGTACTTTTTTTAAGATCCGCCGCGTCGCAAGCCACTGGATTAAACACGGGGTGGTTGTTAGATTGAGCTGTCAGCTTTGCAACAAGCATGATGTTGAATTCAAATGTTTGCAACAGAGTTCATGTTGCAGAACTTTTGCAACAGAGGTATTGTTGCAGAAGTTGTTCTGCAACGGAGCTAATGTTGCGGAATGTTTTATCGCCACGGAAGAAAGTTTTGCAACATCACTCTATTGCAGAAACCTTTCTCGCAACAGGGAGAATGTTTCAAAAGAGCCCGGCAACGACACGTCTGCAACAGGGCAGGGTTGCGGAAATGCTTTTGAAACACGCGTCAAGTTGCAGGAAAGCAAAGTAATGGAAGTAGGCTCCCGACCACCTGATCAAATAACAGATCCAACGGCCAGGGAGGTGGTCGACGCGAGCAGATACATCCGCCGGTTGAACACAAGTGTTTTCCAACATTTTTTGTAGGAGAAAAACAAAAAACAAAAAGAACACCAACTGTTACCACAAAATGTCACACTAAATTTGTTTTCTTCACCACGAAACACTGTTGCTCCATTTTGCATGAAAAAAATTCGTGGATGCTTGCACTACTAATGCGGAAATCTATAAAAATAAGTCAGAATTTATTGAAACCATTTAAACCATTTTTTAAATAATTAACACGTGAGAAACACTATAAAGCAAGGGATTTGCTGGGTCTGTGCCGCCGTTGTCACGTTCTTAATGAAACACTTGCGGCCGCCTTGTAATCTCTTTTTACCCGTGTTGACACAAAAACAATCTTCCTGACTAAATTAAAAACATGGCCACTAATACGCTGACAGTAGTTGATATACTATTTGAACTTGAACCAAACACTCCCTCAAACTGCCCCTCGTACGAGTATAAAATAAAAAATAAAAATGATGTTCTCAAACCGGGAGCACCTTAAGCCCAGCATTAGGTCCGAAAACGTTTTCTTAAACTCTGATGTTCCCCTGATCACCCAGACCGTAGAATAGTCTATGCATGCCTCCGTGCTGGGCCCGTTTCCATATTCCGGTACATATTGGTACCAAAACAGTGAACAACGGCCCACAGGAAACACCGTCGTCACCGCTTAAACGTCCGCCACCTCCATCGGTTCTCACGGCGTCTCTCGCCGTTGCGTACGCGCATTAAATATCCCCTTGTACGCCAGGTGTACCATCACATGTCCCGTATTTATATGCGAACGAACGCCTCGCGATACCGTGACCGCGCGAGCTCGTCCACGCCAATGGATTTTCGTGCAAGGAACACGCTAGAACGGCATTTTGGATCTCGGCCTCCATGGAGACCCTTTTTTTTGAAAAATTCAAAATTCATATTTTTTGGTTTCAAAACATTCTGAAAAAAAATTGTACAGGTATACAAGGATGTGATGTGTATGTGTGTAAAATTTCAGGATGAAATACCTCAAGATGCGATCTCTGCAGAAAGAACAAATTCATGGACTTTTGGGATAAATAGTATCATATGTTAAAAGGCTATAGATTTGTCTTTTTTACACAGCCCTCATTTCAACATATTTCGTCCTGAAAATTTACAAACATTTGTGTTATGCCTCCATATATGTCGGTATTATTTTTTCAGAATTATTTGAAATGTAAAGATATGATTATTTTTTTTGGAATTTTGAACTTGTAGAAAACTGGCCTCCATGGAGGCCGAGCTCCAAAAACAATTTTCGGAACACACTACTACTATATAAAGGTTGTAGTAGCACGGAGACCACGCACGCGCTACAGCTAAGTAGTAGTAGCAGATGTGCCCCCGCGGTATTACTAACAAAGTAGTAATAGCGCGTGGTGGCACCTGTTCTAGCTAGAACATAAATAAAAGACAAGTCAACATAAATAATTAATCCTCTACAAGAATAATCTACTACAGTGTGTGTCTGTGTGTGTAAGAGTTAATCCCACAAGTGAAGAATGAGACGACAAAGCACGCGTTGCCCTCTAATTCCCCATTGGTACTGAACCACTGATAAACAGTTTGGCTGAATGGGACGACATAGTATGAGTGCTTGCGTCTGTATCGTGTTTAAAAAAAATTCTTTCAGATTTTTTTATGTATTAGCCACCCAAAACGGCCGAAGTAGAAAAAAAAGGCATCCCAAAATTAGACGAACCAGCGAGCTAAACGTGCCGAAGGGCTGGCACGTCTCCTTGCTATGTCGTCGTCGTGCCTGGACCACGAGTGCCGGCTAGGCACGGCCCTGGTTTTTTTAGGGACACGGCCCTGGTATAGGTGCCCCTATCTGCAAGTCTGCAACTGCAAGGCTTTGCAACCTTCAATGGAGGTTCGATTCCACGCGTTCGCTTTTCTTTGTTTCGAATTTTCCCTACCGCGTAATAATTGGGCCGGCCCGTGTCCGTGTCGCTTTAGCGAAGCCGCGACGACCGGACGCACGCGGGCGGCGTATAGGAGCTCCCCCCAATACGGCCGAAGTAGAAAAAAAAGCATCCCAAAATTAGACGAACTGGTGGGCTAAGCGTGCCAATCGGCCGGCCCGTCTCCTTGCTATGTCGTCGTCGTGCCTGGACCACGGGTGCGGCTAGGAACGGCCCTGGTATAGGTGCCCCTATCAGCAAGTCTGCAACTGCAAGGCTTTGCAAGCTTCAACGGAGGTTCGATTCCACACGTTCGCTTTTTTTTAATTTGAATTTTCCCTACCGCGTGATAATTGGGCCGGCCCGTGTGCGCGTCGCTTCAGCGAAGCCGCGACGAGCGGATGCACGCAGGCGGCATATAGGAGCTCCCCCCAAAACGGCCGAAGTAGAAAAAAAAGCATCCCAAAATTAGACGAACTGGTGGGCTAAGTGTGCCGATGGGCCGGCCCGTCTCCTTGCTATGTCGTCGTCGTTCCTGGACCATGAGTGCCGGCTAGGCACGGCCCTGGTATAGGTGCCCCTATCTGCAAGTCTGCAACTGCACGGCTTTGCAAGCTTCAATGGAGGTTCGATTCCACGCGTTTGCTTTTTTTGTTTCAAATTTTCCCTCCCGCGTGATAATTGGGCCGGCCCGTGTGCGCGTTGCTTCAGCGAAACCGCGACAACTGGACGCATGTGGGCGGCGTATAGGAGCTCCCCCAAAACGGCCGAAGTAGAAAAAAAGCATCCCAAAATTAGACGAACTGGTGGGCTAAGCGTGCCGATGGGCCGGCCCGTCTCCTTGCTATGTCGTCGTCGTGTCTGGAGCATGGGTGTCGGCTAGGCACGGCCCTGGTTTTTTTAGGGTCACGGCCCTGGTATAGGTGCCCCAATCTGCAAGTCTACAACTGCAAGGCTTTGCAAGCTTCAATGGAGGTTCGATTCCACGCGTTCGCTTTTTTTTGTTTCGAATTTTCCCTACCGCGTGATAATTGGGCCGGCCCGTGTGCGCATCGCTTCAGCGAAGCCGCGACGACCGGACGCACGCGGGCGGCGTATAGGAGTTCCCCCCAAAACGGCCGAAGTATAAAAAAAGCATCCCAAAATTAGACGAACTGGTGGGCTAAGCGTGCCGTTGGGCCGGCCCGTCTCCTTGCTATGTCGTCGTCGTGCCTGGACCACGAGTGCCGGCTAGGCACGGCCCTGGTTTTTTTAGGGCCACAGCCCTGGTATAGGTGCCCCTATCTGCAAGTCTGCAAATGCAAGGCTTTGCAAGCTTCAATGGAGGTTCGATTCCACGTGTTCGTTTTTTTGTTTTGAATTTTCCCTACCGCGTGATAATTGGGCCGGCCCGTGTGCGTGTCGCTTCAGCGAAGCCGCGACAACCGGACGCATGTGGGTGGTGTATAGGAGCTCCAACAAAACGGCCGAAGTAGAAGAAAAAAGCATCCCAAAATTAGACGAACTGGTGGGCTAAGCATGCCGATGGGCCGGCCCGTCTCCTTGCTATGTTGTCGTCGTGCCTGAACCACGAGTGCCGGCTAGGCACGACCCTGGTTTTTTTAGGGTCACGGCCCTGGTATAGGTGCCCCTATCTGCAAGTCTGCAACTGCAGGCCTTTGCAAGCTTCAATGGAGGTTCGATTCCACGCGTTCATTTTTTTTGTTTTGAATTTTCCCTACCGCGTGATAATTGGGCCGGCCTGTGTGCGCGTGCTTCAGCGAAGCCGCGACAACCGGACGCATGTGGGCGGTGTATAGGAGCTCCCCCAAAACGGCTGAAGTAGAAAAAAAAGCATCCCAAAATTAGACGAACTGGTGGGCTAAGCATGCAGATGGGCCGGCCCGTCTCCTTGCTATGTTGTCGTCGTGCCTGGACCACGAGTGCCGGCTAGGCACGACCCTGCTATAGGTGCCCCTATCTGCAAGTCTGCAACTTCAGGCCTTTGCAAGCTTCAATGGAGGTTCGATTCCACGCGTTCGCATCTTTTTGTTTCGAATCCTACCGCGTGACAATTGGGCCGGCCCGTGTGCGCGTTGCTTCAGCGAAGCCGCGATGACCGGACGCACGCGGGCGGCGTATAGGAGCTCCCCCCCCCCCAAAACGGCTGAAGTAGAAAAAAAGCATCCCAAAATTAGACGAACTGGTGGGCTAAGCGTGCCAATCGGCCGGCCCGTCTCCTTGCTATGTCGTCGTCGTGCCTGGACCACGGGTGCCGGCTAGGAACGGCCCTGGTATAGGTGCCCCTATTAGCAAGTCTGCAACTGCAAGGCTTTGCAAGCTTCAACGGAGGTTCGATTCCACACGTTCGCTTTTTTTTTTAATTTGAATTTTCCCTACCGCGTGATAATTGGGCCGGCCCGTGTGCGCGTCGCTTCAGCGAAGCCGCGACGAGCGGATGCACGCGGGCGGCATATAGGAGCTCCCCCCAAAACGGCCGAAGTAGAAAAAAAAGCATCCCAAAATTAGACGAACTGGTGGGCTAAGTGTGCCGATGGGCCGGCCCGTCTCCTTGCTATGTCGTCGTCGTTCCTGGACCATGAGTGCCGGCTAGGCACGGCCCTGGTATAGGTGCCCCTATCTGCAAGTCTGCAACTGCACGGCTTTGCAAGCTTCAATGGAGGTTCGATTCCACGTGTTTGCTTTTTTTGTTTCAAATTTTCCCTCCCGCGTGATAATTGGGCCGGCCCGTGTGCGCGTTGCTTCAGCGAAACCGCGACAACTGGACGCATGTGGGCGGCGTATAGGAGCTCCCCCAAAACGGCCGAAGTAGAAAAAAAGCATCCCAAAATTAGACGAACTGGTGGGCTAAGCGTGCCGATGGGCCGGCCCGTCTCCTTGCTATGTCGTCGTCGTGTCTGGAGCATGGGTGTCGGCTAGGCACGGCCCTGGTTTTTTTAGGGTCACGGCCTTGGTATAGGTGCCCCAATCTGCAAGTCTACAACTGCAAGGCTTTGCAAGCTTCAATGGAGGTTCGATTCCACGCGTTCGCTTTTTTTTGTTTCGAATTTTCCCTACCGCGTGATAATTGGGCCGGCCCGTGTGCGCATCGCTTCAGCGAAGCCGCGACGACCGGACGCACGCGGGCGGCGTATAGGAGTTCCCCCCAAAACGGCCGAAGTATAAAAAAGGCATCCCAAAATTAGACGAACTGGTGGGCTAAGCGTGCCGTTGGGCCGGCCCGTCTCCTTGCTATGTCGTCGTCGTGCCTGGACCACGAGTGCCGGCTAGGCACGGCCCTGGTTTTTTTAGGGCCACGGCCCTGGTATAGGTGCCCCTATCTGCAAGTCTGCAAATGCAAGGCTTTGCAAGCTTCAATGGAGGTTCGATTCCACGCGTTCGTTTTTTTGTTTTGAATTTTCCCTACCGCGTGATAATTGGGCCGGCCCGTGTGCGCGTTGCTTCAGCGAAGCCGCGACAACCGGACGCATGTGGGCGGTGTATAGGAGCTCCCCCAAAACGGCCGAAGTAGAAGAAAAAAGCATCCCAAAATTAGACGAACTGGTGGGCTAAGCATGCCGATGGGCCGGCCTGTCTCCTTGCTATGTTGTCGTCGTGCCTGAACCACGAGTGCCGGGCAAGCACGACCCTGGTTTTTTTAGGGTCACGACCTTGGTATAGGTGCCCCTATCTGCAAGTCTGCAACTGCAGGCCTTTGCAAGCTTCAATGGAGGTTCGATTCCACGCGTTCGTTTTTTTTGTTTTGAATTTTCCCTACCGCGTGATAATTGGGCCGGCCCGTGTGCGCGTGCTTCAGCGAAGCCGCGACAACCGGACGCATGTGGGCGGTGTATAGGAGCTCCCCCAAAATGGCTGAAGTAGAAAAAAAAGCATCCCAAAATTAGACGAACTGGTGGGCTAAGCATGCAGATGGGCCGGCCCGTCTCCTTGCTATGTTGTCGTCGTGCCTGGACCACGAGTGCCGGCTAGGCACGACCCTGCTATACGTGCCCCTATCTGCAAGACTGCAACTGCAGGCCTTTGCAAGCTTCAATGGAGGTTCGATTCCACGCGTTCGCTTCTTTTTGTTTCGAATCCTACCGCGTGACAATTGGGCCGGCCCGTGTGCGCGTCGCTTCAGCGAAGCCGCGATGACCGGACGCACGCGGGCGGCGTATAGGAGCTCCCCCCCAAAACGGCTGAAGTAGAAAAAAAGCATCCCAAAATTAGACGAACTGGTGGGCTAAGCGTGCCGATGTGCCGGCCCGTCTCCTTGCTATATCGTCGTCGTGCCCGGACCACGAGTGCCGGCTAGGCACGGCCCTGGTATAGGTGCCCCTATCTGCAAGTCTGCAACTGCAAGGCTTTGCAAGCTTCAATGGAGGTTCGATTCCATGCATTCGCTTTTTTTTTGAATTTTCCCTACCGCGTGATAATTGGGCCGGCCCATGTGCGCGTCACTTCAGCGAAGCCGCGACGACCGGACGCACGCGGGCGGTGTATATTTGTGCTACGTCTTGAGCTTGCGTTGGTTTTCCTTGAAGAGGGAAGGGTGATGCAGCAATAGTAGCATAATTATTTCCCTCAGTTTTTGAGAACCAAGGTATCAATCCAGTAGGAGGCTCCTCAAAAGTCCCACGCACCTACACAAACAAACAAAGAACTCGCAACCAACGCAATAAAGGGGTTGTCAATCCCTTCACGGCCACTTGCGAAAGTGAGATCTAATAGAGATAGTACGATAAGATAAATATATTTTTGGTATTTTATAATATAGATGCAAAAAGTAAAGATGCAAATAAAAGTAGATTGGAAGCAAATATGATAAGAGATAGACCCGGGGGCCATAGGTTTCACTAGAGGCTTCTCTCAAGATAGCATACACTACAAAAAAAAGACACATCCGTGACATTTTGGGCTGAACGAAAAAATTTCTGTCATACATATGACACTTCTATGACGATAATTATGACAAAACCCGGTATCATCATAGATGTGGTGGGCTCCTACTTCTATGACAAAAATCATGACAGAAAATGGACTTTTTGTCCTGGGCGGGCCGGAGACGCAGCCGCATGACATTCTTTGGGCCGTCCATGACGGAAAAAACCGTGGTAGAAGCGAGGGGGAGGAAAATTTCGGGGAGTTGCCGGTTACGGTGGGAGGTCGGGGGCCGAGCGATGCGCGTTTCTCTCGTACACGTGCGAGGCGTTGTCTCTAACTGAACCCGAGCGAGGCGTTGGGCTCTAACTAAACCCGAGCGATTGCACTGCAGGCTACGCATTACTGAACCCGAGCGATCGATCGATGGCTGTTAACTCCACCCGATGGAGCGATTCCTTCGCTACTGCTGCTAACTGAAGCCAGTCAATTGGATGAATAGTGAGCGTTGCCGGGGGGGGGGTTGGATGAACAGTGAGCGGTGGCGTTGCCTCTGGATGAATAGGACCCCGTGGTGTGGAGGGCTGGATGAACAGTAGATGGTGGAGGGGTGGCCGTGGAGGGGTGGTTGAACAGGACCCCGTGGTGTGGAGGGCCGGATGAACAGTAGACGGTGGAGGGGTGCCCGTGGAGGGGTGGTTGAACAGGAGCCGATGGAGTAGCGCGCGGTGGAGGCTGGATGAACAGGAGCCCGTGGAGGCTGGAGGAGGTCGACGGTAGCCCGTGGAGGCTGGAGGAGGTCGATGGTGGAGATGAACAGTATCCCGTGGAGTCCCGTTTTGCGGTACGCCACACCCCTCTCGATGAACAGGACCCCCGTTTCGACCGTGGGAGGTCCGTTTCGTCCGTTTTGCGGTACGCCACACCCCTCCCGATGAACAGGACCCCCGTTTCGACCGTAGGAGGTTCGTTTCGTCCGTTTTGCGGTACGCCACACCCCTCCTGATGAACAGGACCCCCGTTTCGACCGTAGGAGGTCCGTTTCCTCCGTTTTGCGGTACGCCACACCCCTCCCGATTAACAGGACCCCGTTCCGAACGTAGGAGGTCAGTTTCCTCCGTTGTGCGGTACGCCAGGCCTCGTTTCCATCGCCTATTCCGTCCAAGCCCTCCCGATGAACACGGCCACGCATTCTGTTCCGACCCAGCAGGTTGGCTCCCACGCGTTCCGTTGCCTCCCGATGAACACGACGCATTCCGTTGCCTCCCCATGAACACGACGCATTTTGTTGCCTCCCCATGAACACGACGATGACTCTGTTTCTCCGGTCCGACCCAGCCATGTACACGAGTCCTGGCCGTATGTATGCGTGAGTAGGCGTTCGAGACCCCGCCCGTATGTCCGTACGTGGCCGTATTTTCTTTCTTGTACCCTGGCCGCTGTACGTACGTGTACATGCTACGTGCGCGCCTCTACTGCGACACGTACGCGCCTCTACTACGACACGTGCACGCCTCTACATCGACCAGTATATATGTACGTACACGTTCGCGACCAGAATGACAATGCTACGTACGCTTCGACCAGGTGGGTCCCGACTGTCAGGCACTTCCTTGCGTGCGAAGATGTAGCTGGTGGGTCCCAGCAGTTAGGGGGCGAATCTTTTTTTCTGCCCGTACGCACTTCCTTGCGTGCGAAGATGTAGCTGGTGGGTCCCAGCAGTCAGGGGCACAAATCGTTTTTTCCCGGACGCACTTCCTTGCGTGCAAAGATGTAGCTGGTGGGTCCCAGCAGTCAGGGGGCGAATCGTTTTTTCGTGAAATACGGTGGCCTGTCCGGTGGGTCCCCGCTGTCAGGTGGAGGAATAACTATTTTGCACGTAATAAGGAGGCACTTCCTTGCTGCGGCCGTGGACCAAGCTGTCAGCCTCTCCACGTACAGTCCACGTCCGATGAAAGCCGTTCCTTGACCACGTTGATCACGCCGCGCCGAGAGCACCAGGGCGGTGGACGACGGCGAGGCCTAGGAAGGGGATGACGCGGAGCCGGGGAACACGCGGCAGTGGATGCCCACGCATAGAGGAGTAAGAGGGTTCATTGGTTCACTGCGGTGTGAGGCTGCCGTCGCAGTAGAATAACAAGGGTGTGGGTGAGTAGAGGGATGGCCTGGCCAGCGGTGGGAGTAGTAGGGGGCGGTGATGCCTCCGCCGCATCGCAGCCGGCCACGGGAGGCAGGAGCACGAGGCACGACCGACGCTGGTTTGGGCGACTGGAGCAAGAAGACCAGAGGTTGAAGAAGCACTATGGCCGTTGGATGGACATCGTACGGTCACTGGAGCTAGAATTGTGCATATTGACTAAGTTGACAAAGCCCTCCGTCCCCGTCAACTTAGTAGGCCCACAAGTCAGCCTGCCACTATACTGGGTCCCAGCTAATAGGCGGAGTATTCATGTTTTTTGTGCATAATAAGGAGACACTTCCTCGCGTGCGAAGATATAGCTAGTGGGTCCGAGCTGTCAGCGGCGGTAACGTTTTTTTCGCGAAATACAGAGGCCCTTTCAGTGGGTCCCTGATGTCATGTGGAGGAATCATTATTTTGCGCGTAATAAGGAGGCATTTCCTTGCGTGCGGCCGTGG
The DNA here is from genome assembly GCA_963921465.1 of Triticum timopheevii. Taxonomy (NCBI): domain Eukaryota; kingdom Viridiplantae; phylum Streptophyta; class Magnoliopsida; order Poales; family Poaceae; genus Triticum; species Triticum timopheevii. The sequence goes on along the minus strand of OY997274.1, from coordinate 601,565,618 downwards.
AGCCAGTTGTCGGCCTCTCCACGTACAGTCCACTTCAGATGCATGTTGGTCGTTGACCATGTTGACCAGGCCGTGCCGAGAGCACCAGGGCGGTGGACGACGGCGAGGCCTAGGAAGGGAACGACACGGAGGCAGGGAAGACTCGGCAGCTGTTTCCCGCGTGGAGGGGAGTACGACTGTATGAGGGTTTACTGGTTCGTCTGCCATCGCCGGAGAATAACAACAGGTGTGGGTGAGTAGAGGGATGGCTAGGCCAGCGATGGGAGTACGGTGGGGCGGTGAGGCCTGCGCGGCAGCAGAGCTGGCCGCAGGGAGGAGGGAGCAGGCAGTCCCGCCGGCGCTTGTTTGAGCGGCTGGAGCAGGAAGAGCAGAGATTGAAGAAGCACGACGGCCATTGGATGGCCATCCAACAGTCACTGCTTGTGCGTCAACCTTTTTTTTAGGCAAGCCTCAAATCTGTGGAAAACAGCATACAACCCATCTGTCATTATTTCTAATAATTTACAGCCCATTTGCTAATTCTTAAGGTTTTTTTGGAGCCCATATTCTTTTTGTTAGCATTACAGCCCATATTGTGGCCATGGTTAAAAAATTATACGAAATTTTGCATATTCCGGTGCGGTCCGAACTGTTTTTAATCCTGAAATTTCGACTCACATTCAAACTGATTTAAAAAAATAAATGTATATCAATATAAAATCCAACAAATTCTCCATGCATAAAAATTAATGTAATTTAAAATCTTGAAATGAAAAAAAGATATTTGAAACTAATTGCCGGTTAGATGTGTTTTAAAAATGTACAACCCATTTCTCATTACTGATGGGCCATTTTCTCGGCCAGCCGAATGAAAGCTCTCCTCGTCTTGAAAGATTTGCAGCCCAAGAGGCCTGACAAAGCGACTTACTTGGCAAATCACAAAAAAACTGGGTTGTGGCCGTGGACCCAGCTGTCAGCCTCTCCACGTACAGTACTCTTCCGATGGAAGTCGTTCCTTGACCATGTTGACCAAGCCGCACGGAGAGCACCACGGCGGTGGACGATGGTGAGGCCTAGGAAGGGGACGATGCGGAGCCGGGGAAGACGCGATAGTGGAAGCCCGCGCGGAGAGGAGTATGAGGGTTCACTGGTTCGGCTGCAGTGTGAGGCTGCCATTGCCGCAGGGCCTGGCCAGTGGTGGGAATAGTAGGGGGCGGTGATGCCTCCGCGGCAGCACAGCCGGCCACAGGAGGCAGGAGCATGAGGCACGACCGGCGCTGGTTTGGGCGGCTGGAGCAAGAAGACCAGAGGTTGAAGAAGCACTACGGCCGTTGGATGGACATCGTACGGTCACTGTAGCTAGAATCGTTGATAATGACTAAGTTGACAAAGCCCTTCGTCCCCGTCAACTTAGTAGGCCCACAAGTCAGCCTCCCACCAAGGTGGGTTCCAGCTAGCAGGGGGAGTATTCATTTTTTTTGTGCGTAATAAGGAGGCACTTCCGGTGGGTCCGAGCTGACAGCGGGGGGAACGTTTTTTTGCGAAATACGGTGGCCCGTCGGGTGGGTCCCATCAGTCAAGGGGCAAACGTTTTTTTCGCAAAATACGGTGGCCCGTCCAGTGGGTCCCTGCTGTCAGTTGGAGGAATCATTATTTTCCGTGTAATAAGGCGGCAATTACTTGTTGCGGCCGTGGACCCAGCTGAGACTCTCCACGTACAGTATACTTCCAATAGAAGTCGTTCCTTGACCACGTTGACCTCGCCGCGTTCCGTTGCATGCATGCGTCCATGGGCGTGGTGCGTCCCCACTGTCAGCCTCTCACGTATAGTCATCTTCCGATGACTCTCGGTTGTTGACCACGTTGACCACACCGTGCCGAGCGCACCCAGACTGGAACGACCCGGAGATGGGGAAGACGGGGTAGTGCAGTCGCAGATGGAGAAGAGTGGGAAACTTCAATGGTTTGGGTGCGCGGCAGCACAGCCGCGGTGCCGCCCACGGGAGACAGGAGCAAGAACAGCGGTTGAAGAAGGAGCACGGCTGTTGGATTAACATCCAACGGTCCAGCTGCTAGAATCATTTGTTGATTAAGTTGACAAAGCCGTGCGTACACGTCCGCTTAGTAGGCCCACAAGTCAGTCACCAAATCTGACAGGTCGCAGCTGTCAACGGGATGAATAATTTTTTTCGCAAAACAAGGAGGCACTTCCTTCCGTGCGAAGACACACCCGGTGGGTCCCAGCTGTCAGGTGGAGGAAACATTTTTTTTCAGCTTAATAAGGAGGAACTTTCCTTGCGTGCGACCATGGACCTCGTGGGTCCCAGCCGTCAGGCTCTCCACGTACAGTCCTCTTCCGATGACTCTCGTTTGTTGACCACGCCGCACCGAACACAGCGAGGCGGTGGACGACGGCGAGGCCCCGGACGGGAATGACTCGGAGATGGGAAAACGCAGCAGTGGAGTCGCAGATTGAGAGGAGGAGAAGGGTTATAACTGGTTCTGTTGCGGCGTGGGGCTGTCGTCTGTGGAGAATAACAGAAGGTGTCGAGGGGTGGAGGGATAGCCTGGCCGGCGGTGGGGTAGCGCTTCGCAGCGATGCGTGCTAAGCAGAGCCGCTAGCCGCCAGAGGCTGGACCAGGCGGTCCCGGCGACAATGGAGGAAGAAGACGAGAGATTGAAGGTGCATGCCAGCCGTTGGATATAAATCCAATGGCTATGGATGACACAATCATTTGTTGACCAAGTTGACAACGTCCTGCGTAGGCTTCGACCTATTGGCCCACATGTCAGCCTGCAAAAATGTGGCATATATTTAACCCATGTTTTCTAGAATGCACAGTCCATTTGTTGGGCTGGGTGAACAAATAATTTCACGTCAATCAGGCCCATTTATATTTTCTAAGAAATCCCAGCCCATTTGCACTTCCTTGAAATACACGTATTAGGTGGGCTCGTTATATATATAATGTTATGTTAGAAGGAGCAATTAATATCAAAGAATAGACTAGAGAGGCACATTATATATATATATATATATATATATATAATTAAGAAATTAGCAAGTTATTGCTCAAAATAAATTGGACACAGCATTACTTTTATAAGAGACATGCGTTTTATACCCCACAGTAGGCATACTAACAAGTTCACACACAAATACAACAGAAAAGGTAAACATTCATACCAAACTCAGGTTCACAGGACACGTTCATATTCATAGCCAACATTCACTATCAACAACTCAAAAGATTCATATATACACAAGCTCAGCATATCTATGCATCCAAATGATTGATAGATCACACGACAATATTCATACATAATTCACAAAAAGATTCAGATATACACATGTTCAGTATGTTTATGCATCCAAATGATTGAGATCACATCCAATATGATCCATGGACGAACTTTAATTACCTAGGGTACAGACTGGTAAATGGTGTTCAATCGGAGGTACTTCTTGCTAAAATTAGTTCTTGTACGAGTAAACTTTCGAGTACATAAGAGGCATCACAGACAATCTGAACTTTGCTTGTAGGTTTATCCTCAAATAGTGGCCTCGTGCCGAGGGAGGTTTGAGCAACTTGGCCACTACTTTCATCCAACTAGTTTACTGGCTCATCTTGGTCCTGTATCTCGCCAAAATTCTACATTGCAGACGAGAAAGGAGGTGGTTGAGAAAATGAACCACCCAATTTTTTTGTGCAGTTCAACTGAAATGGAGCATCCTTGGCATGCAGACTGATTAAGTGCCAGATGAATATACGCGTCAACCAACTTGTGTGGAATCTTTAGACTCCATGCCATATAGTTCGCTACCATATGTGCCGATAACCAAAAGGCACAAGTTGGGACCAAAGACTGGACTGCGTTTTTCTGGGCTATGCACCAAGCAATATTTTTGGCGTTCACTCTCCTAATACTTGGAGTTTGACAATTGGTTGACGCCGGTTGATACTCGAATGAATATAGGCACTTCTTATCAACATCGATGCTTGTCTGAGTGAACTTTGGAGTACATAGCAGCAGCATAAGTACCTGTCCATCTGATCATTTTGTGTAGTTCTACTGAAATCACCCGATGTAATGATTTGCCTGCGAGTTCAGGCTCCAAATTACTCCTTTATGAAATCGGCAAACAGTAGCAAAATACCAAATTACCAATACATATGACAGGCACAATAATCAGGATAAAGACCAGTACCAACCTGTGTGAGGTAGCATATCAATTACTATTTCCTTTGACTGGAAGCCAAGATAAGCCAAGCGACTGACAGCAAAGGAAGAAAGCAAGCGGAGATTAGCGACTGACAGGAAAGGACGGAAGCTGTCGAGGCAATGAAGTACCCAAAGTTTTTGTGCAGTTCCACCAAAATCGAGCATCCCTGTTGGCACATATATTGAGAGAGTGAGATTACTGTAATAGTGGGACTAGTTGATGAAACATACACTAACAAATAGAAGCACCCTCATTATCTTAATGGGTAAAGTTAGCAACATAGTAGTCTTGCTTAAAGAGAGGTATTAGTTTATTTAATCAGTGCCAATTAGCTCAACTCAACACTCAAAGCATTGCCATTTATCATAGGTTGCAAAACTTAAAAGTGCAAAGATAAAGGAGTTTCTCATGACAGTAGCACGATACAAATAGAGATGACAGCAAACTAATATGGATGAAGGCCTTAGGCCCGTACCAACCTGAGAAAAAAAGCTTATTCATGTAGTCCCATAAGAGATGATAAAACACTCACTGGAATGACACAATAGTATATATTTTTGGGCACTTCAAATGTATGGCTGAAATCACTCTTGTTTACCAGTGCTGAGATTATATCGAAAGATTATCAAGAACTTCCAGCAGAGTTAAAGCACTGGATGGGATACAGTTCATTGTATTGTCTTGCGTAGTTCCACTAAAATGTATGATTGGCACAACATGATCCCTGTTTGCACAAGTAGGAACAAGGTTAAACCTTCATTAGCTTAGTGAGAAAGGATAAGAAGACATTAGCATATTACTCAAATAGTAGCATCAAATTCATGATGGACAATATGCAAAACATTGCTTCATTGAAGCAATGGCAATAAACTGACATGCAAAACAATAGCACTATTATGTCATGACACTAATAATATTCCCTCCCTGCTCCACCACATGATTCACCTCTATAGACAAACATTCACATGGTTCAGCATAGGGTCCTACTAAAGATTTGTTTAACTCCAACAGGAAAATTAGGCAGTAATAAATTAGTGGTACAGAAGTACTCCTAATCAATTAAGTGAGACAACAGAAGTGGAAGGGCTCCCCGGAGGATCGTCGCACATGTAAGGTAGTCGTTGCCGGAGCCCTTGAATAGCCTCGACTAAGGCCTCTGGCTTCAGCAAGATTGCCTTGGCACTGTTTATTCTTCTTCTTCCTCCTCTTCATGGTCTGTTTCTCTTTCTCCTCACCAGTTGGTGAAACCAAGTACATGATTGTCCTTCTAATTCAGAATTGGTTTTGTCAGTGAGGGAGTACAAGTGTACTAGTAAAAACATCATTATTTTCTCATGGCAGTCGGAAAATAGAGATGAACACATGCATTAAATATCATTCTTACCTAAAGGAAGGTTATGGCGCCAATATGGATGATGAGGATTGGAACACAGATCTCCCTTTGTGCAGTTCCACAAAAATGAACCAACTGTTCCATTTTGACATTCCAGTTAAACACCACAAAAGTCACTTCTTTAAGAAGAGTTTGGTGCACTGCACCAAAAGGTCACAACAGCAACCAGGTGAATTGGATATCCCTGTTTGCACAAAAAGGCACAAAGGAAACAGTCAGAGTCTCAAACAATTATAGGCAAAAACATTTGGCTAAACTTGTCAGAGTCTCAAACAATTACAGGCAAAAACAGTGGCATGGCTTCATTTTTACCAGGGACATTATATTAAGAACAGCTAAGGCTGCGTTCGGTTCACAGGTTTGGTGCAGGATTTTCGTAGGAACACAATTCCTACGGTATTCTTTCCCTTCCAACCGTTCGGAACACAGTAAAGGTGAATAGTGTTTCATAGGAACGCTGGTCTGGTAGTACTGATTCCATCGGATTAGAAACATCCACGTGCTGCTCATTTTTTGGGCGGAAGCCCGAGGCATGCGCTTGCTGCCATGCGTTAGACAGGTTGCTGTGCTATGTTTGCCGGAATAAAAAAAATCAACCTATGTGTGGTACGTGAGGTGACGACAAGAGTGCAGCTGAATAAACATATAGCATCTCATACTGCCAAGAATGCTACTCTAAAAAAACAAATCTGTACATTTCGTAGTCCATCAGAACACATTCTCTTGAGAGTTTCCTCCGGTTCGCTGTTCCATAGTTTTATACCTACATTCCTTTCCTATTCCTCTATTTTCATCATGACCTATGTTTTCTTCCCCTTTATTCTGACCGGAGCCTAAATATTTGGTATAAGGGCATGGGACAGTGGGTGCACCAGCAGTACAACACCATGTACGTAAACAGGGGCATAAAGTGGTGATTCATAGTTTGTTGCCCCGAGAAACAAACATCCAAGAAACATATCTGGGTTGGTCCCATTTTTGTTCACTCTAGCCACCTACTTCTATGTGTGGATAGCAAATCTAGTCCTAGTCATACCACTGTGTACAATGTTACCCCTATATTTCCCTTTTTTTACCAAGAGACCGGTTGGATGACCAGTCTGTACTACTTTCATACCATTTCCTTCCTGTTTGTACCAAGTCCGATGTACATACTAAATTCCCCCACCCCCACTTTATTTCAATGACAAGTATTTTCGGACGGAGGGAGTACAGGATTCGACTCCATGAAGTAGCTTTACCTCTAACAATAGAAAAAAAAGGTGACGTTGGACCATCCGATCAAGAGGGACTGAGAGGTAGAAAATGATGACATGCAGCGACGTAGCGAGCTGGGGAAGTAGAGCTAATGTGGTTTCGAACAAAGATATACCTGAAGGTCGTCGGGATGTAGATAGGTGGGCGGCGGGAGGCCGGATCCGCCCACAGGCAACGACAAAGGGATCGGAGGACCTCCCGCGCCGGTGCTCGGCCAGAGATAATGGTGCGGCCGGCAGTGGGTATCCTCCCTCGCTGTCGACGACGGCCTAAACGCTGCCCCTCCTCCCCTTCACTGGCGGAGGGGGATACGTCCGGATCTGTAACCAGCGGTGAGGATAGAAAGCTAGTGTTTTTTGAAGGGAGAAAGACAGTGTTACTACCCCTATCTTGTTTAGATCTGGAGAGGATGAGAGTGTATGAATAGAGCAACCCTAGCAAGTAAGCGCGGAAGCTCCAGCCTATATATAAGTAGTGGGTAGTTTTCCTTTTTCACTCCATCAAAACAATCATTTAAAATTGTGTACTACTACATGCCAGGTCGCGGTTTTTTTAGTTGTTGATTGTTTTTTGAGATAGCTACCCGCTTGTTCCAAGTGGTGTTACGGTGTGCCAGGTCACACTTTGTATCGTTCAAGTCTGGCACTACAAGTCCCTCCATTAAATGAACAACCACCCCCTCGTAAAAATTGTGAACAAGCCCGCGGCTAAAATTAACGGAAACGTGGGTTGCCCCAACATGCATTATTATTTATATTTTGTACTCCCTCCGTTCCTAAATATAAGTCTTTTTTATTAGCCACACCTAAGACAAGAATTTTTTTATTAGCAGTGAACCCCACATGTCATAGACACAAAAATTGTGGCAAGATTCCCTTAGGAAGCCAAAGTGTGTCTAACAATTTGAGCAACTCAGGTTAGGCAAGTGTGGCAAGTGTCGGAAAAATAATGTGGCAAGATAAGACAAACATAGTCACAATCCAAACAGCCCCGTAATTTTTTGTGACATGCATGAAAATTTGGTTAGTTAAATTTATAGTGAAAATTTGGCAAGGTGCATCAAATCAACACATGCAAGTATCAAAAGGAAAGTCATGGCATGCATGCATGCGTTGTACTCCCTCCGTTTCCAAATATAAGTCTTTTTAGAGATTGCAATAAGTGACTACATACGAAGCAAAATATGTCTACTCCTACATACGAAGTAGCCCATTTGAAATGTGTAAAAAGACTTCTATCGAGTGCAGTGCTTTGATGTGTCGCGTCAACTCATACAAGACCGAGAAATTTGATTACTACGACACCCTCTCCCTCGCGGACTGAGCTCCGGTGCCTTAACTGCACCTGCCTTTGGCTGCATGACAGGAGGGCCAACCACCTGTTGGGCCCACCTGTCATAGATGCAAAGGCAGGAGCAGTAAGTAGAAGCTTTCGCTACTTGCTATCCCTCCCGCACGAGGTGGACGGACATGCAGCATGGATTCGATACTGTAGAAGTAGGAGTAACATCATTGTTCGTCTTCTCGAAGAGGTGAAGAGCCAAGCGCAAACCGAACGTGGCAGTTGCGAACGCTCGCGTGGTGCGGTTCCTTGGAGTACTAGCCAGGCTCTTGCATGAGACAAAATTGCTATTGTTTAACAATTAAACTCCATTATCCATTGGTTGATACTCATTCTGCATAGGTCCACGCGCTTAGCACCGTTTCCTCCTGGGGTCACCAATGTTTATTTGCTAATTAATAGCATTCCATGCAATGAACTAGCCATTGCAAGTCATTAAAAGCATGCACACCTCTCATCTCTTATTGGTTGATATGTCAAGAAACAAGAAAGAAGGTAGAAGTTAATGAATCGCGCCTAAGTGTTTTGGGACTATTTGGTTTTCGTAAGATGACTTACACACCTAGACGGAGGGAGTAGTTGTTGGAAATATGCCCTAGAGGCAATAATAAAAGTATTATTATATTTCCTTGTTCATGATAATTGTCTTTTATTCATGCTATAAATGTATTATCCGGAAATCGTAATACACGTGTGAATACATAGACCACAATATGTCCCTAGTAAGCCTCTAGTTGACTAGCTCGTTGTGATCAACAGATAGTCATGGTTTCCTGGCTATGGACATTGGATGTCGTTGATAACGGGATCACATCATTAGGAGAATGATGTGATGGACAAGACCCAATCCTAAGCATAGCACAAGATCGTGTAGTTCGTTTGCTAGAGCTTTTCCAATGTCAAGTATCTCTTCCTTTGACCATGAGATCGTGTAACTCCCGGATACCGTAGGAGTGCTTTGGGTGTATCAAACGTCACAACGTAACTGGGTGACCATAAAGGTGCACTACAGGTATCTCCGAAAGTGTCTGTTGGGTTGACACGGATCGAGACTGGGATTTGTCACTCCGTATGACGGAGAGGTATCTCTGGGCCCACTCGGTAATGCATCATCATAATGAGCTCAAAGTGACCAAGTGGTTGGTCAGAGGATCATGCATTACGGTACGAGTAAAGTGACTTGCCGGTAACGACACTGAACAAGGTATTGGGATACCGACGATCAAGTCTCGGGCAAGTAACGTACCGATTGACAAAGGGAATTGTATACGGGGTTGTTTAATCCTCGACATCGTGGTTCATCCAATGAAATCATCGAGGAGCATGTGGGAGCCAACATGGGTATCAAGATCCCGCTGTTGGTTATTGCCCGAGAGTCGTCTCGGTCATGTCTGCGTGTCTCCCGAACCCGTAGGGTCTACACACTTAAGGTTCGGTGACGCTAGGGTTGTATGAATATGAGTATGCAGCATACCGAATGTTATTCGGAGTCCCGGATGAGATCCCGGACATCACGAGGAGTCTCGGAATGGTCCGGAGGTAAAGAATTATATATAGGAAGTGGTATTTCGGCCATCGGGAAAGTTTCGGGGTCACCCGGTAATGTACCGGGACCACTGGAAGGGTCCCGGGGGTCCACCGGGTGGGGCCACCCATCCCGGAGGGCCCCATGGGCTGAAGTGGGAGGGGAACCAGCCCATAGTGGGCTGGTGCGCCCCCCTAGGCCCACCCTCTGCGCCTAGGGTTGAAACCCTGGGGTGGGGTGGGGGGGGCGCACCACATGCCTTGGGGGGCACTCCACCCCCCCTGGCCGCCGCCCCCTTGGGAGATTGAATCTCCCAGGGCCGGCGCCCCCCCTGGGGGCCTATATAAAGGAGGGCAGGGGGAGGGCAGCCGCACCCTGTGCATTGGCGCCTCCCTCCCCCTGCTACACCTCGTCCTCCTCCCATAGTTGCTTGGCGAAGCCCTGCTGGAGTTCTGCTGCATCCACCACCACGCCGTCGTGCTGCTGGATCATCATCAACCTCTCCTTCCCCCTTGATGGATCAAGAAGGAGGAGACGTCACCCGTCCCGTACGTGTGTTGAACGCGGAGGTGCTGTCCGTTCAGCATTTGTTCATCGGTGATCTGAATCACGGCGAGTACGACTCCATCATCACCATCCCCTTGAATGCTTCCGCACTCGATCTACAAGTGGTATGTAGATGCAATCTCTCTCCCATGACTCGTTGCTTAGATGAACTCATAGATGGATCTTGGTGAAACCGTAGGAAAAATTTTAATTTTTTGCAACGTTCCCCAACAGTGGCATCATGAGCTAGGTCTATGCGTAGTTCTCGATTGCACGAGTAGAACACAATTTTGTTGTGGGCGTGGATCTTGTCAACTTGCTTGCCGCTACTAGTCTTTTCTTGCTTCAGCGGTATTGTGGGATGAAGCGGCCCGGACCAACCTTACACGTACGCTTACGTGAGACCGGTTCCACCGACAGACATGCACTAGTTGCATAAGGTGGCTGGCGGGTGTGTGTCTCTCCCACTTTAGTTGAAGCGGATTCGATGAAAAGGGTCCTTATGAAGGGTAAATAGAAGTTGACAAAATCACGTTGTGGTTATTCGTAGGTAAGAAAACGTTCTTGCTAGAACCCAATTGCAGCCACGTAAAAGATGCAACAACAATTAGAGGACGTCTAACTTGTTTTTGCAGCAATTGTTCATGTGATGTGATATGGCCAGAAGTTGTGATGAATGATGATTGATATATTGTGATGTATGAGATCATGTTCTTGTAATAGGAATCACGACTTGCATGTCGATGAGTATGACAACCGGCAGGAGCCATAGGAGTTGTCTTTATTTTTGTATGACCTGCGTGTCATTGAAGAACGCCATGTAAATTACTTTACTTTATTGCTAAACGCGTTAGCCATAGAAGTAGAAGTAGTTGTTGGCGTGACAACTTCATGAAGACACGATGATGGAGATCATGGTGTCATGCCGGTGACAAGATGATCATGGAGCCCCGAAGATGGAGATCAATGGAGCTATATGATATTGGCCATATCATGTCACTACTATATAATTGCATGTGATGTTTATTATGTTTATGCATCTTGTTTACTTAAAACGACGGTAGTAAATACGATGATCCCTTACAAAAATTTCAAGAAGTGTTCTCCCCTAACTGTGCACCATTGCTACAGTTCATCGTTTCGAAGCACCACGTGATGATTGGGTGTGATAGATCCTTACGTTCACATACAACGGGTGTAAGACAGTTTTACACATGCAAAACACTTAGGGTTAACTTGACGAGCCTAGCATGTACAAACATGGCCTCGGAACACGGAGACCGAAAGGTCGAACACGAGTCATATGGAAGATACGATCAGCATGAAGATGTTCACCGATGATGACTAGTCCGTCTCACGTGATGATCGGACACGGCCTAGTCGACTCGGATCGTGTAACACTTAGATGACTAGAGGGATGTCTAATCTGAGTGGGAGTTCATAATTTGATTACATGAACTTAATTATCATGAACTTAGTCTAAAACCTTTGCAAATATGTCTTGTAGATCAAATGGCCAACGCTCATGTCAACATGAACTTCAACGCGTTCCTAGAGAAAACCAAGCTGAAAGATGATGGCAGCAACTATACGGACTGGGTCCGGAACCTGAGGATCATCCTTATAGCTGCCAGGAAACAATATGTCCTAGAAGGACCGCTAGGTGACGCTCCCGTCCCAAAGAACCAAGACATTATGAACGCTTGGCAGTCTCGTGCTGATGATTACTCCCTCGTTCAGTGCGGCATGCTTTACAGCTTAGAATCGGGGCTCCAAAAGAGTTTTGAGCATCACGGAGCATATGAGATGTTCGAAGAGCTGAAACTTGTTTTCCAAGCTCATGCCCGGGTCGAGAGATATGATGTCTCCGACAAGTTCTATAGTTGTAAGATGGAGGAAAACAGTTCTATCAGTGAGCACATACTCAAGATGTCTGGGTTGCACAACCGCCTGACTCAGCTGAACATTAACCTCCCTGATGAGGCGGTCATTGACAGAATCCTTCAGTCGCTCCCACCAAGCTACAAGAGCTTTGTGATGAACTACAATATGCAGGGGATGGTGAAGACCATTCCTGAAGTATTTTCAATGCTGAAGTCAGCAGAGGCTGAAATCAAGAAAGAACATCAAGTGTTGATGGTCAATAAGACCACTAAGTTCAAGAAGGGCAAGGGCAAGAAGAACTTCAAGAAGGACGGCAAGGATGTTGCCGCGCCCGGTAAGCCAGTTACCGGGAAGAAGTCAAAGAATGGACCCAAGCCTGAAACTGAGTGCTTTTATTGCAAGGGGAAGGGTCACTGGAAGCGGAACTGCCCCAAATACTTAGCGGATAAGAAGGCCGGCAACACCAAAGGTATATTTGATATACATGTAATTGATGTGTACCTTACCAGTACTCGTAGTAACTCCTGGGTATTTGATACCAGTGCCATTGCTCATATTTGTAACTCACAGCAGGAGCTGTGGAATAAACGGAGACTGGCGAAGGACGAGGTGATGATGCGCGTCGGGAATGGTTCCAGAGTCGATGTGATCGCCGTCGGCACGCTGCCTCTACATTTACCTACGGGATTAGTTTTGAACCTTAATAATTGTTATTTAGTGCCAAGTTTGAGCATGAACATTGTATCGGGATCTCGTTTAATACGAGATGGCTACTCATTTAAATCCGAGAATAATGGTTGTTCTATTTATATGAGAGATATGTTTTATGGTCATGCTCCGATGGTCAATGGTTTATTCTTAATGAATCTCGAGCGTAATATTACACATATTCATAGTGTGAATGCCAAAAGATGTAAAGTTGATAACGATAGTCCCACATACTTGTGGCATTGCCGCCTTGGTCACATTGGTGTCAAGCGCATGAAGAAGCTCCATGCTGATGGACTTTTAGAGTCTCTCGATTATGAATCATTTGACACATGCGAACCATGCCTCATGGGCAAAATGACCAAGACTCCGTTCTCCGGAACAATAGAGCGAGCAACCAACTTATTGGAAATCATACATACCGATGTGTGCGGTCCAATGAGCGTTGAGGCTGGCGGAGGATATCGTTATGTTCTCACTCTCACTGATGACTTGAGTAGATATGGGTATGTCTACTTAATGAAACACAAGTCTGAGACCTTTGAAAAGTTCAAGGAATTTCAGAATGAGGTAGAGAATCAACGTGACCGAAAGATAAAGTTCCTACTATCAGATCGTGGAGGAGAATACTTAAGTCACGAATTTGGTACACACTTAAGGAAATATGGAATCGTTTCACAACTCACGCCGCCTGGAACACCTCAGCGTAACGGTGTGTCCGAACGTCGTAATCGCACTCTATTGGATATGGTGCGGTCTATGATGTCTCTTACTGATTTACCGCTATCATTTTGGGGATACGCTCTAGAGACAGCTACATTCACTTTAAATAGGGCACCGTCTAAGTCTGTTGAGACGACACCATATGAATTATGGTTTGGGAAGAAACCTAGGCTGTCGTTTCTAAAAGTTTGGGGATGCGATGCTTATGTCAAGAAACTTCAACCTGAAAAGCTCGAACCCAAGTCGGAAAAATGCGTCTTCATAGGATACCCTAAGGAAACCATTGGGTATACCTTCTACTTAAGATCCGAGGGCAAGATCTTTGTTGCCAAGAACGGATGCTTTCTGGAAAAAGAGTTTCTCTCAAAAGAAGTAAGTGGGAGGAAAGTAGAACGCGATGAAGTACTACCTCTCGAACGGGAAAGTGGTGCAGCGCAGGAAAATGTTCCTGTGATGCCTACACCAACTGAAGAGGAAAATAATGATGATGATCAAGGTACTTCGGATCAAGTTACTACTGAACTTCGTAGGTCCACAAGGACACATTCCGCACCAGAGTGGTACGGTAACCCTATCCTGGAAATCATGTTGTTAGACAACGGTGAACCTTCGAACTATGAAGAAGCGATGGTGGGCCCAGATTCCAACAAATGGCTTGAAGCCATGAAATCCGAGATAGAATCCATGTATGAAAACAAAGTATGGACTTTGACAGACTTGCCCGATGAACGGCGAGCGATAGAAAACAAATGGGAAGAAGACGGACACGGATGGTAATGTTACCATCTACAAAGCTCGACTTGTCACTAAGGGTTATTGACAAGTTCAAGGGATTGACTACGACGAGACATTCTCTCCCGTAGCGAAGCTGAAGTCCGTCCGAATCATGTTAGCAATTGCCGCATACTATGATTATGAGATATGGCAGATGGACGTCAAAACGGCATTCCTTAACGGACATCTTAAGGAAGAGCTGTATATGATGCAGCCGAAAGGTTTTGTCGATCCTAAGAACGCTAACAAAGTATGCAAGCTCCAGCAATCCATTTATGGGCTGGTGCAAGCATCTCGGAGTTGGAACATTCGCTTTGATGAGATGATCAAAGCGTTTGGGTTTATGCAGACTTATGGAGAAGCCTGCGTTTACAAGAAAGTGAGTGGGAGCTTTGTAGCATTTCTCATATTATATGTAGATGACATACTCCTGATGGGAAATGATATAGAACTTCTGGACAGCATTAAGGCCTACTTGAATAAGTGTTTTTCAGTGAAGGACCTTGGAGAAGCTGCTTATATATTAGGCATCAAGATCTATAGAGATAGATCGAGACACCTCATAGGTCTTTCACAAAGCACATACCTTGATAAGATTTTGAAGAAGTTCAAAATGGATCAGTCTAAGAAGGGGTTCTTGCCTATGTTGCAAGGTGTGAGATTGAGCTCGGCTCAGTCCCCGACCACGGCAAAAGATAAAGAAGAGATGAGTGTCATCCCCTATGCTTCAGCCATAGGATCTATTATGTATGCCATGATGTGTACCAGACCTGATGTAAACCTTGCCGTAAGTTTGGTAGCAAGGTACCAAAGTAATCCCGGCAAGGAACATTGGACAGCGGTCAAGAATATCCTGAAGTACCTGAAAAGGACAAAGGACATGTTTCTCGTTTATGGAGGTGACGAAGAGCTTGTCGTAAAGGGTTACGTCGACGCTAGCTTCGACATAGATCTGGATGACTCTAAGTCACAAACCGGATACGTGTATATGTTGAATGATGGAGCAGTAAGCTGGTGCAACTGCAAGCAGAGCATCGTGGAGGGATCTACATGTGAAGCGGAATACATGGCAGCCTCGGAGGCAGCGCATGAAGCAATTTTGGTGAAGGAGTTCATCACCGACCTAGGAGTCATACCCAATGCGTCGGGGCCGATCAAACTCTTCTGTGACAACACTGGAGCTATTGCCCTAGCCAAGGAGCCCAGGTTTCACAAGAAGACCAGGCACATCAAGCGTCGTTTCAACTCCATCCGTGAAAATGTTCAAGATGGAGACATAGATATTTGCAAAGTACATACGGATCTGAATGTCGTAGATCCGTTGACTAAACCTCTCTCGCGAGCAAAACATGATCAACACCAGAACTCTATGGGTGTTCGATTCATCACAATGTAACTAGATTATTGACTCTAGTGCAAGTGGGAGACTGTTGGAAATATTCCCTAGAGGCAATAATAAAAGTATTATTATATTTCCTTGTTCATGATAATTGTCTTTTATTCATGCTATAACTGTATTATCCAGAAATCGTAATACACGTGTGAATACATAGACCACAATATGTCCCTAGTAAGCCTCTAGTTGACTAGCTCGTTGTGATCAACAGATAGTCATGGTTTCCTGGCTATGGACATTGGATGTCATTGATAATGGGATCACATCATTAGGAGAATGATGTGATGGACAAGACCCAATCCTAAGCATAGCACAAGATCGTGTAGTTCGTTTGCTAGAGCTTTTCCAATGTCAAGTATCTCTTCCTTTGACCATGAGATTGTGTAACTCCCGGATACCGTAGGAGTGCTTTGGGTGTATCAAACGTCACAATGTAACTGGGTGACTATAAAGGTGCACTACAGGTATCTCCGAAAGTGTCTTTTGGGTTGACACGGATCGAAACTGGGATTTGTCACTCCGTATGACGGAGAGGTATCTCTGGGCCCACTCGGTAATGCATCATCATAATGAGCTCAAAGTGACCAAGTGGTTGGTCACGGGATCATGCATTACGGTATGAGTGAAGTGACTTGCCGGTAACGAGACTGAACAAGGTATTGGGATACCGACGATCGAGTCTCGGGCAAGTAACGTACCGATTGACAAAGGGAATTGTATACGGGGTTGTTTAATCCTCGACATCGTGGTTCATCCGATGAAATCATGGAGGAGCATGTGGGAGCCAACATGGGTATCCAGATCCCGCTGTTGGTTATTGCCCGAGAGTCGTCTCGGTCATGTCTGCGTGTCTCCCGAACCCGTAGGGTCTACACACTTAAGGTTCGGTGACGCTAGGGTTGTATGAATATGAGTATGCAGCATACCGAATGTTGTTCGGAGTCCCGGATGAGATTCCGGACGTCACGAGGAGTTTCGGAATGGTCCGGAGGTAAAGAATTATATATAGGAAGTGGTATTTCGGCCATCGGGAAAGTTTCGGGGTCACCCGGTAATGTACCGGGACCACCGGAAGGGTCCCGGGGGTCCACCGGGTGGGGCCACCCATCCCAGAGGGCCCCATGGGCTGAAGTGGGAGGGGAACCAGCCCATAGTGGGCTGGTGCGCCCCCCTAGGCCCATCCCCTGCGCCTAGGGTTGAAACCCTAGGGTGGGGGGGGGGGGCGCACCACATGCCTTGGGTGGCACTCCACCCCCCTGGTCGCCGCCCCCTTGGGAGATTGAATCTCCCAGGGCCGGCGCCCCCCCTGGGGGCCTATATAAAGGAGGGCAGGGGGGAGGGCAGCCGCACCCTGTGCATTGGCTCCTCCCTCCCCCTGCTACACCTCGTCCTCCTCCCGTAGTTGCTTGGCGAAGCCCTGCTGGAGTTCTGCTGCATCCACCACCACGCCGTCGTGCTGCTGGATCATCATCAACCTCTCCTTCCCCCTTTCTGGATCAAGAAGGAGGAGACGTCTCCCATCCCGTACGTGTGTTGAAAGCGGAGGTGCTGTCCGTTCAGCACTTGGTCATCGGTGATCTGAATCACGGCGAGTACGACTCCATCATCACCATCCCCTTGAACGCTTCCGCACTCGATCTACAAGTGGTATGTAGATGCAATCTCTCTCCCATGACTCGTTGCTTAGATGAACTCATAGATGGATCTTGGTGAAACCGTAGGAATTTTTTTAATTTTCTGCAACGCTCCCCAACAGTAGTATAGACCTGTAAACCGGAAAGGAGTATTTGCCTTTCTAGAGATTTCAACAAGTGACGAGACTACACCGTGTGCAGTACCCCCTCCCTTCCGGTTTATAGGGCTCAAATCTCATGAACCAAGGCATTTTGCGATTGGAGGAATGTACTGTATCTCGTACTTTACAAAACTACCCTAATTAAACTCATGCATTAATTACGTAGTTCTCTCGTTTTCCTCTCCGCCTTGGTCGCGGTGCACAATATTGAGCACTCCTATATGACTAGCCGCTCTATCTACATGCGGGACATTTCAAAGCATCCGGGCCCGCGTGCCATCCACCAAATCACAGCGAGGTGCCACAGTCGAGACTCACTTGTCACCCCGGTGTGGCCGTCATGACCCGTCATATCACAAAACCCAACCCTTTACCAGTAGTGGTAAGGTGGCCTCCAAGTTGGACTGGACGAAGCAACCATCATTTCATTGGAACGCTCATTCAAGCCCTTTCTTCCCTTTCTTGAAGAAAACCTCACTCCAGGCTACTCACTTCTACCATTTTTCTTCTGTACCGATGAAGGAAAGGTGGGCCAATCAGTTATGCTGCTATATTTTCATTCCAATAATCTTCTTTTTGAGAAGCACCGACCGATTCTCACATCCTATTCTTTCCCGTTTTCATTGCGATTGTGGTTCCCTTTCGATTTCTTTTTGTTTGTCAGTTCATTGATGGATCCTGGAGCACTAGGCAAAGAGTTGCCGGCGGACAACCCACTGGAGACAGCGATCTCCAGGAAGCGAGCACCAACCAACAAGTTGACCATGTTGGCGGGCCAACCCATGGAGACGAAGAACTCCAAGAAACAAGCACTGGCCAAAGAGTTGAGGACGTTGGCGGACAAATTCCTCAAAGAAAGTTGGAAGAACAGCAAGGGCCCCACCGTGCCTACCCCAGGAACTCTGATTGCCACCTAAGTGAGGCTCAAGACTGAGTTTGAGGAGATAGTCGCCGTTGAGAAGCAGTATTCCCCTGCCAAGGTGATGGCCCCCATCGAGGACGAGGAGATGGCCCCCGGAGGGATAAGATCCCCCGGTGAGTGATACGTCTCCAACGTATCTACTTTTCCAAACACTTTTGCCCTTGTTTTGGACTCTAACTTGCATGATTTGAATGAAACTAACCCGGACTGACGCTTTTTTCAGCAGAACTGCCATGATGTTGTTTTATGTGTAGAAAAGAAAATTTCTCGGAATGTCTTGGAAATCGACGGAGGCACTTTTCAGAATTAATAAGAATTTTTGGCGAAACAACGAAGGCCAGGGGGCCCACAGGCTGTCCACGAGACAGGGGGCGCCCCCACTAGGGCGTGCCCTCCTATCTCATGGGCCCCCTGGACACCTCCCGACCTCAACTCCAACTCCATATATACCGTCTCGGGGAGAAAAAAATCAGGGAGAAAGTTTCATCGCGTTTCACGACACGGAGCCGCCACCAAGCCCTAATCTCTCTCGGGAGGGCTGATCTGGAGTCCGTTCGGGGCTCCGGAGAGGGGGATTCGTCGCCGTCGTCATCATCAACCATCCTCCATCACCAATTTCATGATGCTCACCGCCATGCATGAGTAATTCCATCATAGGCTTGCTGGACGGTGATGGGTTGGATGAGATTTACCATGTTATTAAGTTAGTTTTGTTAGGGTTTGATCCCTAGTATCCACTATGTTCTGAGATTGATGTTGCTATGACTTTGCTATGCTTAATGCTTGTCACTAGGGCTCGAGTGCCATGATTTCAGATCTGAACCTATTATGTTTTCATGAATATATGTGTGTTCTTGATCCTATCTTGCAAGTCTATAGTCACCTATTATGTGTTCTGATCCGACAACCCCGAAGTGACAATAATTGGGATACTTCTCAGTGATGACCGTAGTTTGAGGAGTTCATGTATTCACTATGCGCTAATGCTTTGTTCCGGTTCTCTATTAAAAGGAGGCCTTAATATCCCTTAGTTTCCGTAAGGACCCCGCTGAACACGGGAGGGTAGGACAAAAGATGTCATGCAAGTTCTTTTCCATAAGAACGTATGACTATTTACGGAATACATGCCTACATTACATTGAGGAATTGGAGCTAGTTCTATATCACCCTATGTTATAACTATTGCATGAGGAATCGCATCCGGCATAATTATCCATCATTGATCCATTGCCTACGAGCTTTTCACATATTGTTCTTCGCTTATTTACTTTCCGTTGCTACTGTTACAAGTACTACAAAAACCCAAAAACATTAATCTTTACTTTGCTACCGCTACTATTATTATCATACCACTTTTGCTACTAAACACTTTGCTGCAGATACTAAGTTATCCAGGTGTGGTTGAATTGACAACTCAACTGCTAATACTCAAGAATATTATTTGGCTCCCCTTGTGTCGAATCAATAAACTTGGGTTGAATACTCTACCCTCGAAAGCTGTTGCGATCCCCTATACTTGTGGGTTATCAAGACTAATTTTTGGCGCCGTTGCCGGGGAGCATAGCTCTATTCTCTGAGTCACTTGGGATTTATATCTGTTGATCACTCTGAAGAACTTGAAAGACGATCGAACTACTATTTTGTCCTCAACTACGAGGTGAGGTAAGGAACTGCCATCTAGCTCTGCACTAGATTCTCCTTCCATTATAAGTAATTTTGCGACACCTAAACCTGCTACTGCTATGAATTATGATATGTCGCATGTTATTGATGATGCCACCTCTGCTATGAATGATGAAAGTACTTCTGTGCGTGATACTATTGTGCCATTAGGTGAATTTCTAGATGAACAACTTTGCTAGATTTAGGGGGAATGAAAATATTGAAGAACCTATTATTGATGATAGTGATGATGAAGGTCCCCCCAACGATTATGTTTTACCTGTTGGTCCTAAGGGTTATGTTATGCATGAAACAGCTACTATGGAAATTCTTGCTTGCAATGTTAGAAATGATCTTAAGAAATTATTAGCTAAATGGAAGCAGCAGTCTCTTAATGCTAGAATGAAACCCGATCCTGCTTTTGCTACTTCACCTATCTGTGTTACTGATAAGGATTATGAATTCTCTGTTGATCCTGATATTATTACTTTAGTTGAATCTGATCCTTTTTACGGCCTTGAATCTGAAACTGTTGTGGCACATCTTACCAAGTTGAATGATATAGCCACCCTATTTACTCATGATGAGAAGTCTCGCTATTTATATATCCTTAAGATATTTCCGTTCTCATTAAAGGGTGATGCTAAGACTTGGTATAATTCTCTTGCTCCTTGTTGTGTGTGTAGTCCCCAGGATATGATTTATTACTTTTCTGCTAAATATTTTGCTACTCATAAGAAACAAGCTGCCTTGTGGGAAATATATAATTTTGTGCAAATCAAAGAAGAGAGTCTCCCACAAGCTTGGGGGAGGCTTCTCCGGTTACTTAATGCTTTGCCTGATCATCCTCTTAAGAAAAATAAAATACTTGATATCTTTTATAATGGACTAACCGATGCTTCCAAGGACTACTTGGATAGTTGTGCTGGTTGTGTTTTCAGGGAAAGAACAATCGACGAAGCTAAAATACTATTGAATAATATGTTGACTAATGAAAATAATTGGACTCTTCCCGAGCCAGTTCCTGAAGTAATTCCTGAACCAATTGAGCCAACTCCTGAGCCTATTCCTAAACCCACTCCGAAGAAGAGAGGTGTTTTATTTCTTAGTCCTGAAGATATGCAAGAGGCAAAGAAATCAATGAAAGAAAAAGGTATTAAAGCCGAAGATGTTAAGAATTTACCTCGTATTGAAGAAATACATGGTCTTAATTTACCGCCTGAAGAACCACATTGTCCTGATAACCCGACACAGGTAGTAAAGGTAAATTCTCTCTATAGATATGATAAAGTTGAAGTACCCTCTACTAAATTTCATAGCCCATGCTTAGATGAATTTGATGACTTTATGGCTAGACAAGAAAGTTTTAATGCTTATGTTGGTAGAGAGTTAAAGAATAATGCTTTCGAGATAGGAAGCGTAGGTGATAATCTGGCTAGAGTTAAAGATGAACTTCACCGCATTAGCAAATATGCTTCTATGGTTGCTACTCAAGCTGGGCAAGTACTTAAAGCTCAAAATGATTTGCTTGAGGAATTGAATAATAAAAATGACTTTGCTGTTAGAGTGGCTACTAGAACTGGTAGAATGACTCAGGAACCTTTGTATCCTGAAGGCCACCCTAAGAGAATCGAGCAAGATTCTCAGAGAAACAATTTAGAGGCACCTAGTTCTTCTAAAAAGAAGAAAAAGAAAAATGATAGAACTTTGCATGCTTCTAGTGAACCTACTGTAGACACACCTGAGAATCCCAATGATATTTCTATTTATGATGCTGAAACTCAATCAGGTGATGAACATGAACCTAGTGATAATGTTAATGATAATGTTCATGGTGATGCTCAACCTAGCAAAGACAATGATATAGAAATTGAACCCGATGTTGATCTTGATAACCCACAATCAAAGAATCAATGTTATGATAAGAGAGATTTTGTTGCTAGGAAGCACGATAAATAAAGAGAACCATGGGTTCAGAAACCCATGCCCTTTCCTCCTAAACCATCCAAGTCAAAGGATGATGAGGATTTTGAGCGCTTTTCTGAAATGATTAGACCTATTTTCTTATGTATGCGCTTAACTGATATGCTTAAAGTAAATCCTTATGCTAAATATATGAAGGATATCATCACAAATAAAAGAAAGATACCGAAAGCTGAAATTTCCACCATGCTTGCTAATTAAACTTTTAAGGGTGGAATACCAAAGAAACTTGGAGATCCGAGTGTACCAACTATACCATGCTCTATTAAAAGAAATTATGTTAGAACTGCTTTATGTGATCTTGGAGCCGGTGTTAGTGTTATGCCTCTCTCTTTATATCGTAGACTTGAATTGAATAAGTTGACACCTACTGAAATATCTTTGCAAATGGCCGATAAATCAACTGCTATACCTGTCGGTATTTGTGAGGATGTGCCTGTTGTGGTTGCAAATGTCACCATCTTAACGGACTTTGTTATTCTTGATATTCCCGAGGACGATAGTATGTCTATTATCCTTGGTAGACCTTTTCTTAATACTGCAGGGGCTGTTATTGATTGCGACAAAGGCAATGTCACTTTTCATGTTAATGGTAATGAGCATACGGTACACTTTCTGAGGAAACAATCTCAAGTTCATAGCATCATTTCTGGAGGTTTTGAATTTCCTCTCCCTACTGTCAAGAAAAAGTATGATATTCTTATTGTTGGGGTTTTTCATATCCCCGTTGAGGTAACTTAGTGTTATTCGAAATTTCTCCGGTTCCGTGTTATTCGGAATGAGTTTGTTAACAAGACTTGATCAACCTTGTTAGTGGGTTCATTTTGATGATCACGAGAGGATGAAACTAGAAGGCACAACCTTCTGTACCCTCTTTTTACTTTCTGTTATTTAAATTAAATAAAGCAAAAATAGTATTATCTGTCTGTTTTCTGAATTATCCGTGCATTAAAAAATAGTCCGAAAATAAAAGTGCTCCAAGTGCCCTGCAAATTTAGTATGATTTTTTCTGGAATATTTGAGGATTTTAGGCACTGAAAACACTTCAAAAGGGGCAAGCACCAGGCCACGAGAGAGGAGGGCGCCCCCTGTAGGGCGCGCCCCCTGTCTCGTGGGCCCCTGGTGGGCCCCTCCACTTATGCCAGCACCCACACACTTCATCTTCTACGCAAAAAAAATCCCCATCCAGCTCAAGCCCGAGTTCTAGCTCGTTTTGCTGCAATTTTCGATCTCTTAGCTCAAAGCTCCATTCGCAAAACTGCTTTGGGAGATTGTTGCTTGGTATGTGACTCCTCCATTGGTCCAAATAGTTTTTGTTCTAGTGCTTTATTCATTGCAAATTTTTTCTGCATAGGTGACCATGTTCTTGAGCTTGCATGTTAAATTTTTGAGGTCCCAAACAATTACAATGCATTATATAGGCTCTAGGCACTTGTAGGAGTAGTTGCTATCAATCTTGTTTAGTTTTATTCACTTTTATTTTGAAGGTACTAAAATTTCAGAAATTTTCAGAAAAGAAATATGCTTAGAAGAATGTACCAAGGTGGTTCCTCGGCAAAGAAAGGGCAAAGGATTGCTATACGTGAACAAGATGTTAATTTGCCGAGGGACGCAAATGTACGGGCTTGCGAGTGGCCATCCGATGATTTTATGGTTGAAGCAGGCTTCAAGGGGGAATTTGACGCGTATGTGCGTAATACTGAGCTTGAGGACTTCTTACAAGATAAGTGTCCCCAATATTATCAATTGACTGATTCTTTTGTGGGGAGATTCGAATATATTTCTTCGCGTAATTCTCCTAGTGTTGTGTTTGATATTTATGATACATCTTATACCATGGATTCAGAGGATTTCACAACTGCTTGCAAACTCCCGCAGTGGGGTAATATTAATAATCCTCCCAAATCCGAAGTTAGAGATTTTCTTGCTAGTATTACTGTGGGAGAATCTAGGGACGTGACACAAGCTACCATAGGGAGCATTCATTTTCTTGCTATACATTACTTTGCTCTCCTTATTGGTAGCTGCATTAACGGTAAGGACGAAATTTGTCACATGTGTGCTCCTGATCTTTGTGTCCTCAAGAGTGCTATGTCAGGTTATAGAGGTTATAACTTGGGGGCAATAGTTGCACGTAGGTTGCATAATAATAATAAAAAGGGAGATTTCTTTGGATGGATTTATGCAACCCGTGTGGCTAATTTTCTTAATATAGCTCCATGAGAGGGGGATATGCTTGTACCTCCTGTTTATTTGGATAAAGAGGCTATGTTTGATCATCATTTTCTTGAGAGGAATGAACAATTCCTCCATTATCGACTAACCTTTAACAGACGCAACTTCGTCCCTGTTACTCTTCCTGCTCCCTACCTTTTTATTATCAGACAAAAGGAAGATATGTTGTCACCAGGGAAGAAGCCACTGAATATGAGAGGGGAATGGAGGCAGCTCGCCAACACGCTGCTGCTCAGGAGGCGGTCGCCTCTTCATCTCAGTACTACCCCGGCCACTCTTATGAATATCAGCCAGGCGGTCATTGGTATTAGACCAACTTAGGCCAAAAGCCTAAGCTTGGGGGAGTACGTATTTCTCACCGACTTTAAATTCATGTTCAAACACTAGTCGTCGGTGCTCACACTCTTTTATTGTATTATCCATGTTAGTTTAAATTTCTTTTTCTAGTTTTCTTCTTGTGTGTTTGATAAACCTTAAGAAAAACCAAAAAAATAGTTAGTTTAATTTCCTTGCTTGTAGTAGAAATTAAAATGAAAACCCAAAAAGAATTCTCGTTCTTCTTTTACTTGTTGGGAGCTTTCCCGTGTAAATAGTTTTATTTTCTTTTGGGGGTCGAGAAGACTATATTGAAAATGCTTAGTGGCTCTTATTTGCACGATTGTTTATTTAACTTAAGAGCCCATATTACTTGTCTTCTCTCTTGAGTTGAATGCTTGCAGATTCTAGCTTAGTCCAATGCACGTGCACTCTTATTATTATACACATCGTTCGGTCGTGCGAGTGAAAGGCAATAATGACGATATATGATGGACTTATTGGGATGAGAAAAGCTGGTATGAACTCGACCTCTCTTGTTTTTGTAAATATGATGATTCATCGTTCCTGAGTCACCTATTATGAAGTAAACATATTTGCAATGACATTTAGAGATTATAGTTGCTTGTGCCATGCTTGATTAGCTATGAGTTATAATGGTTTACCTTGCATGCCAACATGCTGTTAGAATGATTATGATGTGGTATGATGGGATGGTATCCTCCTTTGAATGAATTGAGTGACTCGACTTGGCACATGTTCACGCATGTAGTTGAATCAAATCAACATAGCCTTCATGATATTTATGTTCATGGTAGATTATATCCTCTCATGCTTGTACTCGATGTGAATTAATTTTAATGCATGTTTACGACTGTTGTCGCTCTCTCAGTTGGTCGCTTCCCAGTCTTTTGCTAGCCTTCACCTGTACTAAGCGGGAATACTGCTTGTGCATCCAAACTCCATAAACCCCAAAGTTGTTCCATATGAGTCCACTATACCTACCTATATGCGTTATTTACCTACCGTTCCAAGTAAATTTGTATGTGCCAAACTCTAAACCTTCAAATGAAATTCTGTTTTGTATGCTCGAGCAGCTCATGTTTCAACTAGGGCTGCCTATATCTTCCATGCTAGGTGGGTTATTCTCAAGAGGAGTGGACTCCGCTCCTCATTCACGAGAAAGGGCCGGTAACCGGGATGCCCAGTCCCATGATCCAAAAAGATCAAAGCAAATCAAAATAATTAAACAAAACTCCCCCAGGGCTGTTGTATGTTGGAGGCACTCGTTGTTTCGAGCAAGCCATGGATTGATGCTTGTTGGTGGTTGGGGGAGTATAAACCTTTACCATTCTGTTTGGGAACTGCCTATAATGCATGTAGTATGGAAGATACATCCATCTCATAGTTGTTGCGTTGACAGCAAAAGTATACCGCTCAAAATGTTATTCAATCTCTATTTTAAAATCGAGCTCTGGCACCTCTACAAATCCCTGTTTCCCTCTGTGAAGGGCCTATCTATTTACTTTTATGTTGAGTCATCACCCTTCTTATTAAAAGCACCCGCTGGAGAGCACACTGTCATTTGCATTCATTATTATTGGTTTATATTGGGTATGACTTGACTAGATCTCTTTTACCATGAATTACAATGTTTAGTCAGTCCTTGATCTTTAAAGGTGCTCTGCATTTATGTTTTGTCGTCTCAGAAAGGGCTAGCGAGATACCATTTTGTTATATCATGTTGTGATTATTTTGAGAAAGTGTTGTCATCCGAGTTTTATTATTATGGCTCGCTAGCAGATTATGTTATTGATATGAGTAATTGTGAGACCTATGTTTTATTGTTAGTATGGTTAGTTCATAATATTTGCTGAAACTTGAATGCTGGCTTTTCATGTTACAACAACAAGAGCAACAGAGTTTGTAAAAGTTTTTCTTTATCACTTTCAGTTTATCAACTGAATTGCTTGAGGACAAGCAAAGGTTTAAGCTTGGGGGAGTTGATACGTCTCCAACGTATCTACTTTTCCAAACACTTTTGCCCTTGTTTTGGACTCTAACTTGCATGATTTGAATGAAACTAACCCGGACTGACGCTGCTTTCAGCAGAACTGCCATGATGTTGTTTTATGTGTAGAAAAGAAAAGTTCTCGGAATGTCCTGGAAATCCACAGAGGCACTTTTCAGAATTAATAAGAATTTTTGGCGAAAGAATGAAGGCCAGGGGGCCCACGGGCTGATCACGAGACAGGGGGCGCGCCCTCCTATCTCGTGGCCCCCCTGGACACCTCCCGACCTCAACTCCAACTCCATATATACCGTCTCGGGGAGAAAAAAATCAAGGAGAAAGTTTCATCGCGTTTCACGACACGGAGCTGCCACCAAGCCCTAATCTCTCTCGGGAGGGCTGATCTGGAGTCCGTTCGGGGCTCCGGAGTGGGGGATTCGTCGCCGTCATCATCATCAACCATCCTCCATCACCAATTTCAAGATGCTCACCGCCGTGCGTGAGTAATTCCATCATAGGCTTGCTGGACGGTGATGGGTTGGATGAGATTTACCATGTATTTAAGTTAGTTTTGTTAGGGTTTGATCCCTAGTATCCACTATGTTCTGAGATTGATGTTGCTATGACTTTGCTATGCTTAATGCTTGTCACTAGGGCCCGAGTGCCATTATTTCAGATCTAAACCTATTATGTTTTCATGAATATATGTGTGTTCTTGATCCTATCTTGCAAGTCTATAGTCACCTATTATGTGTTATGATCCGACAACCCCGAAGTGACAATAATCGGGATACTTCTCGGTGATGACCGTAGTTTGAGGGGTTCATGTATTCACTATGTGCTAATGCTTTGTTACAGTTCTCTATTAAAAGGAGGCCTTAATATCCCTTAGTTTCCGTAAGGACCCTGCTGAACACGGGAGGGTAGGACAAAAGATGTCATGCAAGTTCTTTTCCGTAAGCACGTATGACTATTTACGGAATACATGCCTACATTACATTGATGAATTGGAGCTAATTCTATATCACCCTATGTTATAACTATTGCATGAGGAATCGCATCCGGCATAATTATCCATCATTGATCCATTGCCTACGAGCTTTTCACATATTGTTCTTCGCTTATTTACTTTCCGTTGCTACTGTTACAACTACTACAAAATCCCAAAAACATTTATCTTTACTTTGCTACCGCTACTATTATTATCATACCACTTTTGCTACTAAACACTTTGCTGCAGATACTAAGTTATCCAGGTGTGGTTGAATTGACAACTCAACTGCTAATAGTCAAGAATATTCTTTGGCTCCCCTTGTGTCGAATCAATAAATTTGGGTTGAATACTCTACCCTCGAAAGCTGTTGCGATCCCCTATACTTGTGGGTTATCAGTGAGCTGCACAAGGTAAAAAATAATGGCTTATTACCATAGTTGTGGTTTTTGATTATTTGCAATGTGCTTGCTAATATGTTAGGGTTGTGCAGGTGCCGGTGGTTGTCCTTGATGATTCCGATGTCGTGGCCCGTCCTGTTGGCATCGCCCCGGAGATCGATTCCGATGCCGCTGTCCATCATGTGGACATCGCCCCAGAGATTGATTCCAATGTCGCGGTCAGTCTTGTGGACATCGCCCCAGAAATCGATTCCCATGCCGCTGTCCGTGCTGTGGTCATTGCCCGAGAGATCGATGACAAGAAATAGTTGGTCGCGCTAATCCTTCAGGGTAGTTTGAATTGCCCTGTGTTTAATTACCAGAACGATGCGTGTTATCAAACCATCTTAGGACTAGTGCACTGTCTTGTGTGAGCGGATCTTGCTACTTTTGTTTGATAGTGAATCATGCAATGAATCATGCGAACCCTCTCCGAGTTCTGGAAACAGATGTATCCTCACCAGCTTTTGATGTAATATATGGCATGCTTAGATGTAAGTTTGAACTGTTTATCATATCAGCAGGGCTTGTTTGATGATTATTCGTGTTAGTAGGCTAGCTACTTTATGAGCTATAGTACTTGCAAAACACTCACCGAAGAGAAAGGTTGGGGCTGATGAGCTCGTGGTACGCTTATACTTATCCCTCGTCGATCGACCAATAGCCCTAGCTCCTAAAATTGTAGGCTTAGCGATCGATCAGACAATAGTCGACATACATTCAGGCCTCATTTGGTTCATAGGGTAGGAAAATTGTAGCAAAAGTACAGAGAACATGCAACACAAAATCATAGCAGTGCAGAGACGTACTCCCTCTGTTCCAAAATAGATGACCTAGGCGGGCTAGTTTGGCCTAGTGGGTTTCAGTGATATGACGTGGTACAGTGCCGTCCATTCTTCGCGTGTGGTAGCAGTATTGCGGGTACAATAAGTTTTCTTGAAGAAGCGGAATTCAACGAAGTCATGATGGTTCCTTCGTCCGAACAACTTACAGTGGCAAAGGTTGGGCCTGCGATACTACCGGGGTAGACCAGGATAATTTTGTGCATGGCAGGTGGACCAGGATGGTCGACGTCCCACATGTCGGCGAATGAAAGTATTCTTTCCGATATAGAGGACGAGCAATGCGTATTCATTGTTTATTTTTGATGAAAGCTATTGTCTCCACTGTTACTCCTTGACTTTGTCAATGCCTCTCTCTCCTCCACATAAGCGAGGACTACTTGCTATGCATGCAGCGGGCAGCTGGCGTCTTGAGGGGCCAGGGTGGTGAGAGCGGGCTCTGGAAGCGGTCCGGACTCCAGCATGGCCCACCTCACATTATCACCATATATTTCTTGGAGTTTGTGCACGGCGGGCGGGCGATCTCTTCTCCCGCCCCCGTTTCTCTCTTCTCAGCCGACGCCCGCCGAGCGATTAGATTTCGGCTATTGACGGTTTATTCAATTACGGTCCCACATGTCAGTGAAATTGCAAGACAACGCGTGTCCCCTTTGGTGAGCGGTGTGCGAGCCGGACAGTTGGGGTTGCGACGCGTACGAGTCGTAAGTGTGCCGCCTTTTCCTTTAGAACTTGCGAAGCGTAACATTTTCGCGCGATCGATCGATAGAAATCTAGAACAAAATGGCGAGGGCGGTGCTTTCCCGCTCGTTAGGCGGGCTAGTTCGAGTGATATGACGTGCTACAGTGCCGTCCACTTGCTCCATTTTTATGTAAGCAAGAGTTTACACTCTTACGCGGGAGGAGTGCGAAACACCGCAGATCTGATTTTGATCGAGGGATAACTGTTCCCTGCCAAATAATGGAGGATTGTTAGCGATTATAGCATGATAGTTAGGGCATCTACAGCGCTGGCCCACAAATTTACACCGGCATCTGTCCGAGGACACTGATGGATGCCATCCGATGCTGCTCCCATACCTTTTGACAACTAGATGAACTAACCGGACGAAATTCGTGCAAACAAAGCAAATTTCAAATTAACCGGATGAAATTCATTACAATTCGAAAACTTTTCCTACAAACTGGACGAAATTCATTACATATTTCGCACAAACCGTACTAAACCTACTATAAACCAATCTAAACGATCACCGGCGCCCGACCACCATGTCCGGCCATGAACCCGAGAAAGCCGGCCATTGCCTTTGCCTCCTCCTCATCCACCTCGATAACCTCCTCCTCCGGCCAGAGCACAAGGTTCTGAAGATTTCCGCCTCCACGTCGCTGTCAAGCGGCTAATCGGCCGCCGATGTTTACCCCACCAAGCTTGGCATCGACTGAGTGGAGTAGCGGTGGCCTTCCTGGGATCAGAGCGGTGGCGACCTACCGTGTACTACTCTTCCTCGCTGCCGGCTGCGCCCACGCACGCGCGCCAGCTTCGTGGTCATGGCGGCGGAGGGCGGCCGGGGGGGTGCCGGCGATCTCCTTCGTTTGCTCCTGCGACAGTACGTTGAAGAGAGCTTTGGAGCGCGCCCGGAGCGGATCCGCCGATGTCCCTCGTCTGCTCCTGCGACAGTATGTCCAAGAGAGCTTCGGAGCACCAGGAGGCCATGGTTGAAGTGGTGCCGACAGAAGGAAGGGACTGGAGGAGAATAAGTGTGGGTCTTTGGCTATGGCTGGGAGCTGGGGCTCAAGTTAATATAGCGGGTGAATGGCAATGAGCCGCGGCAGACGGATGGACAACTGGCGCTGGAGTAGGTTCGTCGGGCGTGAATGCGGACGCTGCTTCAGTGACTTAACTGCAGATGCGTTTGGGTTACTGACATGTGGTCCCAACGGGCGTCTGGCCCGCATGTCAGTGACACACCAATTGCACCTGTAGTTAAGTCCGGTGAATGCGGCATTGACATTCTGGAGAGACGGTGACTGAGGGAGTCCTGGACTAGGGGGTGTCCGGATAGCCGGACTATCATCATCGGCCGGACTCCAAGACTATGAAGATACAAGATTGAAGACTTCGTCCCGTGTCCGGATGGGACTTTCCTTGGCGTGGAAGGCAAGCTTGGCGATACGGATATGTAGATCTCCTACCATTGTAACCGACTCTGTGTAACCCTAGCCCTCTCCGATGTCTATATAAACCGGAGGGTTTTAGTCCGTAGGACGAATAACGATTACAACAATCATACCATAGGCTAGCTTCTAGGGTTTAGCCTCCTTGATCTCGTGGTAGATCCACTCTTGTACTACCCATATCATCAATATCAATCAAGCAGGAGTAGGGTTTTACCTCCATCGAGAGGGCCCGAACCTGGGTAAAAACATCATGTCCCTTGTCTCCTGTTACCATCCGCCTAGACGCACAGTTCGGGACCCCCTGCCCGAGATCCGCCGGTTTTGACACCGACATTGGTGCTTTCATTGAGAGTTCCTCTGTGCCGTCACCAATAGGCTTGATGGCTTCTTCAATCAACAACAACGCAGTCCAGGGTGAGAATTTTCTCCCCGGACTGATCTTCGTGTTCGGCGGCTTTGCACTGCGGGCCAATTCACTTGGCCTTCTGGAGCAGATCGAAAGCTACGCCCCTGGCCATCAAGTCAGATTTGGAAGCCTAAACTTCACGGCTGACATCCGCGGAGACTTGATCTTCGATGGATTCGAGCCACAGCCGAGCATGCCGCACTATCACGAAGGGCATGACTTAGCTCTGCCGCCGGACAGTACCCTGGAGGCTGCACACGAGTCCGCTCTGACCCATAGTTCGGAGCCGACCACACAGATCGAGGACAGGTGGCTGGACACCGCCTCGGGGGCTGCAACTTCTATGGTGATGGAGCCAAATACTGACCTTGTCCCTTGCAAAGCTTGTGACTCCGAGGTGCCGGACTCCTTGCCGGACTCCGAACCTCCGGCGCCCCTGCCAATCAAATCTGATTGGGCGCCGATCATGGAGTTCACCGCTGCGGACATCTTTCAGCACTCACCCTTTGGGGACATCCTGAATTCGCTAAAGTATCTCTCGTTATCAGGAGATCCCTGACCGGACTACGATCAGTATGGTTGGGACGCGGACGATGAAGAAATTCAAATCCCACCCACCACCCACTTTGTAGCCACTGTCGACGATCTAACCGACATGCTAGACCACGACTCCGAAGACATCGGCGGTATGGACGACGATGCCGGAGACGATCAAGAACCAGCGCCTACCGAGCACTGGAAGCCCACCTCAACTCATGATGTATATATGGTGGACACCCTAAAAGGGAGCGATAACGAGGAACAACGGGACACGGCGAAGGATAATTCCCCCGAAAAACAACCAAAACGGCGACGCAAGCGCCGCCCCAAGTCCCGCCTCGATAACAACAGCACCCATACTGACCCAGCCATAGAGCAGGGCAAACCAGTGGGCGACGAATATGCAACCAAGAAACCATCCGAACAGGATGAATCAGATAATCAACTCATCCTCGGCGGAAACAACAGTCCAGACGGTCCAACACCGGACACACCACCGGAGCATGAGAACCTCCAAAAAAGGCTTGTCGCCACTGCAAGAAGCTTGAAGAAGGAGAAACGGAAGCTCAAAACAGCGGAAGACATACTCAGAATGAGATGGAGCAAAGTACTCAAGGCCGTGGACAAATATGGCAATAGCCACCAGACAAGGAGCTACCCGAAGCACAAGCTGCTGCCTAAATTCGATGAGGAGGCCGTAGAGCCCCCACAATCAAAAAGCAAAGAGGCCGCCTGGCCGGATAGGCGACCAGATGACAGGCCAAGAGCGGCAAGCGGCGCCGCACATAAGCCGGCACATGACACACATAAAGATCCTCGCAAAACGGATGGCCCGGTCAGGTTCGTTTATGGGCCAAAGAAGAGGGCCCCAGGAAGGAACACAACACGCCGAGTGTTCGAAGATAACGGCACACCTAAATACAGGGGCGCCGCACACCCACTATGTTTCACCGATGAGGTGCTGGATCATGAATTCCCAGCGGGGTTCAAGCCCGTAAGCATAGAGGCATATGACGGAACAACAAACCCTAGAGTCTAGATTGAGGATTACATCCTGCACATACACATGGCTAGAGGAGATGATCTCCACGCCATAAAATATCTACCCCTCAAGCTCAAAGGGCCAACTTGGCATTGGCTCAAAAGCCTCCCAGAAAATACCATTGGAAGTTGGGAAGAGCTTGAGGACGCGTTTAGAGAAAATTTTTAGGGGACCTATGTCCGCCCTCCGGATGCAGACGATTTAAGTCACATAACTCAACAGCCCGGAGAGTCAGCGCGCAAATTCTAGAACAGGTTCCTTACCAAAAAGAACCAAATAGTCAATTGTCCGGACGCCGAAGCCTTAGCAGCTTTTAAACATAACGTCCGAGACGAATGGCTCGCCAGACACCTCGGCCAAGAGAAGCCGAGAACAATGGCCGCGCTGACAAGCCTCATGACCCGCTTTTGCGCGGGGGAAGACAGCTGGCTAGCAAGATGCAGCACCAGTGACCCGAGTACATCCGAGATAAGGGATGGAAATGGAAAATCACAGCGCAGAAAGGACCAGCGCCGAAATAAAGAAAAAAACCCAAAAAACATGGCGGTCAACGCCGGATTCAAAAGCTCGTGGCTGAACAATAAAACACTTCCTCTTAAGGACAACAGTGACGAGCTATCCAACCTCAACAAAATTTTGGATCAGATATGTCAAATCCATAGTACTTTCGGGAAGCCTGCAAACCACACCCACCGAGATTGTTGGGGTTTCAAACAGTCCGGCCGACTCAACGCCGAACGCAAGGGGCTCGACGCACCAAGCGAGGAGGACGACAAACCCCACTAGCAGAGCGCCGGAAAACAAAAGACTTTCCCACAAGAAGTCAAAACAGTAAACTCACTTCATGTGATAATACGGAACAACAGTGCGGCACCCGCTAAAGTAGGTGTCGCACGGTCCACCCCAGCGGAACCCCGAGATTGGATGTCAAAACCAATTACTTTCGACCACCTGGACTATTCCAGAAGTATTCGAAACGCAGGATGGACTACTCTAATATTGGATCCTATAATCGACGGACTACAATTTACACAAGTCCTAATGGATGGCGGCAGCGATTTAAACCTGCTATATCCGGACACAATCCGCAAGTTGGGGATATACCGTACTAAAATTCGCCATAGCCGCACTTCCTTCAAAGGAGTGAAGCCAGGCCCTTACGCCAAGTGCACGGGCTCCTTACTACTAGAAGTTGTGTTCGGGTCACCCGACAACTTCCGACGTGAAAAGCTAGTCTTTCATGTCGCCCCATTCAAAAGTAGCCATCAAGCACTATTGGGGCGTGAAGCTTTTGTCCGCTTTAACGCAATACCACACTACGCGTCTCTTACACTTAAAATGCCCGGTCCACACGGCATCATCTCATTAAAAGTTCGTTCAAGACCCCGGACACGGCTAGACGAGTCCGGCATAAATAAGCTAGGGGCTCCCTCGCCGCACACCCCTTTACAAGAGGCTGTGCGTATGAGCAATAAGGAGCCAATAAAAGCTCAACTTTATTCATTTATTCATGCTTTGTTTTAAATACATTTTTGACACGATTACTTTTCAAACTAAGTTCCTCTCTTTTACAGATGAACAGCATGTTACACCCGTCCAGGATACAGCACAACGGAGACATAGGCGCAGACGTGCAGTAGGGACCCGTTGCAAGGATTCTTTTCAGATTAAGACCCTGCGTAAACCTTTTTTACTGTCTCTTGTTGCTATACATCCCCTGGTTTCTCATCATAACCAGAGAGGAGGCTGACATTTTGGCATCGGCCGCGTCAGAGGACCTTGCGTGTACCTGGACACTAGGGGCTTAGGGCATGATCTGCCCATCATCATAAAGACCGAACACCTCACGGAGTGTTCGGCGTCTCGAGTTAGGCCTTATATGCATCAGCTCCGAATCATGTCTTTGGTCAAATGTTGGGTTTGCCCGGCTCCTGTGCTTTGCTGTCTTACGTTTCGTATCATCGGCTAACGCGGCAATAGGAGAACTACTGCGATTGTGCCCCGGTTCGGTCGGGTGAGCACCTCAGTAGAGAAAGCCGAAAATTGACTGTCATGATGTAGCGAGAGACTGGTCAACCACTCGATCGACCTCTGGAATGTTTAGAATTCCTCCGCTTTGACGAAGGACCGCTTCCCGGTCAGGCAATAATGCGCCCCAAATACGGAGAGCGCGGTGCCCCTAGGGGCTATATCGTAGCCCCACCTTCGAACTACTATGGCTAAGTGAAAGTGATAAAGCATTATAGTCCGGTTGCCTCGTTTGCTATGCTACCACCTCCTTAACAGGACCAAGACGTTGGATTAAGTGTGAAAATGCGCTATTTCGCAAACACCCCCGCACTATGTGCGTGGGAGCTGAAGCCGAAGACTGCCATCTTTCAGGTTATACACAAGTATACATTAACGGCCGCACAAGAGCTATTTCAATACTTGAACGCACAAGTACAAAAAGCGCTTATATTATAAACATTGTTTTACAAACCATAAAGTTCATTTGAACATGACATTTTTTGAGCACTGCGACTCTATTACACGAGCACCACGCAGAACTTCCCCAAAATAGTGCTCGGCGGGTAACCGGCTCTCGTCCGAACCCTGGGTCGCAACAGCGGTGGCATCCATCTCCGTCCAGTATGTCTTCACATGGGCGAGGGCCATCCGGGCACCCTTTATGCAGGCCGACCGCTTCATCACCTTGATATGCGGCACATCCCCAAGGAATTGCTGCAATAAGCCAAAATAACTCTTCGGCTTGGGCCTATCCGGCCAGACATGAGCGACAATATCCGTCATGGCAAGTCCGACAATCTATTTAGCTCAGCCCACTCAGCCAACCGATCAGTCAGTGGAAGTGAACGCTCCGGACTATGGAATTGAGACCAAAAAAGCTCTTCCGTCTCGTGATCCTTTTGACTTCGGAAGTGCACAGTAGCATCCACTGCACTCGCCGCTAAGTCCATATAAGGATCCTCCGGACCCCACAGCTGGCCAAGCTGAGCGTACTTCGGATCCGTAAACCTCCTGCGCAGTAGAAAGGGCTTGCCAGCCACAATATCTCCGGCCTGGCGCAGCTCCTCCTTTATAGCCCTCATCGCAGAACGGGCATCCTTGGCTTCGGCGGTGGCCTTCCTGCTCCGCTCGGCGTTCTTTTTCAAGAACCTCATTGCGGTCGGTAACATCTTTCAACTTCACGGCCATTTCGGCCATCTCCTCCCTGCTTCGGCAGTGAGCAGCACTTTCGGCTTCTAGCTCTTCGGCCGCCCTCGAGGCAGCCGCATCACTCCTTCTGGCCCACTCCTTGGCTCGAGCAAGTTCTGCCCGAAGGCTCGCCACAGCAGCGGCACCATCTGCATTAAGCACACATGTTGTAAGGAATGGGCTTCGGCTCCCCTACTAGGTGACCGCGGAGAAAAACCTACCTTGTGACTCGTCAAGTCGCTTATTGACCAGCGCGATGTCCGCATCCGCAACGTCAAGTTGCCGCTTTAGTTCGGCAACTCCATCAGTCCGGCTGGCCACTGGACTACCTGCCACCTGCATAGGAAAGGCGAAAATCAATACCTGCGATTTTGATCCTCGGCACGCTGTCGCTCTCGACAAACTACCGAGTCCCAGGGGCTACTATCTATACAGGGCGCACTTTATGTGCACAACTGTCAAAAGGTATGTCATTTTTACGTACCTCAAACCCCGCCAGCAAGCTTCTGACGGCATCATGCAACCCGCCTTCGGTGGACGAAATTCTTCCAATCACCATACTCATCAATGTATGGTGACCTTCTGAGATAGACGCCCTCTCAAGCAGATCCTTCAGCTCCCCCGGCCGCACACCAACTAGTGCCGAACTCTCCGGCCCCGCCGGACTCGGGGATACCCTCCGCGATGACACCTCAGGTTCGTCTGCCCTGCCTGATGGTGCGGTGGACGGAGGCGTCTCGCTCTCCACCATCTCCGGACGAAGGTCCCCCGAAGACAAGCTCATCTGAGAAGGACGGAGATCCGGACTACAAGGTAAAAACTTCGGTTATCCTCAGAATCAAAAATAGGGATGTCTCTTATTACAGAACCCCCTTTTTCTACTTACGGCTCGCTGGAGGGCTGATTCCTTAGGGGAGATAGTGCGGCCGGGGCCTCCCCGGACGCAGGACCCTCTGGCGAAGATCTCTTCCCCCGCTTCGAGGCCTTGGTCTCCGGGTTTTTAGAGGCGGTCCTCTTCTCCCCTTGGAAGGAGGGATTCTCGATTCCTCCTTTCTCCAAAGCCTCCTTGGTAGAGGCGGTGGTGTCCCTGTTCTCCCCTTCGCCTTCCTCTGAAGGCGTAACCTTCAGCATCCTGACCAGCACGGGATCCGGCACGGTCTCCGGGAGGGGGGCCGAACACCGTATCAGTTTCGCTTGCGCTATCCACTCCTGTTCAAGAGACGATGGGTTAAAAAGCAAACTCAAGAAGGCGTAAACAAACGGTGTGTTCAGGCGCATGGCCACTTACCTGAGTATCCGGGCGATTGCAGCTTAGACCGGAATCCTCGATCAATTCTGGACACATCTCTTGTGATCCGAAGAACAATTTATACATCTCCACTGGTGTCGTACCCATGAAGTGTTGGAGAGCTCGCGGCCCCTCGGGATTGAACTCCCACAGACGGAGGGGGCGACGCTTGCAGGGCAGGAGGTGCCGAATCAGCATAACCTGCATCACTACGACCAGATTGATCTCCCTCTCCTGGAGGTCTCGAATCCGGCCCTGCAATAGGGGTACGTCCTTTAACGGCCCCCAGTTGAGCCCTTGGCTGACCCATGACATCAGCCGCTGTGGAGGGCCCGAGCGGAAGATGGGCGGCGGCTTCTGCCTGCTGCCCCTGGGAGCGGTTATGTAGAACCACTCCTGCTGCCACAAGCCGAGCTCCTCCTGGAAAGAGCCCTCGGGCCATGGAGCA
Organism: Triticum timopheevii; assembly: GCA_963921465.1. Lineage (NCBI taxonomy): Eukaryota > Viridiplantae > Streptophyta > Magnoliopsida > Poales > Poaceae > Triticum > Triticum timopheevii. The sequence continues at coordinate 601,527,574 of OY997274.1, read as the reverse complement.
TCGGCCCTTCTGCTTACAACCACCCCGCCGCACTCTGCTTGACGCCCCTCGATCATCTTCGGCTTCACGACGAAGGTCTTAAGCCACAAGCCGAAGTGAGGGGTAATGCGGAGGAAGGCTTCGCAGACGACAATGAATGAAGAGATATGGAGGATGGACTCCGGAGCCAAGTCGTGGAATTCCAACCCATAGTAAAACATGAGCCCCCTCACAAAAGGATCCATCGGGAAGCCTAAACCCGGACGGAGGTGGGACACAAACACGACATTTTCGCCGGGCTCGGGGGTGGGAATGACCTGCCCTTTGGTGGGCAACCTATGCGAAATCTCGTAAGTCAGGTACTTGGCTTCTCGCAGCTTTAGCACGTCCTCTTCCGTGAGGGAGGAGGGCATCCACCGGCCCTGTAGGTCGGAGCCGGACATTGTTGAAGGTCCGAAGCGCTCGAATCTGGGGCTCTGGGTGTTGGAACTCAGGGCGAGGAGTAGATTTGATTGAGGATTGAAGAAAAGAAACGAGCCTTGGTCCCATTATAAAGAGGGAGAATACCAAGAGTCGTCCCCATGACCGTTCGGGACTCGTCTCTAATAGAGGGGGCGTGGCAACGGGCACGGTTGGGTTACCCACGTCCGTATTGATGGGAATCCCGGAATAAGGGGAACACGATCTCTGCTTCGACAAGACGTGCCAAGGAAACCGCTTCGCTAAACGCGCTGAGGTGGTATAATAAAAAACGATTCAAGTAAAGGCTTGGTGGTGGTATGACATCACGCCACAAAATACGTCTGCAGATTGAACTTGTGTACATATTATTCTCTCTACGGTGGAATGTGGAATTTATTTTGCAGAGCCGGACACTATCCTGGTGTTCACAATCTTCTATGAATTATTCGGAGGAGGAACCCGCCTTGCAATGCCGAACAATATGCGCGTCGGACTCATTGTCATTGAAGCCTGGTTCAGGGGCTACTGAGGGAGTCTTGGACTAGGGGGTGTCCGGATAGCCGGACTATCATCATCGGCCGGACTCCAAGACTATGAAGATACAAGATTGAAGACTTCGTCTTGTGTCCGGATGGGACTTTCCTTGGCGTGGAAGGCAAGCTTGGCGATACGGATATGTAGATCTCCTACCATTGTAACCGACTCTGTGTAACCCTAGCCCTCTCCGATGTCTATATAAACCGGAGGGTTTTAGTCCGTAGGACGAACAACGATTACAACAATCATACCATAGGCTAGTTTCTAGGGTTTAGCCTCCTTGATCTCGTGGTAGATCCACTCTTGTACTACCCATATCATCAATATCAATCAAGCAGGAGTAGAGTTTTACCTCCATCGAGAGGGCCCGAACATGGGTAAAAACATCGTGTCCCTTGTCTCCTGTTACCATCCGCCTAGACGCACAGTTCGGGACCCCCTACCCGAGATCCGCCGGTTTTGACACTGACAATGACCGTTTCAGGCTGGAAGCGCGTGCTAGCGCTAGAAGGGGTTTTGGTGTGCAGTGGCACTAAGATCGGTCGCTCACGATAGTACATACTCCGTACCATACTACCATAGTACCCTCTCTAGCTTAGGCTGTTTTATAGATTGTCATTGTGATGGACGATATACATGAGCAAGGCGGTCCCAGTATGACCGTTGGTGTTGAGCCAGGTGAATACATGCTCAGCGTTCGCGTAGGCCTCCATCAAACTTCTAAACAGTAATGTCAGGCACCGCCGGGGCGCGCAGGTGATGGGCTTGCCGTTTGCGTTGCGCCATGAGCAGGACTTTGATTTAGAGGGCGACGTGCATGCATTAGCATGCTTTGACAGCGTGAGCGTGAGTGTTTGGCGCGAAGTATTTCATTTTCATTTGGCTGACGAGGGTGCGTTGCAGCGATGAGTCCGTGGTTTGATTCCTCACATACGCATAATTTTGGTTTTTACAGTATTTTTTTCTCCATTCACAGGTAGGCCCGCGTAGATAGATAAAGAACACAAGCTGATGAGGCGCATGCGGACTGTTTGACTGGTCAACCATACAAATACGGAGCTATATGCTGAGCCAGTGACCGTATAATCACCATATCTCGTATACAATGATCAAAGTGAGCTATCAAGACAAGTTTGATGACCGCCAATGCATTTTCCTTGGTAATAAATGACCAGGATTGAAGGGGAATCCTAATTTGCTTCGTCTTCTGTCCTTGAGCTCTTGACAAACCAATGCACTATACGGTTGTCCGGCCACTCCACCCCAGAGCTCTCACCAAGCGTCTTTCATGCCACCGCGCCGCACACTAACCGGTAAGGCAGCGATGGCATCCCATCGCGCCGAGTTCCTCGCCGCCCACGACCGCACACAAAATGGTAGGGAAGCGATGGCATCCCGTCGTGCCGAGTTCATCGCCGCTCGCGACCTCACAACTATGTGGGAGGAATTTGAAGATGCCAAGGCCAAATGGGCGGTAGAGCAAGAGGCGGCCAAAGCCGCACAGAGGGAGCGGAAAAGTCAGAAAGCACTCAAGAAAAGAGAGGCCCGCTGCTGCAAGAAAGAAAAGGACGCACGCGCTGCTGCGGAGGGGTCGGCGGAGATCCAAGCACGGTGGGGTGTCGCCGAAAGCCGGGAAGGAGAACGACGATGTCTAACCAGCATGTGAGAAGTAGTAGTACTAGTAGTTAGTGTGTGTGTCTGTGTCTGAGTACGAGCATGTACCAGTACTACTAGTTACTACTGTAGTTTTTAGAGCAAATTACCAGTACATTAGCCTAGACTAAATGGAAAAATTCCTATCCTTAGCATCAAATGGCATCTCTTTCTCTATAGGAATTGAGATGCATGTCATCTCACTTTCTATGATTTTCATATTCCTATCCTATGAACGAAAGAAGGCCTCTATTGGAGTAAATACTATAGCTAGCAGTACTGCTGGTACAGTAGTTTTCTTCAAGAAGCGGAATTCAATGAAGTCATGATGGTTCCTTCGTCCGAGCAACTTCAAAGTGGGAAGTGGGCCTGTGATTTGACGGCTCATTAGTCATTGTTACTGCGGCGCGACGACCTGGGTGACTCTCCCTTGGAGTTCTACGTGCATGGCAAGTGGACCAGGATGGTCGACGTCCCACATGTTGGCGAACGGAAGTATTCTTTCTGATATCGAGGAGCAAGGAAACCGCGTGGTATAGTATCACTGCTGATTGGTTCGCAAAAAAATAGTATCACTGCCGATTTATAATTATTTTTTATTTCTGATGAATGCTAGCGTTTCAACTCTTACGACGAAGGGTGCCAAACACGGCACGTGCTGGATGTCCCACACGTCAGCGAAAGGAGTGGGACATGAACAGCGTGGTAGAGCCCAGCGTAAAAAAACAGCATGGTAGAGCGTCTCCACTTCTTCCACTTCTGGGTCGGAGACCACACGTAGTAGTACTTAGCGGTATGAACGATACAAAGTGCGACCTGGAGAGAAAGACATGTCTAGTTGGAGGTCTCGGGGCATACACGTAAATAAATATAAAAGTTAATATGTGCCTCCAACTAATATAGTAGTAGTAGAGTACTTAGGCACGTACTCCATAACATCACCGTGCATTGCACGTACAACATTTAGTGGTAGTACGTAGTAAGAGACAAATGCCGCTCAAGAGTTCCCTTCTCGACCTACTTTTGGGTGTTTGGTAGAGTGTATGGAGGGTGCATGAGTCCACACTAGTTAAGCACAAATACACTAGAAGCATGCATGAAGAGAGCATGCATGAAGAGGGGTGTTGAGTTGAGCATGCATGAATAGGGAACAACTATGATGTGACGAGAACGCAATCAAACACACCCTATATGCCACACATGTTCATACCATTTGTGCCTTTCTATATTGCGCTACATTACTTAGGTTCGTACCTCCACTCCTGGGTACATGTCCATCTCGTAGTTCAATTCCAAATGTTCTTCATATAGATGGAACGATCCTTGCATAACACGTGCACCTTGATGCTAGATGTCTCGCGTGTTGGCAAAAGGATGAACAAATCCCACGTAAAAAATAGAGTGGACGAACATAGATTCAGGACGACCGAGAAGGAGCAAGGAACCTCGTGGTGGGGCATCTGCACTCATAATATTTAATATTATTCAGCGATATCAAATTAACCAATCATCTCCACAGTGGACTGGAAGAGTACGAAACACGGCAGCCAAGTGTAGTTACATCACACTAGTACATGGCTAACCCACGCTATCACCATATTTCTTGGCTTCCGTGCAACACCTATCTCTAGTAATCCAGCAGCCTATATTGCTTCTCCCTCCTCGTCTCTATCAAAGTGCGGCGGGCTGGCGTTTCTGCCGTCTATTGAGGTCGGTTAACTATTACATGTTAGCGACATGCCAAGAGCATTCTAAAAAAATTCCTTTCACGTTCCGTTTTCAAAAAGAAAAAAATCCTTTCACTACGAATTTGCCTGTATGCTTTGAGCAACTTGCATGTCCTATACTGCTCCTGTTTGATACTCTAACTTAGCTAGAGGTTAGACTAACTCACGACTAACCCTGAACTAACTGTAGCCAAAGAGGTGTTTGGGTGACAGGTTTAGATTGACAATAAATGCACTTCATGGAGAGAGAAAAGTGATTTTTCAGTGGTCCCAATGAGAACTATCTCCAGTTAGCACCTCTTGGATGGGATAGTTTTTTTTGGTGGGTTCGGTGCAACTTGCTCCAATTTAAACCCTCATGCTTGGATACTTTAGGGCTATTTGAGCCCCAACTAGCTCAAACTAACTCTAACCCGTGGATCCAAACAGGGCCTATGGCCAGTCTCGACGCGGAGCAGTCGCGTGCACCAGGAAGCGGCGCTCTCTCGGCCGTCGCGCCACTTCAAAGCCGGCGCCAGTGAGAGGTCGCCTCCTCTCGGGCCGGGCATTAATGCGGCACTGACGCTCCAGGGCAATGCTGATCGTTTCACGCGGGAAGCGCGCGCTGGCAAGGGAGTATAGGTTTTGCGTTTTAGGTGTAGTACTAGTAGTTTGCAAAACTACTCAATTATTGCACTCAGTTTCCTAAGAAATTGTGGTAAAAAACGTTACTCCACAGTCTGCTTCCCTTCTCCTTCCTCTTCCACCGCCCGCGCACGTCCGCGGGAAGCGATCGGTCAACCCTTATATAGGAGTGCTAGCACAAAAAGATGCATGCATGACCACTAAAATTTTCATATTAAAGCGCCGCTCCAGCGGGAGTATGGCGTATGTTGTTACCTTCGGCCGGCCCATGGCTACCGGGCGACGGTGACCAGAGAAGAGGCGGTGGGAGGGGAATGAATGCAGCTACTGCTTGGGTTCGCCTTCCGGCTTAAATAAATGTGCAGCATCACGTGTACCCGTGGGTGTACAAATTGTAACATACGTGTCTGCTTAAGTGGGCATCACGTAACTGGTGTGTGTGAGAGAGATTCTGAGAGACAGAGTGCGTGTGTGCGACTCTACTCTTTGGACATGTACTCAACCTTTTGCATCAGGATATAAGTATAATAGTATTTACTTTAGCTAGTGATTTACGTGGCCATGTTAACGTGGTTGTGTCAAAAAAATGTCACTTCCTGCTCGTGATTTGCGTTATATAATTACAAGCAAGATTCTCGTGCATTGCACGGAACATCAATATGCATTTTTTTACAAAACACATGTTGTGATTGACCCATGCAGGAGTAATCCCATGTGTAGAAACTAATGATATCTCGAGAATTTTATCGGAAAACTGGTATCTCGAGAATGTCATCGAAAAAATGAAAGATGAGAGATAAGGCGAGGAGGAGTGGAGCGTGGTGGTGACTGGTGGTCGGAATGGGCGGAGGCATGGGGATGGACGGCGCCGGCAGGCGGCAGCGGCCACCATGCATGCTAGATTGTTCCAGAGACTTATTCCTTCTTTAATTGTTGAGCAATGAGGTTGCGGGAGATAATGATGTGGAGAGAGGTGCGGGTATCTTTTGTAAAATTATCATAGTTTGCTTTCTATCCGTCAGATATAGATCATACGGTCTGTATTACAAGATGGCAGGCACACCATCATCGCCAACTCGTTTTTTTATAAGGGTATAGATGATAAGTTTGCTGACTACTAAAGTAAAGTGGAATTTGTCCATGTTATGCAAGTAAATAAAGGTGATTATTTATCATACGGGTAAGGTTGGATGAAGGGTGGTAGGAACAAATGCTCCGCCTAGAGCATGTCTGTGTGAGATGGAGTCTTAGTGTGTGTGGGGTGTGTGTGTGTGTGTGTGTGAGTGAGAGAGAGAGAGAGAGATGAGAGAGAGAGAGATGGAGTCTTAGTTTGTGTGTGTGTGAGAGAGAGAGAGAGATGGAGTCTAAGTGTGTGTGGGGGGGGTGTGTGTGTGTGTGTGTGTGTTTGTGTGTGTGTGAGAGAGAGAGAGAGATGGAGTCTTATTGTGTGTGGGGTGTGTGTGTGTGTGTGTGTGTGTGTGTGTGTGTGTCGCGGGGTCCTCTGTGGCGGATGTAATTTAAGTGTGCATGGCTTCATCATAGAGAGGTGATGTGTATGGCAGAGGCCACCAACGATGGGGTGCGAGAGAGAAAATGCCCGAGAGGGAAGAGAAGGTGCATGTGCGTGAGAGGAGTCGACATCGAGAGAACGTGTTTGTTCGAGAGACACCGAGGAAGACTACTATATATCGATGGTGCATGTAGGCGGGAATTAAACAAAGGGATGGTCTTATTGGTTTCGGGGATATAGGGGAAGTGTGAGAGGCGCTGGGGGGGTAGCTAGAAGGAGATTGTTAAGTGTGAGTGTGTGTTTTACCCATCCAGGCGGAAGTTATGTGCAAAAAAGAGGAGAACAATTCGATGTGGCGTTAGGATTGAGGGTAATTAACTACGTATGGAGACATAGAGACCTTGAACGTGCATGTGTGAGAGGTATACATGTATACGTGGGATGTGTATGTGTGCACACGCACATGATCGAGATAAAATAAAGAAGACATAAGTCATAAGATCAACGACATGGGAGAGACGGATTGGTATGACAATATGCATGCATGTGAGAATGCAGGGAAGAAGGCCCGATAATTGAGCATGTGTTTTTGTCTTTAAGAGATAGTGGCGTGGGCTGGAGCATGCATCTATGGCGAGCAGAGGGGGTGAGGCGCAACGATTGTGCAAAAGAGATTAACCTATAAATGCATATGTATGGAGAGACATATATAGTGTGGGTGATAGGAAGCAAGACTCCGTGCGAGAAAGAAATGTTGACGGAGAAACTACAGATAGATACAGAGATGGAGATGCTAGCTAGAGGGACATCCGTTAGTTTGGGTGTTGGAGATGACCGTCGGGTGGTTCAAAGGGTGAAGTTATATATGTATGTGAGAGGGCACTTGACTGCATGTAGAGAGAAACATATGTAGTGTGCGTGATAGGAATCAAGAGTGAGGGCGAGAAATAAGGTTGATGGAGAAACAGATAAATAGAAAGATAAAGATGCTAGCTAGTGTGCATTAGAGATAGGAGTCGAGTGGATCAGAAGGTTGGATTATGTGTGTGGGTGTGAGAGAGATAGAGAGAGGGTGCATGTGAGTCACATACAAACAGATATCAGAGAGAAATGAGATCCAGAGAGACGGAGTTTTGTGTCTGCGAGAGAGAAAGATATTTCACAACGAGAGTGATAGCTAGAGAGACATATGAGGGAACGCAAGATATCTCTAGGGAGAGAGGGTGTGTGTGAGCGACATACAAGAGAACAATGGAGAAATATGAGACCCTGGGAGACAGAGTTTGTGTTTGTGTGAGAGAAAGAGATATTGAAGAGGAAGAGTCGTAGGTTCTCATATCTAAGGAGCGAAAGACATCTCTGTATGAGGGGTGTGCGAGTGGCACACATGGGAATAGTAGAGAGAAATGAGACCCCGAGAGACAAAGTTTTGTGTTTGTGTGAGAGAAAGAGATTCCACATGGAGAATCATATTTAGAGACACATAGCAGGGAGCGAGATATACTTAGAGAGAGATAGAGTGATGAAGGTCGAGGGAGAGAGTACCATCAGTGTGTTACGAAGATAAAAGATCACTGTCGACATACAGGTAGCACGAGAGATACCTGAGAGACGATGAACGCGTATAGGTCTAGAGAGATAGTCCTATATAAGCATGAGTGATAGCTATATGAGATGAATATCTAGCTTAAAGGGGATTCAAATATTTAAACTGGAGATCACGACATCGATAATATCATAACGCAAATTGGTGTATCAAACATGCATATTCATTTGAATTTGGGAACATGTGTAATGTTATATAGTTTATCAATATTGGTGATCCATAGATTCTTCAATTACAAATAATGCATGGTTTATATGCAATTAATGTCTAAACAGGATTACACTATATGTTGCATGTGTGAAACACATTATACATGTTTGAGAAGTTAAAAAAACCCGCATGAAACACACATTAGTTGGAGACAGTTAGCGAGGAATGCATACATTGGATTTCAACATAAAGTGGTTTCAAATATTTGAAAATAAAAATTGATGGATACAACCTTATGAATCTGAGATCATGCCATTTGCAAACCATATTTATGTATAAATGGTGTTGTGCTTTTGAAAGTATATATAAAAAATGATGTATATAGAATGTAATTCCAATTGAAAATGGACCCCACCAAAAAAATAGAATACAAACGGGATTCGAATTGAGTTGGCATGGTAAACGTGCACTCTGCAAAATTTGAACGAAGCGGGGAGAGTCGCAGTAACCGCCCGAAACCAAAATCTGCGAGATGGAAATCACTACTGCCTATCCCTGCCACGCAAAGCCTATCTGCTGGATTTCTATAGGTTTCGATAGGGGTAGGTTTGTAATTTCACCCAAACGTGACGTAGCCGCCTCTCACCCGGATTCATACACGGTGATCGCCAAAACACAGTGTGCCCTCGGCCAAAATCGACTCCCTCCCCGATTCATATTCATACACGGTGGGCGCCAAAAACAAACTCTCATCGGCAAATATTCGGTGTATGCGAGATTACCGTCCTATCCCCAACTGACTAATGTTGCTGTGATGTAGTAGAAATTTGAAACAGGGGCTAAGTTTGTAAATTTCTTCGCATTTGAGACAAGCGCGCCCTGAATACATGGTCCCCCTTCCTCTCTACCTCCCTTTTCCCCATTCGTACTCCGTGGGCGCCAAAACACCCTCTCCACCCCACCCTCCTTCGTCCGCCGCTGTCCGCCACCCCATCAAACCGCCGTCCTCCTCCACCATGCCGGAGCTGATACCCCGATGCCATCGTCCATTACAAGAGATCGACCTCTCTCATCCACGCCTTCGGACCGGGATCCTTGCATCCCGTCCTCTCGCTTCATACCCGACGTCGTCCACCTTGCCAGCGCCGCTCCTACGACCGTCTTGTCCACCGCGCCCCGCCGCCACCGTCTACCCTCCTAGATCTGCTTCCACGCCACCGACAGCCATCGCTACCGCAGCACCGTCAAATTCTCAGCAGATGCGTACACGGCGCCGCACCAGAGGTGGTACTCTTTCGTATCTGCTCAACTTATTTATCGCAGCAAGAAAATAGATTGCCACTGCTTTACTCTGATTTCTTGTCTTGGTTGCGAAGTTGCCTTTGTCCGGTTTGCACCCTCAGATCCGCCATGGCACGCTCAACACTATACTCCCAATGCTTATGGTTTTCCCCTTTTATATTCCACACTAGTTAAATCACAGTAGACTAAATTTCAAAATTAGGTCAGTCAGTTTTTTAGAGCTCGCCGGAGTTCGCCGGTGCGATCCAAGGGGCTCGGGTGGTTGTGGGGCCTCGCCGAATGAAGAAAACTCGATGCGGGTGGGGGGTGGGGGTGGCGGAGGAACACAGGCGGAGGGGGCCGGTGGTCCGGCCGGCGGCCCGTGCTGTGTTCTGTATGGGAAGAATCAGAGACGAGGAAGAAGAAGGGTTAGGAGACGTAGGATCTTCATCCAACCGCCTGAAATGGTCGAGAGACAGCTGGAGTTGCATTCTTAATGCGCTCTGGTTCATCATGTGTGGGCACTGCGCAACCAATATTTTATTATCCAAAATCTGCTTGTTCTTCTTTACCATGTTTGATAGAGCTGGCCTGTACGTGATCGATAGGCTTTCAATTACTAGCGGCAATACAACACCGTATTTTCAAGCCAGTTCCACTTTCCCGATTTATATATCGTGGTTATGGTGTACCCCTGTTATGTACACTATGATCTGCCTAGTTGTTGTGTGCTCTTGTTATCATGGTTTGGCAATAAACTCTCTATACAGTATATTATGAACCTATCATCTGCCAGCTATCCTTACTTCTGGAGCCTATTTTTTTGTGTACTTGTGCCAGATTATATAAATGCACGCACCATATTACAGCACATATGATCTCTCTCATCAGAATCTAGTGATAGCACATAAGTGTTTACAGGGGCGCCCCTATATTAGAATATCATCTGCATTACAAAGATAATCTCACAACTATTTATGTTTTCATGGTTCTCAGATATTATACGCAACTATAGTGAATATCAGAATCCGCGCATCAGAAGAATATTCTGGAACACTGCAATGACTTACAAAATTGGCACCAAGGCATTGAGTGCCATTCTTGAAGCAATGAAACTCGTACGCTCCCCACCTGTTGATTCTTGTTCAGAATATCATCCTAATGACTATTCTAACCTCGAGGAGTCAAAGACAGATGGCCTGTCCTGTTCACCCATCAAGGTGCCTGTTCTAATTTGGCAAGGTTTTATTGATTGCGCGTATATTGCATATGTTGTCTTGCATTTCTTCTACTTTGTTGCACCGCCATCTGCTTAGTTTACTCATCATATAACTCGAGATGCCATGCCCATCCATTATCAATACATATTCCATCTGTCATCATACCATGTTTTTTCACTCAAATAATGTTCTTGTGCATCAGACATCAAAAAGGAAGAGGGTGATTGCCGAACCTGAAGGAGCACCAGCAAAGTCCTTGAAAAATATGGTGGTGCTGGAGAAATCAGACAGCGCCCCACTTATATTGGTTGTACAACCAGTGACACAAAACATAGGACCGACTCCAGCAGACTGTACCCATACTTCACTGGCCACACCACTAGCCCCACCACATAGGACCTGCACTCCAGCAAAAGGTATACCGATTTCATTTGCCATAGCACCAGCCGTACCACAGAAAAATCCCACTCCAGCAAAAAGTACAGCAAGTCCACCAGCCGAAGACCTATCCCAACTGCAGAGATGGCCAATTCCTGCAGATTGGAACCCCATTCCATTTATTCCTAGTTTGAAAGACAATGCTTTCAATGTTGTTAGGGACTACGTGCATATATTCCCATCATGGGAAGATTATAGTGAAGACAAACACCATTTTCATATCTTCCTGTCCAACTTACGTGTAAGTGCTATTATTCATGGTTATTATTTTCCAATTTTCTGATGATCGAACACATCAATGATTTACATTACATTGTTGTAACTAGGCGAGGGTCAATCTGGATAGTCATGACGAGCAAAGCTTGCTTGTGCTTTTCAAGGAAGCATTGCAGCAGTATCGGTGTTACCTGAGGAAATCACACTTTGATGGCAAGTCTATAAACGAATTTCCGGTGAAATCTCCTGTGCTAAATTTAGAAGACATTGGATGGAAAAACCTTGTTATGCACTGGTCTCGTTTCCAGGATGAGGTACTGTCTATGAAATCACATGACAATTTGAACTTCTACTTTTCCGCATGTGCCTTACGGATCTTTTTTGCAGGAAATATGCTCGAAGAAGAATTCCGGTTTGAAAAGAGCGACAGGATATCGCAAATATGCTGCCCGCTGCTTTGCTCTTGTTAGTACCTGTTGTCCTGTATCACTGTACTTGCATACATACCTGGTTCATTATGTGACAGCAGTATGCATGATAGCTTGCTTATCAATTGTTCGCTCCAAATTATCTGATCTGTATGAATAGTTACATTAGTGTAGAATATATCCAATGCCAATGAATTTTTTTAGCTCTGCATTGTTCTTGTAAGTACATGATGTCCTTTATCAGTGTACTTATATTGACAGGTAGTTGTTCATGTACCATCACTTTGCAGCTTATTTTCCTTTGCCCTCCATTTTTTACACATCAGATCTATATTTACTCTTACCATAAGGTTGGTACTGAAGAAGTTTAGCTGTGCATTGCTCTTGGCTGTGCATTTTGCCTGTATCGCTACACATACATTTATAGCTACTTGGTTATGTAGCATCACTCTTCATCTTATCTTAAATATTCTCCATTTTTTCGTATATTATCACATCTATATTTACTCTTAACAAAATGTAGAATAAAGGCAATGCTTATGAAGAAGATTTTGTGCTAAACTTCTTCAATTGCCACCCCCCCATCAGCATGGACAAGGGCTTTATAGAGCCTGTCTTCACCAGTAATGTAAGTTTGTCCTTCTCAAGCCTTCAAACTTTGTTGTGTATATTTGGTTAGGCATGACTGCAACAGCTGTTTACTTTTTGTGTTTGCATCAAATTGCATGTTTAAAGTTTATTATGTAGTTCATAAACAAAATTTTGTCCTTGTCAATTTAAGTTTTCAGTTGGACAACCAAGTTCCTTCTTCATACCATGTAAATTAAACTATATAGAGCAAGTGATCTTCTTTAGCACTGCATGTATGCTTCTGTTCTTCATCCGTAATCCAGTGGTGTGGTGAACCTACCCACTACAGCCCAGTGTCATATTCTGCAATGTCTTAACTATGAACAATGTCATATCATTCTACTATTATTTAAACCGTCTCTTTATTTGCCAATCTGAAATGGGATAAATTGACAGCACACTAACCATTGATACTTATGAGTTCTTGATCTGTAATCCAGTGGTGTCTGAAGCTGCCAACTCCTTCACAATGTCATTTCCTGCCATGTCTTGACCTGAACAATACCATATTGTGTTAATGCAATTTTAAACTGTGTCACTTTATTCGTCAGTAAGAAATGTGATGAATTGTCAGCACTGATACTTTTATGTGAAAAACCTGTCATCTGTCTGCTTGTTTATCTTTCAGAGTGAGGAAGATATAAGTGTTGAACAAGTGCAGTCTCATCATCTTGCTTAGCTGCTTGCGCTGCAGCTCCCCAGCAGGGCTAACCTTTCTTGAAATCTATTGAAGTGCAGACGATTTTGTATATTATTTTGTCGGCGTGTTTATTTGCACTGGTGGCGATCTTTGATGCCCAGTGTATGTAATCTGTTGTCTGCTTGTGCTTTATTATCATAGTGGCGAACTTTGATGCCCTGTGGATGTAATATGCCGTAATTTCTTTATTGCATAGTCTACGTTTTTTTCTTATTCACGATGCTACAGTTATTTTACTGTATATATATATATATATATATATATATATATATATATATATATCTTGTCTTCACAGTAAACCGGCCAAACTATAAAATTACGGTACATAATCGGGCCGTCATGCAATCACGATGTATGATCCGCATCATGGGCCCCGTCAAACTGGCCCACTAGTAGATTCGGGCCTTTAATAGGCCGAGTAACCCCCGACCCCCTTTCCGCAAGAAAACTCAATGGGCTTTTAGGAAGCTGAGAAGTAGGTTGGGCCTGAAACGTGCCGAATAGCTCACGGGCTGGCAATAGCCCGAAATGGACCCCGATCCATGATTGTGCGAATCAATTCATGGGCTTTTAACAGGCCAAAGTTGTCTCGGTCCTTGTTTGGCCCAATCAGATATCGGCTGCGAGCAGGCCGGATGCAAACCGGGCCGTAGTTAGGCCCAACTATATGACGGGCTTTTAACAGGCCAAAATTAATATAGGGCCGAAGTGTTAAATGGGCCCTTAACAGGCCAAAACTAATATCAGGCCGAATTACTAAATGGGCCTTTAGCAAGTGGGCCCAAAAGCATAGCGTCCAGTTAACGGGCCGAATCTGATATGGGCCATAATTGAGCCCAAAGCCTCTTAAAGGGCTGGACCTGATCTGGGCCGCGATTTGGCCCAAAAAGTGGGAGGCTTTTAAAGGGTCGGATCTTATATGGCCCATTATTAGGCCCGGAATGTGGCAGGCCATTAATGGACTGGATCAAATATGGGCCGACATTTGGCCCAAAACATGGCAGCCAGTTCATGGGCCGGCCTACTAGGGTCCTCAAAATCTTGTGGGCCTACAGCTGGGTCGGCCCATTAATGTCGACGAGATATCGTGGGCCTTTTGCTGGGCCGGCCCATTATGATCAGCAAGAATTTTGTGGGCCTTTACCTGGGCTGGCCCATTACGGCACACAAAAATCTTGTGGGCCTTTACCTGGGCCGGCCTATTATGGCCCACGAAATCTTGTGTGCCTTTAGCTAGGCCAGCCCATTATGGTCCGCAAAATCTCGTGGGCCTTTAGCTGGGCCGGCCCATTATGGTCCGCAAAATCTTGTGGGCCTTTAGTTGGGCCGGCCCATTTAAACTTGATGGGCCGTGCCACGTGTTGACGTATCATAGGAGCCTTTTGTCCAATGAGTGGATGACATCTGTCCCAACGATGAGCCGACACGCGTTTCCTCCAGCCAATGATGATTTTACACGTGGAAAATCCCCATTGGTCGGGGCTGTTAACGGGTTATCGGATCCAAAACCCGACCCGATAGCTTAACGGCGTTCCGTTACGGTGGATGCCACATGTCGGTCACCCTTGACGAAAGCACTTCTGTGACGCACGATTTATCGTCATGGAAGTGGACACTTCCGTGTTGATAATTTTGGTAATGTCATGGAACACTTCTACGACAGCACAGATATGACTATCTTGATTCTGTCATAAAATCGTCATGGATGTACATGCATGACAAAAAATGCGACCTACTGTGACAAACATGTATCATCATGGAAGTATATTTTTTTGTAGTGATAAGTATTACGGTGGGTGAACAAATTACTGTCGAGCAATTGATAGAAAAGCGAATAATTATGAGATTATCTAGGCATGATCATGTATATAGGCATCACGTCCGCAACAAGTAGACCGACTCCAGCCTGCATCTACTACTATTACTCCACACATCGACCGACTTCTACCTGCATCTAGAGTATTAAGTGTTGGAAATATGCCCTAGAGGCAATAATAAAAGTATTATTATATTTCCTTGTTCATGATAATTGTCTTTTATTCATGCTATAACTGTATTATCCGGAAATCGTAATACACGTGTGAATACATAGACCACAATATGTCCCTAGTGAGCCTCTAGTTGACTAGCTCGTTGTGATCAACAGATAGTCATGGTTTCCTGGCTATGGACATTAGATGTCATTGATAACGGGATCACATCATTAGGAGAATGATGTGATGGACAAGACCCAATCCTAAGCCTAGCACAAAGATCGTGTAGTTCGTATGCTAAAGCTTTTCTAATGTCAAGTATCTTTTCCTTAGACCATGAAATTGTGCAACTCCCGGATACCGTAGGAATGCTTTGGGTGTACCAAACGTCACAACGTAACTGGGTGGCTATAAAGGTGCATTACAGGTATCTCCGAAAGTGTCTGTTGGGTTGGCACGAATCGAGACTGGGATTTGTCACTCCGTGTAAACGGAGAGGTATCTCTGGGCCCACTCGGTAGGACATCATCATAATGTGCACAATGTGACCAAGGGGTTGATCACGGGATGATGTGTTATGGAACGAGTAAAGAGACTTGCCGGTAACGAGATTGAACAAGGTATCGGTATACCAACGATCGAATCTCGGGCAAGTAAAATACCGCTAGACAAAGGGAATTGAATACAGGATCGATTGAGTCCTTGACATCGTGGTTCATCCGATGAGATCATCGTGGAACATGTGGGAGTCAACATGGGTATCCAGATCCCGCTGTTGGTTATTGACCGGAGAACGTCTCCGTCATGTCTACATGTCTCCCGAACCCGTAGGGTCTACACACTTAAGATTCGATGACGCTAGGGTTATAAAGGAAGTTTGTATGTGGTCACCTAATGTTGTTCGGAGTCCCGGATGAGATCCCGGACGTCACGAGGAGTTCCGGAATGGTCCGGAGGTAAAGATTTATATATGGGAAGTCCTGTTTTGGTCACCGGAAAAGTTTCGGGTTTTTCCGGTAACGTACCGGGACCACCGGGAGGGTCCCGGGGGTCCACCAAGTGGGGCCACCAACCCTGGAGGGCTGCATGGGCCAAGTGTGGGAGGGGACCAGCCCCAGGTGGGCTGGTGCGCCCCCCCACATGGCCCAAGGCGCAAGGGAAGTGGGGAAGGGGGCAAACCCTAGGGCAGATGGGCCCTAAGGCCCACCCTAGGTGCGCCTCCCCCCTCTCCCCCTTCTGGCCGCACCAGATGCCATCTGGGGGCTGCCGCCACCCCTGGGGAGGGAACCCTAGAGGGGGCGCAGCCCCCTCCCCTCCTCCTATAAATAGTGGGGGTTTTGGGGCTGCCCAACACACGAGAATCTCTCCCTTCTCCTCTTGGCGCAGCCCTACCTCTCTCCCTTCTCCTCATATCTCGCGGTGCTTGGCGAAGCCCTGCTAGACTACCACACTCCTCCATCACCACCACGCCGTTGTGCTGCTGCTGGATGGAGTCT
Organism: Triticum timopheevii; assembly: GCA_963921465.1. Lineage (NCBI taxonomy): Eukaryota > Viridiplantae > Streptophyta > Magnoliopsida > Poales > Poaceae > Triticum > Triticum timopheevii. Next base: position 601,510,944 of record OY997274.1, on the reverse strand, counting down.
TCCTCAACCTCTCCCTCTCTCCTTGCTGGATCAAGGCATGGGAGACGTCACCGGGCTGTACGTGTGTTGAATGCGGAGGTGCCGTCCGTTCGGCACTAGGATCTCCGGTGATTTGGATCACGACGAGTACGACTCCTTCAACCCCGTTCTCTTGAACGCTTCCGCTTAGCGATCTACAAGGGTATGTAGATGCACTCTCCTTCCCCTCGTTGCTGGTGTCTCCATAGATAGATCTTGGTGACACGTAGGAAAATTTTGAATTTCTGCTACATTCCCCAACATTAAGTTCATAAGAACAGAGTAACGCCTTAAGCAAGATGACATGATGTAGAGGGATAAACTCAAGCAATATGATATAAACCTCATCTTGTTATCCTCGATGGCAACAATACAATACGTGCCTTGCAACCCTTTCTGTCACTGGGTAAGGACACCGCAAGATTGAACCCAAAGCTAAGCACTTCTCCCATGGCAAGAAAGATCAATCTAGTAGGCCAAACCTAACTGATAATTCGAAGAGACTTGCAAAGATAACTCAATCGTACATAAAATAATTCAGTGAAGATTCAAATATTTCTCATAGATAAACTTGATCATAAACCCACAATTCATCGGATCTCGACAAACACACTGCAAAAAAAGTTTACATCGAATAGATCTCCACAAGAGAGGGGGAGAACATTGTATTGAGATCCAAAAAGAGAGAAGAAGACATCTAGCTAATAACTATGGATCCGTAGGTCTGTGGTAAACTACTCACAACTCATCGGAGGGGCAAGGATGTTGATGTAGAGGCCCTCCGTGGTCGATTCCCCCTCCGGCAGAACGCCGGCGAAGGCTCCAAGATGGGATCTCGCGGATACAGAAGGTTACGGCAGTGGAAATTGTGTTTTGATGGCTCCCTGGATGTTTTCAGGGTACGTAGGCTTATATAGGAGGAAGAAGTACGTCGGTGGACGCCCGAGGGGCCCACAAGACAAGGGGCGCGCCATATAGGGGGGGCGCCCTCCTATCTCGTGGAGGCCTCGGCTGCTTCTTGACTTGCACTCCAAGTCCTCTGGATCACGTTCGTTCCAAAAATCACGCTCCCGAAGGTTTCATTCCGTTTGTACTCCGTTTGATATTCCTTTTCTTTGAAATACTGAAATAGGAAAAAAAACAGCAATACAGGCTGGGCCTCCGGTTACTAGGTTAGTCCCAAAAATGATATAAATGTGTAAAATAAAGCCCATAAACATCCAAAAAGGGTAATATAATAGCATGGAACAATCAAAAATTATAGATACGTTGGAGACGTATCAATTTGCTCCCCCCAAAACGGCCGAAGTAGGAAAAAAAGCATCCCAAAATTAGACGAACTGGTGGGCTAAGCGTGCCGATGGGCCGGCCCGTCTCCTCGCTATGTCGTCATCGTTCCTGGACCACGAGTGCCGGCTAGGCACGGCCCTGGTTTTTTTAGGGTCATGGCCCTGGTATAGGTGCCCCTATCTGCAAGTCTGCAACTGCAAGGCTTTGCAAGCTTCAATGGAGGTTCGATTCCACGCGTTCGCTTTTTTTGTTTTGAATTTTCCCTACCACATGATAATTAGGCCGGCCCGTGTGCGCGTCGCTTCAGCGAAGCCGTGACGATCGGACGCACACAGACGGCATATAGGAGCTCCCCCCAAAACGGCTAAAGTAGAAAATAAAGCATCCCAAAATTAGACGAGCTGGTGGGCTAAGCGTGCCCATGGGCCAGCCCGTCTCCTTGCTATGTCGTCTTCGTGCCTGGACCGCGAGTGCCGGCTAGGCACGACCCTGGTTTTTTTTAGGGTCACGGCCCTGGTATAGGTGCCCCTATCTGCAAGTCTGCAACTGCAAGGCTTTGCAAGCTTCAATGGAGGTTCGATTCCACGCGTTCGCTTTTTTTGTTTCGAATTTTCCCTACCGCGTGATAATCGGGTCGGCCCGTGTGCGCGTCGCTTTAGCGAAGCCGCGACGACCGGACGCAAGCGGGCGCGGTGTATAGGAGCTCCCCCAAAACGGCCGAAGTAGAAAAAAAAAAGCATCCCAAAATTAGACGAACTGGTGGGCTAAGCGTGCCGATGGGCCGGCCCGTCTCCTTGCTATGTCGTCGTCGTGCCTGGACCACGAGTGCCGGCTAGGCACGGCCCTGGTCTTTTAGGGTCACGGCCCTGGTATAGGTGCCCCTCTCTGCAAGTCTGCAGTACCTTACACTGACGCACCTTGATCTTACATACGCGGTGCAGCAGGCCTGCTTGCATATGCATGCACCCCGTGACGTACACTGGGCCTTGGTGAAGCGGGTGATTCGGTACATTCGCGGCACGCCAGCCCTCGGCCTCGCGCTGCCTGCATCGCCGTCACTTGACCTTGTCGCCTACTCCGACGCCGACCGGGTGGGTTGCCCGGACACACTCCGCTCCACCTCGGGGTACTGCCTCTACCTTGGCCCGGCACTCATCTCATGGTCTTCAAAATGGTAGCCTACGGTCTCGCTTTTGAGCGCTAAGGCTGAGTACCGTGCTGTTGCGAACGCCGTCGCTGAGTGCTCCTGGTTGCGACAGCTTCTCGCGGAGCTGCACTGCACCGTCAGCCGTGCCACGGTAGTGTACTGCGACAACGTGTCCGGTGTCTACATGTCTGCCAACCCGGTGCATCATCGCCGGACGAAACACATCGAACTTGACATCCATTTTGTATGAGAGAAAGTTGCGCTCGGCCACGTTCGGGTTCTTCATGTACCCACCTCGCAGCAATTCGCCAACATCATGATTAAGGGGCTACCACCGTCCGTCTTCACGGATTTTCGGTCCAGTCTCTGCATCACCGACGGCGACGCTTCGACTGTGGGGGTGTTGAAACTGCCCGTGCTATATGCTGCCATGGCAGCCGGTTTGTTAGCGCGTGTATATGATAGTCATCCATTTATCCTTTCTCCCTAGATTATTTTTTTTGGTATGGTAATACGTGTCTCATTCATATCATAAAGATTAAAGTACAAGTCATGTAAGGACCGACATGACAAAACTGAAAAGATAGCAGAACATCTCTGAGCTTGACACCAACGCCCATCACCTGCCTCCGGCACCACGATAGCAGCCACCAAAGAAAAGAATGATGGATCACCTCCTCACCCGATCTCGCCGCGGCTCCATCGCTGATATGCAGCTTTGCGGACCTCCAAGGTGGCTCACCAAAAGTGAAGCCCTTACCGTTGATCGAATCAGACCGGGGCAACACCCCGGACACGCCATCGAACTCCAGATCTGGCACCCCACCGCGACTAAGACGTCGCGGAAGGAAACCATACCTGCCATCCACGAACCACGAACCCAGCACATGTTCCATCTTCCAGATGTCGTCAATGCAGACCACAATCTGCATCCGCTCCTGGACTACCTCCCAAGCTCCGCGCCGATGCTGGAGCAAACGCCGGTGCAACGGCGGAGCCCGAGGATACAGGTCCACCACGAGGATGCCGTCGCCGCCACGCCATCCTTACTTGAACAGACTGGTTTCCAGATCCATCCCCAACCATAGGACCAATGGCCTTGTCAAGGAAGGATCTGAAGAATCTTTATTCAGCGCTGTCATCGTCGCCGCCGAAACAAAGACGATGAACAGCATAAAAATCTAAACTACGAGGAAGTAAAAACGATCCACACGCGTGGATCCGGCGACCCCCTCACCACCGACGACCGAGGTCGCCGCCGGAGGGGAGCCGCCGGAGGACGGCGCTGAAAGATTGGGTTTACATTTTCACATTCCAGTTATTATTTGAAATATAATTTTATTAATGTGGGTTTTTGGTTTGGAAGTTCGGTGCTATTTTATATGTTGTGTACCCGAATATCCGATTTTGATTTTGAGAGTAGACAGCTTAAAATTACATTGCTATTTTAGTTTGGTTGTTAGTTGGATAGCTTCTCTAGTAGGAGAGTTTTGTTCTTCTTTGTTGGGTCGAGCATTTTTCATCTTTTCGCTTTGGGCACCATATTCACGCCTTCCGCGTCCATGTCATGTGTTGTACCACCACCTCATGTATTCATTTATCTTCTTCTATCAATAAAATGATACGCATGCTATATGTATTCCAATATAAATACATGGGTCTCCTGGCGGCGGCTAGGGTTCCAGCCGCCAGGGACAGGAGGAAAACGATTCACTCCTTTCTCCCTAGATTAGCTCGGTGGTTAGCTGATCCATGCAGCCTTTGTACATGTATTTATATTTTATACCCGTGATGTCAATGAGAAAACTGTGCAGCAAATCATCTGTCTTTCTCTAGCTTTCATGCAACTGCAAGGCTTTGCAAGCTTCAATGGAGTTGGGTACGGGGCGCCGCCGGCGTTCCTCCGAGCCAGGCCCTGCCGGCGGAGCTGACTACCTCAGCGCCCTCCCCGAAGATCTTCTCCTCCTGGTCCTCGCCCGCCTCGGCTACGCCGCCGCCGCCGCGCGCACCGGCCTCCTCTCCCGCCTATGGCGCGGCCTCTGGGCCCGCCTCAGCGACCTCTCCTTCCGGAGCCTCTCGTTCCCGTCGCTCCAGGCGGCGCTCGGCCGCGTATCCCGACCCCCTCCCGCGGTCTCCCTCCTCGAGATCCGCTCCCGTAGCCAGAACTGGGCCGAGGGCGAGCCCGCCGGCGGCGCCGTCACCTCGCTGCTGCGCGCCGCCGCGCGGCTCGCGCCGGAGAAGCTCGTTTTCGCCCTCCAGTGCGAGCCAGATCCGAATGACGCGGACGTCGACCTGCCGTGCTTCCACCGCGCCACCTCGATTGTGCTGGAGTCGATCCCCTTCTTCCACCGCGCACCGGCCGCCGGGGGCGAGTTCCCCGCCCTCCGCACGCTGTCCCTCACGGACTGCAAAATCGAGAGCCTCGGCGCCTTTATCTCCCTCTGCCCACACCTGCGCGTGCTCGGTCTCAAGGGCATTTGGCGCCGCTTCGGCGACGACGACGACGACTACGACGAGAGGACGACAGTCCACTCGGAGTCGCTGCAGGAGCTTGTCATGGAGAACATCTGGGCAGACCAAGTCGACATCGATGCTCCCATCCTTAAGCAATTGACGGTGTCCTTACAAACCGAGATGCAGGTGAACATCTCCATCTTGGCACCAATGATCGAGAATGTCTCGTGGCAGTGGCTCTATGCCCCTGGAATTATTGCCTTTGGTCTTTGGATCGTCGAGATGCTGAGCCTACAGACGGCAGACACACAGGGACAGCTCACTTCGTTGCACATTCATGCCCAGGTGTGTGTCCTCTCCTGTTCAATTTACTAAAATAGCGGCCTAAACTAAACTTTTTTTTTGCGGGGGGCCTAAACTAAACTTTATGAATGATGCAAATCTACCAAATTGTTTTTTCAGACTTCGTTTGTTTTCCAATGAAGATGAAGAAGACAACTTTGAACAGGAGATAGAGAAGCATATGGTTGTTGACTTCTCCGCTTTGGAGCTACATCTGACAACAAAGGGCCATGTTATTGGACCATTTGTGTCACATCTTCTTGGGTTCAATCGGATTCGCAGTGTTATACGGAGGCTTAAGGTCGCCCTTCTGAGATTAGAGGTAATGCTCCGCTTTGCTTATATATATCGGTAATACACCTCATACTAGTTTACATATATTTTGTTTTAGGAAAGAAGAGTATGTTCTGCAAATTGTTCTTGTCAGCCTACAAACTGGAGGACCCAAATCATCCCCTTGACTGCTCTTGAAGAAGTAGAAATAGATGGCTTTAAAGGAGAGGATCATGAGCTTGATTTCTTGAAATTGGTATTCAGTTGTGCACCAATGCTTAAAGAAGTGATTGTGAAGCTGTCAGGTGAGGTCTCGTCAAGTGATGATAGATGCACGAAAATATACGACATCTTCAAGGAGTACTCTTCTGTGAAATGCAATCTTTATCTTAGCTCTGGTAAGTATATGTTCTGCATTCTTGATTTGTTTGCTCTTAGATGCACCAAGAATACAAAGTCAAGTTGTCATTGATTTTAATGTTATGCAAAATCTCTATAGTTGTTGCAATGTGCCGTTTACATGCCAATTATAAGGTTTGTCCCATAATATAAGATGTTGTTACATCCAAAATAACGTGTTATATTATGAGACAAAGGGAGTACTAGTTATTACTAATACACAGTGGCATGCTTTCAATGCGTGTTAGAGAAAAAACATATGATATATTACTACTGAATTTTTATGCACATTCCCTTATATTTTTATAAAACTGAAGGTGAATGACTGATGGGGTCAAAATATTCAGAACATTTTATGTAGGTTTCTTTCCTTAGTATATGTTCTGCATTCGTGATTAGCATGCTCTTAGATGCAACAAGAATACAAAGTGAAGTTGTCATTGATTTTAATGTTGTGCGAAATCTCTATAGTTGTTGCAATGTGCCGTTTACATGCCAATTATAAGGTTCGTCTGTACATATATCCATTTATCCTTATTACATCCAATATACTCATGTAGTGGATGTAATACAGATAAAGAGAGCACTGCAGCTCGTGATCACATTAGCACTTTCGAAAGTAAAGGGCCTTCTCTTTCTTCTTCTTGTCCCCATTCTTTCCTCTACCGTGAAACAACGCTTGAGCCATGTTGAGCTACAATTAAGAGGAAGCATAAGTGAGAATAAGAAGAATGATGTATATACTACAATTGAGATCAAGCATGATCAACGCACGACAATTAAGAGCAAGCATGATTACCCTATCATCATTGTTGGTGCCACTTGGATTCATGCGCTCGACATTTTTCAAGCAACCGGACCAGTTTTGAAAATCCACGGATATCGTGGACCATCGGTGGCGAAGAGATGCAGCCGATTGGTCATATCGATTTGTGTTGCATGCATCGAAGAACTCCTTCATACGTGCCCAATATTTGCTCATTGGTTGATTGGTGTCAGTGGCTGCATCAAGAGATAGTGCCTTCCAGGCCCAACATAGCAAGATGTATTCGTTTGTTTAGTTTCCTAGTCTTCCCCTAGGTGTAGCATCAAAGAACCCCTCATCATCCCCGTCAAGTTCATCCTCATCATATTGTGATTCAATCTCTTGTGATGGGATATCTTGGGAGACAAAATCCTCTGCAACATTTGTATATTGCAAGAGACTTTCATCATCAACACTACATGCACATAATTGAACATACAAACACATCACTTCTTGATTGCATTTCACAAGAAATAAGGAGGAAAACGAACATTTTTTCACCTTTGGGACATACGTCAAGTACGCATGCGCGCGGGTGTTGACAGTACGTCCACCATATCTGACGTGGGAGGGGATGGAGGAGGCGTAGCAGTAGCAGGGGCCACGACAAATAGCAGGAGCTGTCGAAGTTGTGTCCTTTTGCCGCCGCCTTTGTCTTCTTCGGTCGCGCGCCAGCCTCTTCGAGCCGCCTCCCCGAGGCTTGCTGGCGGCGGCCTTCTTCGGCGGTGGCGGAGGCACCTCCATTCTGGCGATGGCGGTCGACCACGGAGCCGTGGATTCGCCATGGCAGACAGGTGCGGCGACCATGGTAACGGCGATGGCGGAAGGAGCTGCGGCAGAGGCTGGGGAGCCATGGCAAGGAGGACGGAAGCAACGACGATCACCATGGGGTCGGGCACGGCATCGGAGGGGCTAGACATGGCGACGCAGTGGCCGGCGGGCGAGGGGAAGAAACTGAACCCCTGGGTCACGCGCGGGGGGATTTGGTTTACTATAGCTGCTCAAGTGATGTATATTTGCAACACATGGAGTCTTGGAGCCTCTTTTGTGAGCAGCCAAAAACATTATGTAAAATTTTTAGGTGTGGCTAGGTCTCGGTCGACTAAAATTTAACTAAGTCTCAGTCAAGTGCATAACATGCAGTGGCGGAGCCGGTGCCCAGCGACCCTAGGCACTTGCCCGGGCTCGCTAGCTACAGAACAGCGTACTAGTGCGTGGCACAACGGGGCAAATCTCCTCTGCATGTTGGTTTACCCGGCCCGCGAGGCTTTCTTCATTAGTGAACTGCTTACGTGAGAAGTAGTAATGCGATCGGTTGCATTCTGTACTGCTGACTTTTTTTAAAGGTTAGGCCAAATGATTCTAAGCTTGAGGACTGATTCTATCCGGGCCTAAATGCTGGAGTTTCAGAATTCACTCTACTTCTTACTAACTTTTGCCGAATATATCCTATGTGCTTAACACATTGATGTCGGCGGCTAAGCTTTCTTTCTAATGGTAAGTCAGGGATCTAATAGTCCACTTCACCCTATCAAACTTGACCTCTTCGGCTGTTGGACGTGAGAAGCGACACGATCGATTGACAACTCCAGGCCCATCACTCCTCTCCCCGCCTGACGGCTGTTCTGCTATTCGAGGGAATCAGTCGATCCGACACTAGGGACGGACCGACGGCGAGCGGCCGGCGGCGGACAGAGCAAGAGATGATCCCTAGGAACAGACCGCATCCCTAACTACTCGTTTCCTCCATTATAGGATCAGGTAAGATTACTAACTGATTTGGGGCTTAATAGACTTAGGGCTTCAATTTTCAGGTCAGGGCATGATGAATTAATCATTAGGAATTATCACAACTTCATGAGCGATTTAAAAAAAAATAACAGGGAGACACTGCCCGGCTCCATTACTTGATTGAAACCAATAGATCTGAGCGATTTGTTATATATAGTTGAATGTTAACTTCAAAAATCGAGTCATAGTGACAGAAGAAATTTTCTATTAATAGAGCAAGCAATGAATATGTGAATGGTGTACAACTAGAAACATAAGTATAGGCGCCATATCCACTACCTAACGTTGCTGATGAATTAAATCCAAATATTGATATATTATAATTATTTCATTTTATAATCAAGTTTGTATGACTATTGTGTTTACATTTTCACATTCCAGTTATTATTTGAAATATAATTTTATTAATGTGGGTTTTTGGTTTGGAAGTTCGGTGCTATTTTATATGTTGTGTACCCGAATATCCGATTTTGATTTTCAGATTAGACAGTTTAAAATTACATTGCTATTTTAGTTTGGTCGTTAGTTGGATAGCTTCTCTAGTAGGAGAGTTTAGCTGTGTTCTTCTTTGTTGGGTCGAGCATTTTTCATCTTTTCGCTTTGGGCACCATATTCACGCCTTCCGCGTCCATGTCATGTGTTGTACCACCATCTCATGTATTCATTTTATCTTCTTCTATCAATGAAATGATACGCATGCTATGTGTATTCAAAAAAACAGCTGTTGGAGAGGCTTTTAAATTTTAGCCTCAAAGTACCTGAAAAATGGTCAAGCCCTGATATAGGGCAGCCATCCGAGGCAGGGGTTTGCTCACTTCAATGGAGTTGGGTACGAGTCGCCGCCGGCGTTCCTCCGAGCCAGGCTCTGCCGGCGGACTGGACTACCTCAGCGCCCTCCCCGAAGATCTCCTCCTCCTGGTCCTCGCCCGCCTCGGCTGCGCCGCCGCCGCCGCGCGCACCGGCCTCGTCTCCCGCCGATGGCGCGGCCTGTGGGCCCGCCTCCGCGATCTCGCCTTCCGGGGCGTCGCCTTCCCGTCGCTCCAGGTGGCGCTCGGCCGCGTAGCCCGCCCCCCTCCCGCGGTCTCCCTCCTCGAGATCCGCGTCTCCGATGAACACCTGCCCATCTCCGACGCCGATGACGTCACATCGGTGCTGCGCGCTGCCGCACTGCTCGCGCCGGAGAAGCTCGTCTTCGCCCTCCCGTGGGACCCAATTCCGGCTCCCACAGAGGTCGACCTGCCGTGCTTCCACCGCGCCACCTCGATCGTGCTGGAGAGGATCCCCTTCGTCCTCCGCACACCGGCTGCCGGGGCCGAGTTCCCCGCCCTCCGCACGCTGTCCCTCAGGGACTGCAAAATCGAGAGCATCAGCGCCTTTATCTCGTTCTGCCCACACCTGCGCGTGCTCGGTCTCGAGGGCATTTGGGTCGGCGACGACCTCGGCGCCTTGCTCTCCCTCTGCCCACACCTGCGCGCGCTCAGGCTCAAGAAGCCCGTTTGTCTGGGCGATGACGACTGGACAGTCCACTCAACGTCACTGCAGGAGCTTGTCATGGACGGCAAGAATTTATGGGCACGGCGGGTCGACATTGTTGCCCCCATGCTCAAGCAGTTGACGCTGTCCTTACACGCCTACAATCAAGTGACCATCTCCATCGTGGCACCAATGCTGGAGAACGTCTCGTGGCAATGCCTCTATGCCAAGGGAATTATTGGGTTTGGTCTTTGGACCCTGGAGAAGCTGAGCCTGCATACCGCAGAGAAACAGGGGCAGCTCTCTTCGCTGCAGATTCATGCCTGCAATGTGTGCCTCCTCTTCTAGTCAATTTACTGGAATTGACCGCTGAGCTAAATTTTATGAATGATACAAATCTGCCAATTTGCTTTTCAGAGCTGGTTTACCTTTTCTGATGAAGAGGCCAACTTTGCACAGGAGATAGAGAATCATATGATTGTTGACTTCTCTGCTTTGGAGCTACATTTGTCAGCAATGGGCCATGTTTTTGGAGCATTTGTGTCGCATCTTCTTGGGCTGAATCGGATTCGTAACGCTATACGGAGGCTTAAGGTCAACCTTCTGAGATTAGAGGTAATGCTCCGCTCTGCTTATATATCTCAACAGTAACATTTCATAGTAATTCACATATTTGGTTTTAGGAAGAAGAAATATGCCCTGCAAATTGTCCTTGTGAGTCTACGAACTGGAGGACCCAAATTATCTCCTTGACTGCTCTTGAAGAAGTAGAAATAGATGGCTTCAAAGGAGATGCTCATGAGCTTGATTTCTTGAAACTAATATTCAGCTGTGCACCAATGCTTAAAAGAATGATTGTGAGGCTGTCAGATGAGGTCTCGTCAAGTAATGATAGATGCACGGAAATATATGACATCTTCAGGGGGTATTCTTCTGTGAAATGCAATGTTTATCTCAGCTCTGGTAAGTACATGTTCTGCATGCTTGATTTGTATGCTCTTTGATGCAGCAAGAATATGAGTTAAGCTGTCAGTATATTTTCATGTTGTACAAAATCTCTAGGTTGTTGCAATGTGGCCTATACATGCCAATTATAAGGTTTGGCTGTACATGTATCCTTGTTATCACCTAAATATGCTACTATTTCATATTAAAACATAATGGCATGCTTTCAATGCGTGTTGAGAAAAAATGTGATATATTACTGCTGAATTTCTCTGGACATTCCCTGGTATTTTTATAAAACTGAAGCTGAATGGTGGATGGAATTAACATATTTGAAACCTTTTATGTAGTTGCCGTTTTTCGTGATGCAATCTTCTTTATTAGCTATACCATTTCATTTTTCATCTGTACTCAGTAACCATAGAAAGTTTGGTCATAGCTGAAGTTAGTTGTAGTATCTCTGAATTTCGTCAGTCTTTAGGTTTGGCCGCCCAAAATTAGTCAGTTCCAGCTACATTCTGTTGAGCAAGTACTTTGCTATTTTGTTCCAACTCTCTGCTTCGTATGAAAATGGCAAGTCTTTTGCCTCGTTTAAAAAAATGTGATTTATTTGCCAGTAACAACAATCTTCTAGACATATAACTAAATGACTATAATTGCATGCCGTGATACTAACCGGAGCTGCTTTCAATTTGCCTCCTTTGCAGGGTTAATGCATCGCAGGCAAGGTTGCCAGTTGACATGATTCTCATCCTTACATGGACAAGATCATCCTTCCCCATGCCGACATCTCTATACATTAGCTGGTTTCAGGATTTTGCTTGGTTTCTTCAGGCCATAAAAGAGGGGTTGTTTTGGCAGTAAACTGCTGCTGTACGCTCAGACTGTTGCACTCTTAGTTAGGATTATTTTGTGGTCCTAGTTATTCTGCTCAACCGATATATCTCAGTCTCGTGCTCCAAGTGATTCTGTTAACCCTATGATTTCTATTGCTTTTGACTGTCTCATTTAATTTTGATGCCCTGTTTCTTTGCCAGAAATATATTGAGCAGCAGAGAATGTTCACCCCATAGCTCTTTTATTTTCATGCATATGGATCAGCCCAAGACGGTGTGTGTGAATTGCGTCATGTTTCCCTCCTCTCAACCACCGCACCCTATAATATGGGGAACAAAGTTGCATCTGTACTCATTCTAGCTATTCCTTGGGTCACTTTGTAAATCCAATCTTGACTTGTTAGAATTTGCCGGCAACTTGCACTTAGTATAAGGTCACACAGATGTCAAACCCTTCACCTTCAGTGTTTGATGTCGCCATGTGTATATAAATAATCGAACATGTTGATTATTGTATCGATGTACTCCCTCCGTCCGGATATACTTGTCGGAGAAATGGATGAATCTAGATGTATTTTAGTTATAGATACATCCAATTTTATCCATTTCTCCGACAAGTATTTCAGGACGGAGGGAGTATGTAACAGGAAGACACGAGGAAATGTTTATTGATGGTCTCTGGCACCACGACATTGAGGAATATGTCTTGTTTCAACATATTGGTGTGCATATTCTGAGCCACAGATGAATATCATCTCTCTTTGTATCTCCAGCACCATTCTTGAACCAATATGTGATTCTCTGTATGCCTAGGCAAATTGAGGCAACTGAATTTATACAAAAACAGTATGTCTGCTTTTATTGATAGCAAAAAGGTTAATTAACATATAAATAGCCTAGATTAATTTTGAGGACATAGAATGGGGATGTAGCTCAAATAGGTTTCAACGTTGACGATTTAATTCAATCCAAATTCTAAAAAGTGCAGCTAGACAGATCGGGCACACACCCTTCCGAACCGTCCGATGCGATCGCACGGCCCGCAGGATTGGTCGGGACGCAGAGCAGCGAGCGCTCGTCTATCCCTTAGCCCACGACACATCTGCACGTGTGGAGCGGCGCACAGACGACCTCTCTTCCCCACTCCTCTCCTCTCTCTGTGTTCGCTGTGAGACGCAGAAATCCCCCGCACCTCCCACCCAAATCTCACTTACCAGCGGCGATAAAGGAAGGGTGCCGCCGGCGGGGGAACCGCCGCCGCGACTGGAGGGGTCGTCCAGGCGGAGGCCATGTCACGGGCCACGACGGTGGAGCCCTGTCCGGGCACCGGATCGACAGACGTCGGGCGCCAAATCGACAGGCACCGGGCGCCATCCCCGACGGCGGCGCGCACGTAGCCGCTCCAGCACCCGCGGCAGTAGAAGTGGGCGCACCCGGCGGACCACATCTTGCCAAGGGCGTGCTCGTCGAAGCAGATGTAGCAGGTGAGGGGAGCGTCGTTGACGGCCACTGAGACGGCGCCGCCGTCCACGAGAAGGCCGACAGCGTCGCGGACGTGCTGCTCTTCCGAGCACCACCGGCCCCAGACACCCTGGGCGCTCCATTTGAAGTGCCGGAGCGCGGCAACGTCTTGGACGAAATGAGGTACACGATTGACAGTACAGAGCGGGGCTAATTAATGACTAAACTTAGCTATTCTTCAAAAAGAATGCTCAACATGATGCCACGTTCAATCTTTTTGCTGCATACATATATGCTCTTCGCCGGACTGTTGGGAGGGGAGGACTGAATCTGCAATTTTTTTTTCTTCAGCAAAAATTTCAGTGCAAGCGGGCAAGTTGTAACCAGCACTTAGGCAATTTTCAGGGGAATACTGGCCTGTGATTGATTCTACAACTGAACTGGGCTGCAGTTGCTCTAGATCGAGAATTGTTGGGGCCTGCATTCTAGGGTGATTGCTCAGCCCGTGTGAACTCAAGTTACATCACTGAATCATATCCTGTTGGTCCTTTGGGTGGGTGTGTACAACAGGGTCAGCAGCAGTTTGGTCTTCAGTTTCGTTCGTCATGTTGGTTGTAGCCCAGTAGTGTTGTGGATATCTGAGTAGCTTGGTGGCTGGTTATGAGGGAGGAGGACATGGATGGATGTTGGCTTCCGTCCGACCGGCTGATGCAGTAGGAAAGGAAAGAGCAGGCCGAGGTTGCACATCATACAGTGCGCTGATGAAGAAGCAACGGATTTTCACTAGTACTGCTAGTATTATGTAAGATTTTTGTGGCCTTTGATTATTTTTGGTGCTAGCTGCTTCAATTGATTTACCATTGTCTTTCTTATGTTTGTTTACAGCTTCCTGTTATCCTGTAGTTCAGCAACTCCTCTGCTTTTATAGACTATTATCATTAGTAATGTTGTTCATCCAATATTCTTGTTTACTAGCTAGTTGCTTGAACATAATACAAGCTTTCCTATAGCAAACATGATTTGCGAGAGACAAGAAGATGCCGTTTTAAATCCCTTTTAAATTTTCCAGTGGTGGCCAATTTACAGAGGGCGACGGTGAGGATGCACGAACAAGCTGGGGTGAGTGGGAGAGGCAAGGGGACCTGTTCATCGTTGCAAGAGGGATGTCGAAGGAACCAAAAGCGGAAGCTAGCACAGTGACACCATGTTCTTTTGTCTGCACGAGGTAAATGCCATCTCTTTTGGAAGAACTGAACTATTTTCACCATTGTTTGTTTCTATGTTATATAATAAGACTTTCTGTGATCGATAGTATGTCTTCACGTAGAATCTCAATGCCACCAACTCGCCTCAGTCCAATAGCGCGGTCAAAGGCAAAGTTGCCTAATAAGAATCACTAGTTGTCTGGTAGAAGATGCAAGTTGCCTACATGACGACCACTTGTTGCTTGGGACAAAGAGACATGTTGTTTGGGATGAAAAGCTCCACACCAGTTTTGTTTTTCTACAGGATAAAGGCAAAATTGGCTAAATGACAACCATAGTTTTTTGTATTAAAAAATTGGCTGCTAGTTGAAGAGGGTGTGCGTGGTCCGTTTTTTTTTTGGGCAAAACGATTATTTTGAGCGTAGGGGTGGTTTGCGGCATGGGTGTGTGTGTGTGTGTGGGGGGGGGGGGGATGGAATCGTCGACGATTTTGAGCTGAAAGTTTCCAAAACTTGCCCAACGCATGACAGTTAGTTGCTAGAGATGCTGGCGCGAGTTGCACAGAAATCCGCTCCTGAGAGTGCTGGGTTATATCTTTTGCCCAAAACTTGACCAACACATGATGGTTAGTGCTAGACACGCTGTCGTGAGTTGCCCAGAGATCCGTTCCCAAGAGTTCTGGTTTTTTAAACCCAAAACTTACCCAACGCATAATAGTTAGTCACTAGAGATGTTGGCGTGATTTTTCCACAGATACGCTGCCGGGAGTGCCGGGTTTTATTTTCTGCCAAAAATTTGCCCAATGCATGAAGTTAGTTGCTAGAGATGCTGGTGCAAGTTGCCCAAAGATTCGCTCCCGATAGTGTTGGTTCTATTTTTTCCTAGAACTTGCCCAACGCATGATGGCGCGAGTTGCCCAGAGATCTGGTCCTTAGAATGTTGGGTTCTATTTTTGCCCAGAACTTGCCCATGACATGATGGTTAGTTGCTAGAGACATTGTCGCGAGTTGCCTAGACATCCAGTCTTGAGAGTGCTATTTTTTTGTCGAGAACTTGCCCAACACATGATGTTTGGTTCTATTTTTGCCCAGAGATCTGCTCCCGAGAATGTTTGGTTCTATTTTTGCCCAAAACTTGCCCAACAAATGATGGTTAGTTGCTAGAGACGCTGGTGCGAGTTGCTCAGAGATCCGCTCCCGAGAGTGCTCGGGTTGTTTTTTTTTTGCCTAAAACTTGCCTCACGCATGATAGTTAGTTGCTAGAGATGCTGGCGCGAGTTGCCCAGAGATCCGCTTGCGAGAGTGTTGGGTTCTTTTTCTCTCCAAAACTTGCCTAACACATGATAGTTAGCTGCTAGAGATGATGGCATGAGTTGTCCAAAGATCTGCTCCTCTTGAGAGTGTTGGGTTCTATTTCTGCCTAAATTTGCCAACGCATGATGGCTTGTTCTTAGGGACACCGGCGCGAGTTGCCTAGAGATCATCTCCCGAGAATGCTGGGTTCCTTTTTTCCCCAAAACATGCCCAAAGTATGATAGTTAGTTGCTAGAGATGTTAACTTGAGTTGCTCAGTGATCCGCTACTAAGAGTGTTGGGTTCTATTTTTTGCTCAAAACTTGTCCAATACATGGTAGTTAGTTCCTAGAGATGTTGGCCTGAAGTTGCCAACTTGGTCTGCATTTAGTTGGTCGTTTGTAGGCAACTTTACAAGTGATGGTATGGAACTTGACAGCAATGGTAGCCAACTTAGAAGAGTTGAGTAGATATGTAGACATGATAGACAATTTACATCAAACTTGATTCCCTGTAGCACTAAAGTTGTCCCTCCTAGCCCCAAAGTTGCTTACGAAAACAGTTCGTCAAAACATATTCATATGAGATCTTATTTTGAAGACCTCGTCGTCATAAACCTAACGGTGAAAATAGATTTCAATTTTGATGCTTGATTTAAAAATTGTAGCTTTTCAAAAAAGATTGAAATGAAATTAATTACCCGTGATGCACTTTTTTGCTTGTACATTCCTAACTAGTGTTTCATGCAGGAAGGAATCACAATTCACAAACAGTGAGCTACAGTGGGCTTGAAGATTTGAGAGTCACGTGGGGTGAGGGCAGCTTTTCCTGTTTGGAGGAGGCAAAACGAAATTTTGTTTTATTGGGGAAACTGCCCTAAAGTGGTTGTGTGCCACGGAATGCTAGGGAGCACATGTGTGCTCCTTAGTCACGTCCTTAATTCAAACCACATCTACCTGGTTTGAACTTGCCTCCACTGCAGGATTAATGCATCACAGCCAAAATTGCCTGCAGGCATGATTTCCATCCTTACATGGACAAGATCATCCTTCCCCATGCCGGGCATCTCTATATATAGTACTCATTCCATAAAGAAATATAAGTGAGAGTGCTTAGATCACTAAACGCTCTTATATTTCTTTACAGAGGGAGTAGCTGGTTTCAGGATTTTGCTTGGTTTCTTCAACCCATAAAATGAGGTGTTTGTCTTTGCAGTGCACTGCTGCTGTAGGCTCATACTGTTGCACCCTTAGTTATACTAGTAGAATGCCCGTGCGTTGCAACGGGCACTTCAAAAACCTTGTTGGTTCGTCGTGATCATGTTCTACTAAAGTTTGTTTTAGATTTATCAATATATGATATTCCTCACTGAATTAATGTCACTAAATTCCTCGATCCCTCAAACCATGGGTAAGTGCAAAAGTAAATGAATCCGAGTTAAGTGCACTGCTGCTGTAGGCTTAGACTGTTGCACCCTTAGTCATACTAGTAGAATGCCCATGCGTTGCCACGGGCACTTCAAAAACCTTACTGGTTCGTCGTGATCATGTTCTACTAAAGTTTGTTTTAGATTTATCAATATATGATATTCCTCATTGAATTAACGTCACTAAATTCCTCGATCCCTCAAACCATGGGTAAGTGCAAAAGTAAATGAATCCGAGTTAAGTGAAATAAGGAAGGATCAAATGAATCACGCGCGAGGCAGGCCAAAACCAAAAAAAGGTGATCGAAAAAAGGATCGAGCCTCGACAGAAGGACTAAGCCTCCCGGGTCGCTCTCTCGGGCGACTCCGGAGGTCCCCGCCGCCACTCTCCGGCCGGCCTCCACTAGACCACCCATCCCCTCGCCGTCGCCGGAGGAGGCCGCCGGGCGAAGCCCCGCGGCGGATGGCGGCGGCGAGGCTGCGTGCAGCCTCCTCTCCAGCCTGCTGCGTTCTCTCCTCCTTCAGATCCAAAATCCCCCCACGCCTCCTGCTTCCATGCTTGCTTGGCTACGGCTGCCGGCCGTCTAAATGCATCGGCTGCCCCTGCTCTGGCCCCATGGCTGCCGGATGTGGCTGCTGGTCCTTGTGGACGGGGTGCTGACCGGTAAAAATTCGAGCTGACGGCTTGTGTGGACGACTACTCGGCGCGGCGCTGTGGGGGCGCGGCTGGGTGGCCGGCAGTGGCCTTCGCGGTGGGCCTGCGGGTCCGATGGCGGGGGGTTGCGGGCACGGGCGTGCTGGCACGGGACGTCCTCGTCCTGGGTGCGCGCGGCCCTGGGCGTGTGGTGCGGTCGTGGTGGCGCCTGGTGCTGGTGCGGGCGGCCACGGGCGCGCGTCGAGTTAGGGGAGCTGCGTGGCGAGGTGGATCTGGAGCGGCCGGCACGCCGACTTCAGATCTGGCAGTGGTCGGAGCTTGCCGAGATCCCCGTCCCCGATCTGGCGATCTTCGAGGCGGTCGGTCATGGGATGGTGCTCGGCGGCTTGGTTGGCGCTGCCGGCAGTGCTGGTGAATGTGTGGCTTGCTCCTGGCTTGGGGCATGCCGGTCGTGATGGCAGGTGGCCTGGCGGCGATCTCGGGCTGGATCTGAACTGCAGTGGTCCGAATCGGGTCCTGTTCGACGGTGCTTTGGGAGAAATCCCTGCTCACCCATTGTCTGAGCCGACCACGACGGCGCCTCCCCGGCGTCGTATACCTTCCTAGAGACGTGGTCTTCGAGCTATTCCGTGTGGATCTGCTTCGGCGTGGTTTAGGCCGTCTTGCTGTAGGGATGTGCTCAAATTCCGGTGAGAACCTTTCATCGACTATGTCGATGTCGGCGGCGGCGGCGTCTATGGACGTCGTCTTCCTCGCAGGAGGTGCCGCTGTGGAGCTCCAGCACCTATGGTATTTTGCTTTGTGGTCTCCGGGTGAAAACCCAAGATCGGGCTTGCCAGATCGGATGATGGTGTTGTGTCTTCGACAACACTACCTCCTTGGAGGCGAGGCCCAAACCATGGCCCCTGTTGTTGTTGTGTGGTTGAGGCTGGTGCGTTTGGTGGTGGTGATGCGGCCAGCTTGGGGCCGACGGTGGTGTGTTTTCTTTTTCAGGTGTTTCTCTTGGCTGTCCTTCGTGTGGTCTCCATCCTGTTGCTGTGCATACTCAAGACCCTTCCATGGTTGTCGTTGTGCTGCGGTGAGCTCTGGGCTCTTGGTGTTGTCTTGGTTCACCTTTGCTCAATGACGACGCAATGATGCCTCCCCAACCTGCTAATCATTCTGACCGCCTGTGGCGGATCTTCCAGTCAAGGTTCGTGTTATGGTTTGTCACTCGTTGATTATGGTTGATCCTCTGTTGTGCCGTGGGGCTCGGTACGCACGCTGGTGCGGTGCGTTAGGTTGTTTGCAGAGTCTTGGTATTGTGATCCCTCGACAGAACAACACATCTGCTTGTGTCTCTCGTGGTGTTGGTCTTTCTGTCTCCTAGCTAGGTCATGCCCTCTCCTGGGTGGCACTTTTTTCTCATCTTCTGTAACCTTGTTACCTGTATGGTTTTCGGCCCGGTTTTCCTCATAAACGGGGTCAACTTGTTTAGGTTTTTGATCCGATTTCCCTTATAAACTGGATCAGCCAAAGCTTAAGGGGTGACTCTTGGCTTTGGCAGCTTTTTGAGCAATATATTCAGGTGGGGATCCACTCCCCCCCGGTGACCGTTCAAAAAAAAAAAGAATCACGCGCATGCCATTCATTAGTTCTTCTCCACCTGAAAATGGAACCCAATACGTTGTTGCTGCAACATTGCATTTCTCCATGGAACCAATCAGCGTCCTTGCTAGCGCTGATGGACCCCATTTGTTCAGCTAGCAGTTTTAGAAAACATCTCTCGGCCAACTCCACCATGAACGCTTTTCCATCATGTTTCACTTCATTTTACATTACTCCTCGTGTAACATAAGTACTACTAATCAAGCCTGCATATCAGTAAAATATAGGAGTGGATCTCTAGTATAGCATTATCTACACAATAAAATTTGTTTTGCCGAGCAACTTAAATGCTTGCCTTCTCGCAAAAAAAGTAATCAATCTGCCACATGTTGATCGAACCCTTTGGTCTATACACAAATTATAGTAATTCTTCTCTCAAATGGAGAATTTCACAGATAAAGTGGTATATAATTCAGTTGGTTGCAACACAATGAACGATCCCTTTGTTTTTCTTCAATGCACAAGTGAAAGATTATGGTGCAAAACAAAAGCATGAGTGAAACATGTTGCTGCTTCTACTAACTTTGATATGGCTCCAGTCCACTGAGCTGATATTGTAGGGGAGAGAGAATTTCCAAGACAATTGTTTCTGCACCGGCAACACATGTTTTGAGAGAATTTGACAATTATTTTAACTAACATACATAAAAAGCAAAAATTTGTTCAGCTAGAAAACCCAGGATGAAAGGAACAAGCCTACTCTTAAGAAAAACAATGTATGTTTGGCTACAATAAGCAATGGGTTTTGTGATTTGAGGTCAAAGAAAGAGAATTACCTCGTGGAAGAGGTTGAACTTGTGAACTGCAGTTTCATGACATTGCATTAACATTAAAGTTGAATGTTCAATGTAATGATACATCAGTTAACACACTCTAAAATTTTAAGAAGCAACATGAACCAGTAACTTGAAACTGATAAGAAGGTACATCTCTCAGATTAACTCCAAATAAGTAGCTTACTTTTTGTCAGAAAATTGAAAAGAGGCATGCCTGACACATGAACCTTCAAAAAAATCACCTAGATTCTTATCGTGCTTCTCATCTGGCAACAAAAAATTAAGCATAAGCATATGCCATAGTAAAAGTAAAATGAGCTTGTCCATTGTGATTAAATTATATAGCCTCCTTCCCTCAAAACATCAACCAATATACTCTCCTACATATCTTCTCAAAGGCATTTGGCAGCTAGCATTCTTTGCTCGGGAATTGGGTCCAAAACTTAAATTATGCAAGAAGAGCAGAATAAATAAATATCAAAAGCTTCTATGAGAGTTTATTTACTACATAATTGGCTTTGGGAATGTAGTCTTTTTTTAGGATGACCTGAGTTGGAGTGTAGATAATCTCAGCCGGTACATCATGAATTAGTAGATTTTCAACTGGAATGTCATCCACTCATACAGAAAAGTAAAAGCTAACACTCATGCAAGGGTGATTATTTAAGGAATATATGAACAAATATAGTGCTGCTCTAAAATCTTCCTCGAACTGGAGATACTCTACATTAATTCTAATGCATAAATTTATTACCATCTTCAAAATAAACTCTTGTGTAGAAGATATCCATGAGAAGTACATCAAATTTTGTATGAAAATATCTGAACCAAACAGAGCTCCTATATGTTCTCAGCTCATAGTTTTCATTAATTAAAATGTGTTGTTAGCCTAATGTAGGTCTAACCGAAAGTGTGATCACAGGTTTCGGTTAGATCATGAACTGTTCCCGTCACTCAACAGCTTACCATCTTCAAAATAAACTCTTGTGTAAGAAGATATCCATGAGAAGTACATCAAATTTTGTATGAAAATATCTGAACCAAACAGAGCTCCTATATGTTCTCAGCTCATAGTTTTCATTAATTAAAATGTGTGTTTGGCCTAATGTAGGTCTGACCGAAAGTGTGAACACAGGTTTCAGTTAGATCATGAATTGTTCTCGTCACTCAACAGCTAACATGAGAGTTTGGCAAAAGTATGGTTGGCATATATGAAACACAAGTACAGTCCATAAGCAGAGGAAGGATGTGTGTTAACTGTGGTGAATAAACTGTATGCTTGTTGACCAGACGTATATGCAAGGCTGATAAAATAATCCATTAATATTGATGTTAGCAACACCTATTTTGCCAAGCTGATGCCCTCAAACTTCCTAAAGATTGAAATCCTACAAATATCCCTTCTAATTCAAAGAAACTGTTATATAACTTTACTTGTGCAGAGCTCACCAAATATTCTTCCATACATGCTTCCAAAAGGTTTAATATGTAATCTGCATTAGATTAAATAATTTTGTATGTTGGGGTTCCAAATCCTCTCCTGAATAAAGGCCTGGATAGATGCAATAGAATAGCTTATGACTTTGAGACGAAGGATATGCTTCAGTATCTGAC
Source organism: Triticum timopheevii (assembly GCA_963921465.1). Lineage (NCBI taxonomy): Eukaryota > Viridiplantae > Streptophyta > Magnoliopsida > Poales > Poaceae > Triticum > Triticum timopheevii. Next base: position 601,489,095 of record OY997274.1, on the reverse strand, counting down.
CGAACCTCTCTGAACCACGTGCTATACTCATACTACAGTCAAAAAATCATCTGCACATGTGATAAATTATGACATTGGTTGGTGCTAAAACGACATCAGAAGCTGCTGCAACACACTGGGTTAAGAGGACAGAATTAAAATATCTTCACAAAAATAAACTGTATAGCAATATTGATGGAAAACTTCATAACTCAAGCCCATTCTCTCTAGCAGCGTCAGCTAGAGCTTTGATGCAGCCATAGTAGAGGAAACCCCCTCGGATCAGACGACTTTGGTGATTCCTTTCTCCAAGAAAGAGTTGGCAATTACTTCAAAACAACTACAACATTTAACTCTCTCATCAGAAACTAAGAGTTTACTTTCATCAGCAAGAAACAACTACAGATGCAAGTCTTTTGTTGATTTAATCTGAATTAAAATGGACCAGTCAAAAAAAAGTTCTGAAAGCACCATGTGCCTCCATTATTGAGATTTAATGTTTATTAGTACAACCCAGAAGCATGTGCTATCATTGTGAAGCTAGATGTATAAATCAGCAAAAGCACCCGTACAAGTTATAATCATCTTCTATTTTCTGAAAACATAGCAGAGACCTATACAAGTTATAATCATCTTCTATATACTTTTTGATGTTGTATGTATAGAAGAAACTAAGGACACTACTAATTTTATTTAACCATCTAATAAGAAATTCTAGTATAATCATAAACAAATAAATATAAGTCAAAAATTGAGAAAACAAAAGATACACTCACACATAACAATTCTCGAATAAGAAGCGACACACAGAAAAGAAAATTTCAAAACAGAGATCATACTTCAGCAGTAGGCGGTAGCACACCTTCATCAGCCACCCACCTTTTCTCTCTCGCGCGCACACACACGCACACACAACATTGAGGCACTCAACATCGTCACCACCGCGGTAGTGTAGTGCAAACGCCAAACCTAAAGCCCCTGCCCAATGTCGTCGGCGACTCATTACCAAGCGGTGCATGCACACCTCACCACCAAGGGCATCGTCCCAAAGCTGCTATAGCATCCCACCCAAAGAAGCGGATGCACGCCTCCCTGCCAAGCACCCTCCATACCCTACCTCCTTTAATTACATTTGCAATTCAATGTGCAAATTAGTGGAATGCATGAATGCACATGCTGAGTGAATTATAATAGCTTGACATAACTGAACTGCAACAGAGAATAGTTTTAGGCTGACAGTTAAGCTGGCTGATTGTTCCTACATCTTGAACTGAAGTTTTTTCTGACATCTCAAAAGAAGTTGATGCTGTTAACAGAAACTTCAATTTCTCTTTTGAATAACTTCAACTTGTTACAACAGAAACCGTAATAACAATTTAGCTTATTGCATGGTCAAGTCACTACTGCTTTTATGTTCATGAAATTTTCTGTTCAAATAGGTTAAGAGTGCTACTGTTCAGTAGAGACAAAAATCAGTTCTTTCCCATAAGATTGATTACCCATAAAAATGCCAACAATCCTTTCTCTCCTAAGATTGATTACCCATAAAAATTCTTAGCACAAACTGTACGTACCTGTTGGCTCTCAAAACCTGAAGCCGATAAATCAAACTCCTCATGTACGAACATGCTGCTCTCAACAACCGACCTACGTTATGTGTAGTCTCTCAAGACTGAGTCGGATTGATTGAAGTCGGGAGAGTACATATATTTATGGGAAAGTTTGCTCAAGTACCTGGCTAAGTTGGTCATCATTGCCACCTACGTCACCTGTCGACGGTGATCCTACATCCATATGCCTACATCACATATACACCCCTGCTTATACTCTAACTTCATGGCGTTTCTGGTATTGCTAGGCTCGCCGTTCTGCAATCCGTAGCAAGATATATTAGACTATTAGTGTAAGAATGTATTGCATCAAACCAAGTTATCTATGGAGGCAAGATTTCCATGTGTGACAGGAAATTAAGATATATTGTAATATTAGAATGTGAATTTTTTCCTATTTGAGCTAACTAAAGAAAGCAATGTGAAACGTGAGCGACAGTCTGAAAAATGGCAAGGAAATGGATATTCTTTAACAAGATTTCATGTGCTAATCAAACAGGATACATAGATGTATGTCAGTCTTGGGCTGCAAGTGATTCTGTTAGCCCTATGATTTCTATTGCTTTTTCATGGTTTCATTTTATATTGATGCCCTGGTTCTTCGCCACAAGTATATTGAGCAGCAGAGAATGTTCACTTCCTAGCTCTTTATTTTGATGCTTAGTGGTCAGCCCACCATCTGTTTCCTCTTTTCTCTTCTCTGATGAACAAATATGCGTCTGTATTCATTCTAGCTATTCCCTGCGTCACCTTGCAACGTCAGTATTGACCAGCTGAGAGAGTTTGTTCACAACTTTCGCTTAGTAAATTAAAGTCAGAGATTCTACTGTATTGAACAAGTCAGATCCTTCACCTTCTCTGTTTGCAGATATATGTGCTCCAAGTAATGTACTGATTGATGTACTATGTGTAACAGCCAGACACGAGAAAATGTTCAGATTGTCTTGGCACCAAGACATCAAGGAATATGTCTTGTTTCGACACTTCGGTCTACGTATTTTGAGCCATAGATGAAAATCATCCCTCTTGTATGGCCCTCTGAATTTCCAAGAGAAATCCAGCACTCAGGATGGCAAATCTTTACAGAGCCATTCTTGAACTAGTATATCCTTCTCTGTATATTTAGGGAGATCAAGGCAACTGAATTAGCGCAGACAATAGTCCTGCTTCTTGTGGAGGAACGTCGTACCCACCCTGGGCGACAGTTGCATGCTTATATAGCCAGGTCGCGACCTCCTGGTATAGCGTACAAAGTTGGTTCAGATTACAAGCTTGGAGAGAAAGAGATAAGAGAGGTTACAATCATATGCGCATAGCTAAAAGATCCTAGTCTATCTGTAGATATCTTCGGTTGGACTCCTCCTGCAATGCTTATCTCCAAAGGTTCCTGACCTGTCACGTTGGTGCGACAACATTATGTTCAACACCCTCCCTTAATCACAACTTAGTCAAGTTGAGATTATGCTTAAACTCTTCAAAATTCCGCGTGGGCAAAGCTTTGGTGAATCCATCTGTAACCTGATCTCGAAAATGAATGAACCGAATTTCCAACTGTTTATTAACAACTCGTTCTCGAACAAAGTGGAAATCAATCTCAATATGTTTTGTCCTTGCATGAAAAACAGGGTTAGCAGACAGGCAAGTGGCACCAAGATTATCACACCACAAACATGGAGCTTGAGTGCTCTTTACACCAAGCTCTCTTAGCATGGACTGAACCCAGATGATTTTAGTTGTGGCATTAGCCAAAGCCTTGTACTCAGCTTCAGTGTTTGACCTTGATACAGTGGCTTGTTTCTTTGCACACCATGATATTAAATTTGGGCCAAGGAATACTGCAAACCCACCAGTAGATTGTCTGTCATCTAAACACCTTGCCCAGTCAGAGTCAGAAAAGGCACTAACAAGTGTAAATGGAGACATGCTGAAAGTGAGGCCAAGATTAACTATATCTTTCACATATCTCACTATGCGTTTTGCAGCAGTCCAATGAGTTGTAGTGGGTGCATGAAGAAACTAACAAACTTTGTTTACTGCAAATGAAAGATTAGGTCTTGTCAAGGTCAGATACTGAAGTGCACCTACTAAGCTTATGTACCTAGTGCTATCATCTTGTCCCAAAGGCCCTCCTTCTGCAAGTGACAAATTTTCTATGCTGGACAATGGAGTTGGCAAAGATTTGCATCCCTGTAACCCAACTCTTCTTACCATATCAGTGGCATACTTTTCCTTAGAGAGATGAAGATTGTTGCCTTGCTTCTTGACTTCAATCCCTAGGAAGAAATGCAAGTCACCCAGATCCTTGAGAGCAAACTCAACACTTAAATCCTTCAACAGTCCTGATATAGCCTCATCAGATGAGCTTGTGACAATAATATCATCAACATAGATAAGAACAAATATGGATATTTTCAGCTTGTTGTAAATGAACAAAGATGTGTCAGACTTAGAAGGAACAAAACCAAGAGTTTACAGTCTGTGACTTAGTCTGGAGTACCATGCCCTGGGAGCTTGTTTGAGTCCATATAGTGCTTTATCAATCTTGCACACATGAAAAGGTTTGTTTTTGTTCGCAAACCCAGGAGGTTGTTTCATATATACTTCCTATTCCAGAACGCCATGAAGAAACGCATTCTGAACATCTAGTTGTCGAGGGCTCCATCCCCTGAAAACATCAATAGAGAGCACTGTTGGAAATATGCCCTAGAGGCAATAATAAAATGGTTATTATTATATTTCCTTGTTCATGATAATTGTCTATTGTTCATGCTATAATTGTATTAACTTTAAGCCGTAATACATGTGTGAATACATAGACCACAACATGTCCCTAGTGAGCCTCTAGTTGACTAGCTCGTTGATCAATAGATGGTAATGGTTTCCTGACCATGGACATTGGATGTCATTGATAACGGGATCACATCATTAGGAGAATGATGTGATGGACAAGACCCAATCCTAAGCATATCACAAGATCGTGTAGTTCGTTTGCTAAGAGCTTTTCTAATGTCAAGTATCATTTCCTTAGACCATGAGATTGTGCAACTCCCGGAAACCGTAGGAATGCTTTGGGTGTACCAAACGTCACAACGTAACTGGGTGGCTATAAAGGTGCACTATAGGTATCTCTGAAAGTGTCTGTTGGGTTGGCACGAATCGAGATTGGGATTTGTCACTCTGTATGACAGAGAGGTATGTCTGGGCCCACTCGGTAATGCATCATCATAATGAGCTCAATGTGACTAAGGAGTTAGTCACGAGATCATGCGTTACAGAACGAGTAAAGAGACTTGCCGATAACGAGATTGAACGAGGTATGGGGATACCGATGATCGAATCTCGGGCAAGTAACATACCGATGGACAAAGGGGATTGTATACGGGATTGGTTGAATCCCTGACATCGTGGTTCATCCGATGAGATCATCGTGGAACATGTGGGAGCCAACATGGGTACCCAGATCCCGCTGTTCGTTATTGGCCAGAGAACGTCTCGCTCATGTTTGCATGGTTCCTGAACCCGTAGGGTCTACACACTTAAGGTTCGATGACGCTAGAGTTGTTATGGGAAATTGTATGTGGTTACCGAAGGTTGTTCAGAGTCCTGGATGAGATTCCGGATGTGATGAGGAGTTCCGGAATGGTCCAGAGGTGAAGATTTATATATGGGAAGTCCAATTTCAGTCGCCGGAATGGTTTTGGGGGTTATCGGTATCGTACCGGGGCCACCAAAAGGTGTCCGGAGGTCCACCGGGTGGGGCCACCTGCCCCAGGGGACTTAATGGGATGAATATGGGAGGGAACCAGCCCCCTAGTGGGCTGGTGCGCCCCCCCAAGGGCCCAAGGCGCCTAGGGTTTGGAAACCCTAGGGGAGGGGGCGCCTCCACCTTGCTTGGGGGGGGGGGGGGGGGCAAGTTTCCCCCTCCTGGACGCCGCCCCCACCCCCCTCTAAATGGGATCTAGAGGGGCCGGCCCCCTCTCCCCTTCACCCTATAAATAGAGGGAGGGTGGGAGGGCAGCATCACCCTTCCCCTGGCGCAGCCCCTCCCTCCTCCAACACCTCCTCCTCCTCCGTACTGCTTGGCGAAGCCCTGCAGGAGAACCACAAGCTCCACCACCATGCCGTCGTGTTGCCGGAGCTCTCCCTCAACTTCTCCTCTCCCCTTGCTGGATCAAGAAGGAGGAGACGTCCCCGAGCTGTACGTGTGTTGACCGCGGAGGTGCCGTCCGTTCGACGCTAGGTCGGATCTTCCGCAATTTGAATCACCGCGAGTACGACTCTATCAACCGCGTTCTTGTAACGCTTCCGCTTAGCGATCTTCAAGGTTATGAAGATGCACTCTCTCTCTCTCTCTCTCTCTCTCTCTCTCTCTCTCTCTCGTTTCTAGCATCTCCTAGATTGATCTTGGTGACACGTAGAAATTTTCTTGAATTATTGCTACGTTACCCAACAAGCACAAGACGAATAGTTGCATCCTTAACAACATGACTAAACGTGTCCTCATAGTCTATGCCATACCGTTGTTTAAAGCCCTTTGCAACAAGTCTGGCCTTGTAGCGATCAATGGTTCCATCAGCCTTTCTTTTTATTCTGAAAACCGACTTGCGGTCAATCAAGTTTTTACCTTGCCGTGGGGGAACCAGATGCCACGTTTTATTTTTCAGGAGTGACATGTGTTCTTCTTCCATGGCTTTCTTCCACTTAGTGTCACTGAGCGCCTCGCTGAGAGTGCTTGGTTCATCCGTAGAACAGGCTAAACTGAAATTTGTTAGCTGTTTATAATTTACTGGTTTGGTTACCCCTTTTTGAAGACGTGTGCGTGGATCAGCACGCGACATAGTTGGCACAAAAGACCCTGCATCTGCAGCGACAGGAGCAGCAGATCCCGAGGAGGATCCCGTGTCGACGCCTACCTCGCCACCAACCGAGTCGGACGGATCCTCTGTGCCGTCACGGGCCGGAGGCGTTGGAGACGCGGCTGGATGTGGCGCAGACGATCCCGGGCCGTAGGACGATGTCGTGGCAGGCCCATTATGGCGCAATGATGAGGCAGACCCTGGTAGAATCTCACCGGATCGCGCGCCAGGTGATCGGGCCGGATCGACGCTGGGGGCCGCGCCTGTCTCCTGTCGAGGGAGCTCCTCGCTTGGCGGCTGGCAGCGCACGTAGTGGCAGGGGCCAGCGACAGGCCAGCGAATCTTGGTGCGCCGCATGGGGGCGTCCGAGTGGCGCAGGCTGGATGGAGCGCCCGAGCCCGTGACGACGCGTCGTGTGGCAGTTGCAGAGTCGCTGCTGGGTCGCCTGGCAGGCGACGCGGAATCCAGCGTGCTGCTCCCCTGATGCGGCTCAAATCCCGAGGGGGGTCTGCTGTCTGTCGGCGGTGGAGCTGATCCCGAGGCGGATCTGTTGGGGAACGTTGCATAAAATAAAAATTTTCCTACGTTCACCAAGATCAATCTAGGAGTTCATCCAGCAACGAGAGAGAGGAGTGCATCTACATACCCTTGTAGATCGCGAGCGGAAGCATTCAAGAGAACGGGGTTGAGGGAGTCGTACTCGTCGTGATCCAAATCACCGGAGATCCTAGCGCCGAACGGATGACACCTCCGCGTTCAACACACGTAGGGTCAGCGTGACGTCTCCTCCTTCTTGATCCAGCAAGGGGGAAGGAGAGGTTGATGAAGATCCAGTAGCACGACGGCGTGGTGGTGGATGCAGCAGGGATCCCGGCAGGGCTTCGCCAAGCGTCTGCGGGAGGGAGAGGTGTAGCAAGGGGAAAGGGAGGCGCCAAGTGCAAGGGTGCGGCTGCCCTCCCTCCCCCTCTCTTTTGTATAGGGTCCCCAGGGGGGCGCTGGCCCTGGACATGGGATCTCCAAGGGGGGGCGGTGGCCAAGGGGGGAGACTTGCCCCCAAGGCAAGTGGAGGCGCCCCCCACCCTAGGGTTTCCAACCCTACGCGCAGGAGGGGCCCAAGGGTGGGGGCCGCACCAGCCCACCAGGGGCTGGTCCCCTCCCCACTTCAGCCCACGGGGCCCTCCGGGATAGGTGGCCCCACCCGGTGGACCCCCGGGACCCTTCCGGTGGTCCTGGTACAATACCGGTGACCCCCGAAACTTTCAGGTTACTGCATATTCATATCTCTACAACCCTAGCATCACCGAACCTTAAGTGTGTAGACCCTACTGGTTCGGGAGACATGCAGACATGACCGAGACACCTCTCCGGTCAATAACCAACAGCGGGATCTGGATACCCATGTTGGCTCCCACATGCTCCTCGATGATCTCATCGGATGAACCATGATGTCGAGGATTCAATCAATCCTGTATACAATTCCCTTTGTCAATCGATACGTTACTTGCCCGAGATTCGATCGTCGGTATCCCAATACCTCGTTCAATCTCGTTACCGGCAAGTCACTTTACTCGTACCGTAATGCATGATCCCGTGACCAGACACTTGGTCACATTGAGCTCATTATGATGATGCATTACCGAGTGGGCCCAGAGATACATCTTCGTTATACGGAGTGACAAATCCCAGTCTCGATTCGTGCCAACCCAACAGATACTTTCGGAGATACCCGTAGTGCACCTTTATAGTCACCCAGTTACGTTGTGACGTTTGGGACACCCAAAGCACTCCTACGGTATCCGGGAGTTGCACAATCTCATGGTCTAAGGAAATGATACTTGACATTTGGAAAAGCTCTAGCGAAACGAACTACACGATCTTTGTGCTATGCTTAGGATTGGGTCTTGTCCATCACATCATTCTCCTAATGATGTGACCCCGTTATCAATGACATCCAATGTCCATAGTCAGGAAACCATGACTATCTGTTGATCAACGAGCTAGTCAACTAGAGGCTCACTAGGGACTTGTTGTGGTCTATGTATTCACACATGTATTATGATTTCCGAATAATACAATTGTAGCATGAACAATAGACAATTATCATGAACAAAGAAATATAATAATAACCATTTTATTATTGTCTCTAGGGCATATTTCCAACAGTCTCCCACTTGCACTAGAGTCAATAATCTAGTTACATTGTGATGTATCGAACACCCATTGCATCCTGGTGTTGATCATGTTTTTCTCTAGGGAGAGGTTTAGTCAACGGATCTGCTACATTCAGGCCCGTATGCACTTTGCAAATATCTATGTCTCCATCTTGAACATTTTCACGAATGGAGTTGAAGCGATGCTTGATGTGCCCAGTCTTCTTGTGAAACCTGGGCTCCTTGGCAAGTGCAATAGCTCCAGTGTTGTCACAGAAGAGTGTAATCGGCCCCGACGCATTGGGTATGACTCCTAGGTCGGTGATGAACTCCTTCACCCAGATTGCTTCATGCGCTGCCTCTGAGGCTGCCATGTACTCCGCTTCACATGTAGATCCCGCCACGATGCTCTGCTTGCAACTGCACCAGCTTACTGCCCCACCATTCAAAATATACACGTATCCGTTTTGTGACTTAGAGTCATCCATATCTGTGTCGAAGCTAGCGTCGATGTAACCCTTCACGATGAGCTCTTCGTCACCTCCATATACGAGAAACATGTCCTTAGTCCTTTTCAGGTACTTAAGGATGTTCTTGACCGCTGTCCAGTGTTCCATGCCGGGATTACTTTGGTACCTTCCTACCAAACTTACGGCAAGGTTTATATCAGGTCTGGTATAGGTCATGGCATACATGATAGACCCTATGGCTGAGACATAGGGGACGACACTCATCTTTTCTCTATCTTCTGCCGTGGTCGGGCATTGAGCCGAGCTCAATTTCACACCTTGCAACACAGGCAAGAACCCCTTCTTGGACTGATCCATATTGAAGTTCTTCAATATCTTATCAAGGTATGTGCTTTGTGAAAGACCTATGAGGCGTCTTGATCTATCTCTATAGATTTTGATGCCTAATATGTAAGCAGCTTCTCCAAGGTCCTTCATTGAAAAACACTTATTCAAGTAGGCCTTTATGCTGTCCAAAAGTTTTATATCATTTCCCATCAAAAGTATGTCATCCACATATAATATGAGAAATGCTATAGAGCTCCCACTCACTTTCTTGTAAACGCAGGCTTCTCCACAAGTCTGCATAAACCCAAACGCTTGAATCATCTCATTAAAACGAATGTTACAACTCTGAGATGCTTGCACCAGCCCATAGATGGAGCGCTGGAGCTTGCATACCTTGTTAGCATTCTTAGGGTCGACAAAACCTTCCGGCTGCATCATATACAGTTCTTCCTTAAGGTGACCGTTAAGGAATGCCGTTTTGACGTCCATTTGCCATATCTCATAATCATAGTATGCGGCAATTGCTAACATGATTCGGACGGACTTCAGCTTCGCTACGGGAGAGAATGTCTCATCGTAGTCAATCCCTTGAACTTGTCGATAACCCTTAGCAACAAGTCGAGCTTTATATATGGTAACATTACCATCCGCGTCCGTCTTCTTCTTAAAGATCCATTTGTTTTCTATCGCTCGCCGATCATCGAGCAAGTCTGTCAAAGTCCACACTTTGTTTTCATACATGGATCCTATCTCGGATTGCATGGCTTCAAGCCATTTGTTGGAATCTGGGCCCGCCATCGCTTCTTCATAGTTCGAAGGTTCACCGTTGTCCAACAACATGATTTCCAAGACAGGATTGTCATACCACTCTGGTGCGGAACGTGTCCTTGTGGACGTTCGAAGTTCAGTAGGAGCTTGATCCGAAGTATCTTGATCATCATCATTAACTTCCTCTCTTGTCGGTGCAGGCACCACAGGAACATTTTCCTGAGTTGCGCTACTCACCGTTTCAAGAGGTAGTACTTCATCAAGCTCTACTTTCCTCCCACTTAACTCTTTCGAGAGAAACTCTTTCTCCAGAAAGGACCCGTTCTTAGCAACAAAGATCTTGCCCTCAGATCTTAAGTAGAAGGTATACCCAATGGTTTCCTTAGGGTATCCTATGAAGACGCATTTTTCTGACCTAGGTTCGAGCTTCTCAGGTTGAAGTTTCTTGACATAAGCATCGCGTCCCCAAACTTTTAGAAACGACAGCTTAGGTTTCTTCCCAAACCATAATTCATACGGTGTCGTCTCAACGGATTTAGACGGTGCCCTATTTAAAGTGAATGTAGCTATCTCTAGAGCATATCCCCAAAATGATAGCGGTAAATCAGTAAGTGACATCATAGATCGCACCATATCTAATAAAGTGCGATTACGACGTTCGAACACACCATTTCGCTGAGGTGTTCCAGGCAGCGTGAGTTGTGAAACGATTCCACATTTCCTTAAGTGCATACCAAATTCATGACTTAAATATTCACCCCCACAATCTGATCGTAAGAACTTTATCTTTCGGTCACGTTGATTCTCTACCTCATTCTGAAATTCCTTGAACTTTTCAAAGGTCCCAGACTTGTGTTTCATCAAGTAGACATACCCATATCTACTCAAGTCATCAGTGAGAGTGAGAACATAACAATATCCTCCGCGAGCCTCAACGCTCATTGGACCGCACACATCAGTATGTATGATTTCCAATAAGTTGGTTGCTCGCTCCATTGTTCCGGAGAACAGAGTCTTGGTCATCTTGCCCATGAAGCATGGCTCGCATGTGTCAAACGATTCATAATCTAGAGACTCTAAAAGTCCATCAGCATGGAGCTTCTTCATGCGCTTGACACTAATGTGACCAAGGCGGCAGTGCCACAAGTATGTGGGACTATCATTATCAACTTTACATCTTTTGGTATTCACACTATGAATATGTGTAACATTACGCTCGAGATTCATTAAGAATAAACCATTCACCAGCGGGGCATGACCATAAAACATATCACTCATATAAATGGAACAACCATTATTCTCGGATTTAAATGAGTAGCCATCTCGAAATAAACGAGATCCTGATACAATGTTCATGCTCAAAGCTGGTACTAAATAACAATTATTGAGGTTTAAAACTAATCCCGTAGGTAAATGTAGAGGTAGCGTGCCGACGGCGATCTCATCGACCTTGGAACCATTCCCGACGCGCATCGTCACCTCGTCCTTCGCCAGTCTCCGCTTATTCCGCAGCTCCTGCTTTGAGTTGCAAATATGAGCAACCGCACCGGTATCAAATACCCAGGAGCTACTACGAGCACTGGTAAGGTACACATCAATTACATGTATATCACATATACCTTTGGTTTTGCTGGCCTTCTTGTCCGCTAAGTACTTGGGGCAGTTCCGCTTCCAGTGACCACTTCCCTTGCAATAAAAGCACTCAGTCTCAGGCTTGGGTCCATTGCTTGACTTCGTCCCGGCAACTGGCTTACCGAGCGCGGCAACTCCCTTGCCGTCCTTCTTGAAGTTCTTCTTACCCTTGCCTTTCTTGAACTTAGTGGTTTTATTCACCATCAACACTTGATGTTCCTTTTTGATTTCTACCTCTGCTGATTTCAGCATTGAATATACCTCAGGAATGGTCTTTTCCATCCCCTGCATATTGAAGTTCATCACAAAGCTCTTGTAGCTTGGTGGGAGCGACTGGAGGATTCTATCAATGACCGCGTCATCCGGGAGATTAACTCCCAGCTGAGTCAAGCAGTTGTGCAACCCAGACATCTTGAGTATGTGCTCACTAACAGAACTATTTTCCTCCATCTTACAGCTAAAGAATTTGTCGGAGACTTCATATCTCTCGACCCGTGAATGAGCTTGGAAAACCATTTTCAGCTCTTCGAACATCTCGTATGCTCCGTGTTGCTCAAAACGCTTTTGGAGCCCCGGTTCTAAGCTGTAAAGCATGCCGCACTGAACGAGGGAGTAATCATCAGCACGAGACTGCCAAGCGTTCATAACGTCTTGGTTCTCTGGAATTGGTGCTTCACCTAGCGGCGCTTCTAGGACATAATCTTTCTTGGCAGCTATGAGGATGATCCTCAGGTTCCGGACCCAGTCCGTATAGTTGTTGCCATCATCTTTCAGCTTGGTTTTCTCTAGGAACGCGTTGAAGTTGAGGTGGACATGAGCGTTGGACATTTGATCTACAAGACATTTTGCAAAGGTTTTAGACTAAGTTCATGATAATTAAGTTCATCTAATCAAATTATTTAATGAACTCCCACTTAGACAGACATCCCTCTAGTCATCTAAGTGAAACATGATCCGAGTCAACTAGGCCGTGTCCGATCATCACGTGAGACGGACTAGCTAACATCGGTGAACATTTTCATGTTGATCGTATCTACTATACAACTCATGCTCGACCTTTCGGTCTTCCGTGTTCCGAAGCCATGTATGTACATGCTAGGCTCGTCAAGTCAACCTAAGTGTATTGCGTGTGTAAATCTGGCTTACACCCGTTGTATTCGAACGTTAGGATCTATCACACCCGATCATCACGTGGTGCTTCGAAACAATGAACCTTCGCAATGGTGCACAGTTAGGGGGAACACTTTTCTTGAAATTATTTGGAGGGATCATCTTATTTAAGCTACCGTCGTTCTAAGCAAGTAAGATGTAAAACATGATAAACATCACATGCAACCAAACAGTGACATGATATGGCCAATATCATATTGCTCCTTTGATCTCCATCTTCGGGGCGCCATGATCATCTTCGTCACTGGCATGACACCATGATCTCCATCCTCATGATCTCCATCATCGTGTCTTCATGAAGTTGTCACGCCAACGACTACTTCTACTTCTATGGCTAACGCATTTAGCAATAAAGTAAAGTAATTTACATGGCGTTCTTCAATGACACGCAGGTCATACAAAAAATAAAGACAACTCCTATGGCTCCTGCCGGTTGTCATACTCATCGACATGCAAGTCGTGATTCCTATTAGAAGAACATGATCATCTCATACATCACATATATCATTCATCACATCCTTTGGCCATATCACATCACAAAACACTTGCTGCAAAAACAAGTTAGACGTCCTCTAATTGTTGTTGCAAGTTTTTACGTGGCTTCTATAGGTGATCTAGCAAGAACGTTTTCTTACCTACGTTAAAGCCACAACGTGATTTGCCAACTTCTATTTACCCTTCATAAGGACCCTTTTCATCGAATCCACTCCAACTAAAGTGGGAGAGACAAACACCCGCTAGCCACCTTATGTAACTAGTGCATGTCAGTCGGTGGAACCTGTCTCACGTAAGTGTACGTGTAAGGTCGGTCCGGGCCGCTTCATCCTACAATACCGCTGAAGCAAAATAAGACTAGTAGTGGCAAGAAAGTTGACAACATCTACGCCCACAACAAATTGTGTTCTACTCATGCAAAGAGAACTACGCATAAACCTGGCTCATGATGCCACTATTGGGGAACGTTGCATAAAATAAAAAATTTCCTACGTCCACCAAGATCAATCTAGGAGTTCATCCAGCAACGAGAGAGAGGAGTGCATCTACATACCCTTGTAGATCGCGAGCGGAAGTGTTCAAGAGAACGGGGTTGAGGGAGTCATACTCGTCGTGATCCAAATCACCGGAGATCCTAGCGCCGAGCGAACGGCACCTCCGCGTTCAACACACGTACAGTCGGCGTGACGTCTCCTCCTTCTTGATCCAGCAAGGGGGAAGGAGAGGTTGATGAAGATCCAGCAGCACGACGGCGTGGTGGTGGATGCAGCAGGGATCCCGGCAGGGCTTCGCCAAGCGTCTGCGGGAGGGAGAGGTGTAGCAAGGGGGAAGGGAGGCGCCAAGTGCAAGGGTGCGGCTGCCCTCCCTCCCCCTATCTTTATATAGGGTCCCCAGGGGGGGCGCTGGCCCTGGAGATGGGATCTCCAAGGGGGGGGGGGGGGGCGGCAGCCAAGGGGGGAGACTTGCCCCCCAAGGCAAGTGGAGGCGCCCCCACCCTAGGGTTTCTAACCCTAGGTGCAGGGGGGGCCAAGGGGGGGGGGTGCACCAGCCCACCAGGGGCTGGTGCCCTCCCCACTTCAGCCCACGGGGCCCTCTGGGATAGGTGGCCCCCCCGGTGGACCCCCGGGACCCTTCCGGTGGTCCCGGTACAATACCGGTGACCCCCAAAACTTTCCCGATGGCCGAAACTGCACTTCCTATATATAATTCTTCACCTCCGGACCATTCCGGAACTCCTCGTGACGTCCAGGATCTCACCCGGGACTCTGAACAACTTTCGGGTTACTGCATATTCATATCTCTACAACCCTAGCGTCACCAAACCTTAAATGTGTAGACCCTACGGGTTCGGGAGACATGCAGACATGACCAAGACGCCTCTCCGGTCAATAAACAACAGCGGGATCTGGATACCCATGTTGGCTCCCACATGCTCCTCGATGATCTCATCGGATGAACCAAGATGTCGAGGATTCAATCAATCCTGTATACAATTCCCTTTGTCAATCGGTACGTTACTTGCCCGAGACTCGATCGTAGGTATCCCAATACCTCGTTCAATCTCGTTACCGGCAAGTCACTTTACTCGTACCGTAATGCATGATCCCGTGACCAGACACTTGGTCACATTGAGCTCATTATGATGATGCATTACCGAGTGGGCCCAGAGATACCTCTCTATTATACGGAGTGACAAATCCCAGTCTCGATTCGTGCCAACCCAACAAACACTTTCGGAGATACTCGTAGTGCACCTTTATAGTCACCCATTTACGTTGTGACATTTGGCACACCCAGAGCACTCCTACGGTATCCGGGAGTTGCACAATCTCATGGTCTAAGGAAATGATACTTGACATTTGGAAAAGCTCTAGTGAAATGAACTACACGATCTTTGTGCTATGCTTAGGATTGGGTCTTGTCCATCACATCATTCTCCTAATGATGTGACCCCGTTATCAATGACATCCAACGTCCATAGTCAGGAAACCATGACTATCTGTTGATCAATGAGCTAGTCAACTAGAGGCTCACTAGGGACTTGTTGTGGTCTATGTATTCACACATGTATTAGGATTTCCGGATAATACAATTGTAGCATGAACAATAGACAATTATCATGAACAAAGAAATATAATAATAACCATTTTATTATTGCCTCTTGGGCATATTTCCAATAGGATCTGTCCCCCAGCCTTGGACACATAAAATGTGGTGTATTTGGCAGATTTTCTTCACCATTTCGATTATTTTCTGCACCATTTTTTGCGCAGTTCTCATCTGCATCACCAAAAAACTCATGCACATGGTTATGAACATTAGTCAACATTGAATCACTACAATCATTATCCCCATGATGTATGCCGGTAAGACTAGATGGTAGAAGAAGAATCTCTTTACGAAGGAGTGCATCGACATTAGGATGGAATCCGGAAAAGAAGAAGTTTGTCTCATCAAAGACAACATCGCGAGAAATATAAACGCGACCAGTAGTAATGTCAAGGAACTTGACACCCTTGTGTTGAGTGCTATAGCCAAGGTAAGCGCATTGCTTAGAGCGAAACATGAGCTTGCGATTATTGTATGGATGGAGATTCGGCCAGCAAGTGCAACCAAACACATGAAGGGATGTGTAGTCAGGTTTGGTGTAGAGGAGACGCTCAATGGGAGTTTCATAGTTTATGACACGGCTAGGGAGCATATTGATGATGTGAACCGCAGCAAGAAAAGCCTCATCCCAAAACTTTAGAGGCATGGAGGCACCGGCTAATAGAGCTAGGCCGACCTCAACAATGTGTTTGTGTTTGCATTCAATAGACCCATTCTGTTGATGAGCGTGAGGACATGACACGTGATGAGATATGCCAATTTTCTGAAAGAATGAGTTTAATTTCTCGTATTCCCCTCCCCAATCAGATTGGAGAGCAAGGATTTTGCAATCAAACTGGCGCTCAACAAGAGCTTGAGAATTGAGAAACACTTGGAACACATCGGATCTTTTCTTAAGAAGATAGATCCATGAAAACTTGCTATAGTCATCAATGAAACTCACATAATATGTGTGTCTACAGAGGAGGGGGTTGGCCCCCACACATCAAAAAAACAAGTTGTAAAGGCTTGGTAGAAACACTGGTAGAAATTGGATAAGGTAATAGATGGCTTTTAGCCTTTTGACAAGAATCACAAATTGTTTCAGAATCACGCTCTCCAACATATGGGAGCTTATTTTTCCTAAGCAACCGCTCAGCTAAAGAAAAAGATGCATGTCCTAAACGATCGTGCCATTGTGTTGAAGACACTTTGATGGCACTGAAAACTTGTTTATTGAATCTTCTAATCTCCGGAATCAAAGGGTAAAGCCCACGAACGCATCTACCTCGATATAGCACCTTCTTCGTTGCCTGATGATACGTCTCCAACGTGTCTATAATTTTTGATTGCTCCATGCTACTTTATCTACTGTTTTGGACTATACTGGGCTTTATTTTCCACTTTTATATTACTTTTGGGACTAACTTATTAACCGGAGGCCCAGCCCAGAATTGCTGTTTTTTGCCTATTTCAGTCCAAATGGAATGAAACCTTCGGGAACGTGATTTTCCAACTGAACGTGATCCAGGAGACTTGGACCCTACTCCAAGCAGTGCCAGAGGCGGTCACGAGGGTGGAGGGCGCCCCCCTGGGCGCGCCCCCTACCTCGTGGGCCCCCTGACGCTCCACCAACGTACTCCTTCCTCCTATATATACCTATGTATCCCCGTACGATCAGAACAGGAGCCAAAAACCTAATTCCACCGCCGCAACCTTCTGTATCCACGAGATCCCATCTTGGGGCCTGTTCCGGAGCTCCACCGGAGGAGGCATCCACCATGGAGGGCTTCTACATCAACACCATAGCCCCTCCGATGAAGTGTGAGTAGTTTACTTCATACCTTCGGGTCCATAGCTAGTAGCTAGATGGCTTCTTCTCTGTTTTTGGATCTCAATACAATGTTCTCCCCCTCTCTTGTGGAGATCTATTCGATGTAATCTTCTTTTTGCGGTGTGTTTATTGAGACCGATGAATTGTGGGTTTATGATCCAGTATTATCTATGGAAAATATTTGATTCTTCTATGAATTCTTTTCTGTATGATTGAGTTATCTTTGCAAGTCTCTTCGAATTATCCTTCTTTTTTTGGCCAACTAGATTGGTAGTTCTTGCAATGGTAGAAGTGCTTATGATCAAGTTTATGCGGTGTGTTTGTCGACATCTGATGAATTGTGGGTTTATGATCAAGTTTATCTATGAATAATATTTGAATCTTCTCTGAATTCTTTTATTTATGATTGAGTTATCTTTGCAAGTCTCTTCGAAATATGAGTTTGGTTTGGCCTACTAGATTGATCTTTCTTGCCATGGGAGAAGTGCTTAGCTTTGGGTTCAATCTTGCGGTGTCCTTACCCAATGACAGAAAGGGTTGCAAGGCACGTATTGTATTGTTGCCATCGAGGATAACAAGATGGTTTTTTATCATATTGCATGAATTTTTCCCTCTACATCATGTCATCTTGCTTAGGGCGTTACTCTGTTTTTACTTAATACTCTAGATGCATGCTGGATAGCGGTCGATGAGTGGAGTAATAGTAGTAGATGCAGAATCGTTTCGATCTACTTGTCTCGGACGTGATGCCTATATACATGATCATTGCCTAGATATACTCATAACTATGCTCAATTTTGTCAATTGCTCAACAATAATTTGTTCACCCACCGTAGAATACTTATGCTCTTGAGAGAAGCCACTAGTGAAACCTATGGCCCCCGGGTCTATTCTCATCATATCAATCTCTATCACTTTATTTACTTGCTTTGCTTTTACTTTGCCTTTTACTTTTTACTTTGCATCTATCTATCAAAAATACCAAAAATATTATCTCTATCAGATCTCACTCTCATAAGTGACCGTGAAGGGATTGACAACCCCTAAGCGTTAGTTGCGAGTTGCTATCGTTTTGTGTAGGTACGAGGGACTTGTGCGTGGTCTCCTACTGGATTGATACCTTGGTTCTCAAAAACTGAGGGAAATACTTACACTACTTTGCTGCATCATCCGCTCCTCTTCGGGGAAATCCAATGCAGTGCTTAAGAGGTAGCAAGAAGAATTTCTCGCGCCGTCGCCGGGGAGGCTCACGCAAGCAAGTCAACTATACCAAGTACCCATCGCAATCCCTATCTCTCGCATTACATTATTTGCCATTTGCCTCTCGTTTTCCTCTCCCCCCACTTCACCCTTGCCGTTTTATTTGCCCTCTCTTTCCCAATCTCCTCCTCTCTTTCCCTTTTGCCTTTTTCCCATTGCCTTTCTGTTTGCTTGTGTGTTGGATTACTTGTTGCCATGGCGCAAGATAATACCAAATTGTGTGATTTCTCGAATACCAATAATAATGATTTCCTTAGTACTCCGATTGCTCCTCTTAATAATGATGAGTCTTGTGAAATCAATACCGCTTTGCTGAATCTTGTTATGAAAGATCAATTCGCCGGCCTTCCTAGTGAAGATGTCGCTAATCATCTAAACAATTTTGTTGATTTGTGTGATATGCAAAAGAAGAAAGATATGGATAACAATATTGTCAAATTGAAGTTATTTCCGTTTTCACTTAGAGATCGTGCTAAAGTTTGGTTTTCGTCTTTGCCTAAAAATAGTATTGATTCTTGGAACAAGTGCAAAGATGCTTTTATCTCTAAGTATTTTCCTCCCGCTAAGATTATCGCTCTTAGGAATGACATCATGAATTTCAAACAACTTGATCATGAGCATGTTGCCCAATCTTGGGAAAGAATGAAATGAATGCTTCGCAATTGCCCTACTCATGGTTTGAATTTATGGATGATCATACAAAATTTTTATGCCGGATTAAATTTTGCTTCTAGAAATCTTTTAGATTCGGCCGCGGGAGGCACGTTTATGGAAATTACGTTAGGAGATGCTACCAAATTGCTTGATAATAGTATGGATAATTATTCTCAATGGCACACCGAAAGATCTTCTAGTAAAAAAGTGCATGCTATAGAAGAAATCAATGTTTTGAGTGAAAAGATGGATGAACTTATGAAGATGTTTGTTCCTAAAAATACTCCTCTTGATCCCAATGATATGCCTTTATCTACTTTGCTTGAGAATAATAATGAATCTATGGATGTGAATTTTGTTGGTAGGAATAGTTTTGGAAACAACGCGTATAGAGGGAATTTTAATCCTAGGCCTTATCCTAGTAATCCTTCTAATAATTATGGAAATTCCTACAACAACTCTTATGGAAATTTTAATAAGATGCCCTCTGAATTTGAGAGTAGTGTTAAAGATTTTATGAATTCACAAAAGAATTTTAATGCTTTGCTTGAAGAGAAATTGCTTAAAGTTGATGATTTGGCTAGGAACGTTGATAGAATTTCTCTTGAAATTGATTCTTTAAAGCTTAGATCTATTACTCCTAAGCATGATATCAATGAGCCTCTCAAAGCCATGAGAATTTCCATTGATGAGTGCAAGGAAAGAACCGCTAGGATGCGTGCTTCCATAGATGCCTTTATTAAAGCGTGTTCTTCCAATTCCTATGAAAATCAAGATGAAGATCTAAAAGTTATTGATGTGTCCCCCATTAAATCTTTGTTTTTCAATATGAATCTTGATGAAACTGAAGATTATCTTCCTTTACCTAGAAGGCATTCTAAGAATTCAGAGTTTCTAGATCTTGATGATGAAATTGATGAAAGTGGGATTGAAATAAATAAAAACCGTGATGTTGCTAAACCCACTATTTTGGATCTCAAGGAATTTAATTATGAAAATTGCTCTTTGATTGGTTGTATTTCCTTGTTGCAATCCGTGCTAGATTCTCCTCATGCTTATAGTCAAAATAAGGCCTTTACCGAACACATTGTTGATGCCTTGATGCAATCTTATGAAGAAAAACTTGAGTTGAAAGTTTCTATCCCTAGAAAACTCTATGATGAGTGGGAACCTACTATTAAAATTAAAATTAAAGACTTTGAGTTTCATGCTTTGTGTGATTTGGGTGCTAGTGTCTCTACTATTCCCAAAACTTTATGTGATTTGCTAGATTTCCGTGATTTTGATGATTGCTCTCTAAACTTGCATCTTGCGGATTCCACTATTAAAAAGCCTATGGGAAGAATTAATGATGTTCTTATTGTTGCAAATAGGAATTATGTGCCCGTAGATTTTATCGTTCTTGATATAGATTGCAATCCTTCATGTCCTATTATTCTTGCTAGTCCTTTCCTTAGAACGATTGGTGCAATTATTGATATGAAGGAAGGGAATATTCGATTCCAATTTCCCTTAAAGAAGGGCATGGAACACTTACCTAGAAAGAAAATAAAATTACCATATGAATCTATCATGAGAGCCACTTATGGATTGCCTACCAAAGATGGCAATACCTAGATCTATCCTTGCTTTTATGCCTAGCTAGGGGCGTTAAACGATAGCGCTTGTTGGGAGGCAACCCAATTTTATTTTGTGTTTTTGTTTTTGCTTCTGTTTAGGAACAAATAATCCATCTAGCCTCTGTTTGGATGTGGTTTTATCTTTTAATTAGTGTTTGTGCCAAGTAGAACCTATAGGATAACCTACGATGATAGTTGATTTGATTCTGCTGAAAAACAGAAACTTTGCGCGCACGAATTTAGTTATGATAAATCATAGGAACGTGATTTTGCGTTGATTCTTTTTGCTGCTGATAAATAAACAAATTTTCCCGGACTTCCTATTTTGGTAGAATTTTTAGAGTTCATAAGTTTGCGTTAGTTACAGATTACTACAGACTGTTCTGTTTTTAACAGATTCTGTTTTTCGTGTGTTGTTTGCTTATTTTGATGAATCTATGGCTAGTAAAATAGTTTATAAACCATAGAGAAGTTGGAATACAGTAGGTTTAACACCAATATAAATAAAGAATGAGTTCATTACAGTACCTTGAAGTAGTCTTTTGTTTTCTTTCTCTAACGGAGCTCACGAGATTTCTGTTGAGTTTTGTGTTGTGAAGTTTTCAAGTTTTGGGTGAATTCTTTTGATAGATTATGGAACAAGGAGTGGCAAGAGCCTATGCCTGGGGATGCCCATGGCACCCACAAGATAATCCAAGGACACCAAAAAGTCAAAGCTTGGGGATGCCCCGGAAGGCATCCCCTCTTTCGTCCACTTTCATCGGTAATTTACTTGGAGCTATATTTTTATTCACCAACATGATATGTGTTTTGCTTGGAGCGTCTTGTATTATTTGTGTCTTTGCTTGTTAGTCCACCAAAATCATCCTTTATGTACACACCTTTTGAGAGAGCCATACATGAACTGGAAATTGTTAGAATACTCTATAAGCTTCACTTATATCTTTTGAGCTTGATAGTTTTGCTCGTAGTGCTTCACTTATATCTTTTGAGCGTGATAATTTTTGCTCTAGTGCTTCACTTATATCTTTTAGAGCACGGTGGTGGATTTGTTTTGAAGAAACTATTGATCTCTCATGCTTCACTTATATTATTTTGAGAGTCGTTAATAGCATTGTAATTCGCTTAATGTTAATATACTTGGTGTTCAAGATATGTGAACCTTTCTTTTGAGTGCGTTGAATACTAAGATAAGTTTGATGCTTGATAATTGTTTTGAGATATGGAGGTGATAATATTAGAGTCATGCTAGTTGAGTAGTTATGGATTCAAATAATACTTGTGTTGAAGTTTGTGATTCCCGTAGCATGCACGTATGGTGAACCGTTATGTGATGAACTCGGAGCATGATTTATTTATTGATTGTCTTCCTTATGAGTGGCGGTCGAGGACGAGCGATGGTCTTTTCCTACCAATCTATCCCCCTAGGAGCATGCGCGTAATACTTTTCTTTGATAACTTCTAGATTTTTGCAAGAAGTATATGAGTTCTTTATGACTAATGTTGAGTCCATGGATTATACACACTTTTTCCCATCCTTCCACCTTTGCTAGCCTCTGTAATACCACGCACTTTTCGCCGGTATCATACACCCACCATATACCTTCCTCAAAACAGCCACCATACCTACCTATCATGGCATTTCCATAGCCATTCCGAGATATATTGCCATGCAACTTTCCACCGTTCCGTTTGTTATGACACGCTCCATGATTGTCATATTGCTAGCATGATCATGTAGTTGACATCGTATTTATGGCAAAGCCACCATTCATAATTCTTTCATACATGTCACTCATGGTTCATTGCATATACCGGTATACCGCCGGAGGCATTCATATAGAGTCATACTTTGTTCTAAGTATCGAGTTGTAATTGTTGAGTTGTAAGAAAAATAAAAGTGTGATGATCATCATTATTAGAGCATTGTCCCAAGTGAGGAAAGGATGATGGAGACTATGATTCCCCCATAAGTCAGGATGAGACTCCGGACGAAAATAAAAAAAGAAAGAAAGAAAAGAGGCCAAAAAAAAGAAAGGCCCAAATAAAAAAATGAGAGAAAAAGAGAGAAGGGACAATGCTACTATCGTTTTACCACACTTGTGCTTCAAAGTAGCACCAAGATCTTCATGATAGAGAGTCTCTCATTTTGTCACTTTCATATACTAGTGGGAATTTTTCATTATAGAACTTGGCTTGTATATTCCAATGATGGGCTTCCTCAAAATGCCCTAGGTCTTTGTGAGCAAGCAAGTTGGATGCACACCCACTTAGTTTCTTTTGTAGAGCTTTCATATACTTATAGCTCTAGTGCATCCGTTGCATGGCAATCCCTACTCACTCACATTGATATCTATTGATGGGAATCTCCATAGCCCGTTGATACGCCTAGTTGATGTGAGACTATCTTCCCTCTTTTTGTCTTCTCCACAACCACCCTTCTATTCCACATAGTGCTATATCCATGGCTCACGCTCATGTATTGCGTGAAGATTGAAAAAGTTTTGAGAATGTCATAAGTATGAAACAATTGCTTGGCTTGTCATCGGGGTTGTGCATGATTTAAATATTTTGTGTGGGGATGATGGAGCATAGCCAGACTATATGATTTTGTAGGGATAACTTTCTTTGTCCATGTTATTTTGAGAAGACATGATTGCTTTGATTTGTATGCTTGAAGTATTATTATTTTTGTGTCAATATGAACTTTTGTCTTGAATCTTTCGGATCTGAATATTCATATCACAATTAAGAAGATTTACATTGAAATTATGCCAAAGTATCACTCCGCATCAAAAATTATTTTTTATCATTTACCTACTCGAGGACGAGCAAGAATTAAGCTTGGGGATGCCTGATATGTCTCCAACGTATATATAATTTTTGATTGCTCCATGCTACTTTATCTACTGTTTTGGACTATATTGGGATTTATTTTCCACTTTTATATTACTTTTGGGACTAACCTATTAACCGGAGGCCCAGCCCAGAATTGCTGTTTTTTGCCTATTTCAGTGTTTCGAAGAAACGGAATATCAAACTGAGTCCAAACGGAATAAAACCTTCGGGAACGTGATTTTCCAACCGTGATCCAGGAGACTTGGACCCTACTCCAAGCAGTGCCAGAGGCAGTCACGAGGGTAGAGGGCGCCCTCCTGGGCGCGCCCCCCTACCTCGTGGGCCCCCTGACGCTCCACCGACGTACTCCTTCCTCCTATATATACCTACGTATCCCCGTACGATCAGAACAGGAGCCAAAAACCTAATTCCACCGCCGCAACCTTCTGTATCCACGAGATCCCATCTTGAGGCCTGTTCCGGAGCTCCGCCGGAGGAGGCATCCACCACAGAGGGCTTCTACATCAACACCATAGCCCCTCCGATGAACTGTGAGTAGTTTACTTCAGACCTTTGGGTCCATAGTTAGTAGCTAGATGGCTTCTTCTCTCTTTTTGGATCTCAATACAATGTTCTCCCCCTCTCTCGTGGAGATCTATTCGATGTAATCTTCTTTTTGCGGTGTGTTTGTTGAGACCGATGAATTGTGGGTTTATGATCCAGTATTATCTATGGAAAATATTTGATTCTTCTCTGAATTCTTTTATGTATGATTGAGTTATCTTTGCAAGTCTCTTCGAATTATCCTTTTTTGTTTAGCCAACTAGATTGGTAGTTCTTGCAATGGTATAAGTGCTTAGCTTTGGGTTCAATCTTGCGGTGTCCTTACCCAGTGACAGAAAGGGTTGCAAGGCACGTATTGTATTGTTGCCATCGAGGATAACAAGATGGTTTTTTTATCATATTGCATGAATTTTTCCATCTACATCATGTCATCTTGCTTAAGGCATTACTCTGTTTTTACTTAATACTCTAGATGCATGCTGGATAGCGGTCGATGAGTGGAGTAATAGTAGTAGATGCAGAATCGTTTCGATCTACTTGTCTCGGACGTGATGCCTATATACATGATCATTGCCTAGATATACTCATAACTATGCTCAATTCTGTCAATTGCTCAACAGTAATTTGTTCACCCACCGTAGAATATGCTCTTGAGAGAAGCCACTAGTGAAACCTATGGCCCCCGGGTCTATTCTCATCATATCAATCTCTATCTCTTTATTTACTTGCTTTGCTTTTACTTTGCCTTTTACTTTTTACTTTGCATCTATCTATCAAACATACCAAAAATATTATCTCTATCAGATCTCACTCTCGTAAGTGACCGTGAAGGGATTGACAACCCCTAAGCGTTGGTTGCGAGTTGCTATCGTTTTGTGTAGGTACGAGGGACTTGTGCGTGGTCTCCTACTGGATTGATACCTTGGTTCTCAAAAACTGAGGGAAATACTTACGCTACTTTGCTGCATCATCCTCTCCTCTTCGGGGAAATCCAACGTAGTGCTCAAGAGGTAGCACCTGATCCTTGATCAAAAAGAAGTAAGGGTGAAATTCAAGAAAGACATGGTTGTCAATGGCAATGCGATGAACTGAAAGAAGACTTTTTGAAGCACTAGGGACATGCAAAAAAATTCTAAGATGAATTTTTCGGTGAGGGGTTTTAATAATTGAGTGACCAATGTGACTGATTTTCATACCTTCTCCACTTGCTGTGTGGATGTGATCTTTGCCATGGTACTTGTCGCGCATGGTCACCTTTTCCAGCTCACCGGTGATGTGATTTGTGGCGCCGCTGTTGACGTACCAGTTGGTGTCGACGCCATAGGAGCCATCAGCAGCTCCGTTCACCTTCTCATCTTGGGAGGAATCATCTTCATCGTCCTCAAAACGACAGCAGCAATCTTTCGGCGAGTGTCCCGGCTTGCCACAGATTTGGCATCTAATCACATCAGGGCGCGATCTATTGTTGGAGGAGTTGTTGCACCGGCCTCTGTTGTTGGAGGAGGAAGGCTGATACGTCTCCAACGTATCTATAATTTTTGATTGTTCCATGCTATTATATTACCCCTTTTGGATGTTTATGGGCTTTATTTTACACATTTGTATCATTTTTGGGACTAACCTACTAACTGGAGGCCCAACCCATATTGTTGTTTTTTGCCTATTTCAGTATTTCTAAGAAAAGGAATATCAAACGGAGTCCAAACGGAATGAAACCTTCGGGAGCGTGATTTCTGGAACAAATCTGATCCGGAGAGCTTGGAGTGAAAGTCAAGAAGCTCCCGAGGGCCCCACGAGATAGGGGGCCGCTCCCCCCCTGTAGTGTGTGCCCCCTGTCTCGTGGGCCCCTCGGGCAGCCACCGACGTACTTCTTCTTCCTATATATACCTACATACCCCGAAAACATCCAGGAGCACCACGAAACACAATTTCCACTGCCGTAACCTTCTGTATCCATGAGATCTCATCTTGGAGCCTTCGCCGGCACTCTGCCGGAGGGGGAATCAACCGCGGAGGGCCTCTACATCAACATCCTTGCCCCTCCGATGAGTTGTGAGTAGTTTACCACAGACCTACGGGTCCATAGTTATTTGCTAGATGGCTTCTTCTCTCTTTTTGGAGCTCAATACAATGTTCTCCCCCTCTCTTGTGGAGATCTATTCGATGTAAACTCTTTTTGCGGTGTGTTTGTCGACATCCGATGAATTGTGGGTTTATGATCAAGTTTATCTATGAATAATATTTGAATCTTCTCTGAATTCTTTTATGTATGATTGAGTTATTTTTGCAAGTCTCTTCGAATTATCAGTTTGGTTTGGCCTACTATATTGATCTTTCTTGCCATGGGAGAAGTGCTTAGCTTTGGGTTCAATCTTGCGATGTTCTTACCCAGTGACAGAAAGGGTTGCAAGACACGTATTGTATTGTTGCCATCGAGGATAACAAGATGGGGTTTATATCATATTGCATGTGTTTATCCCTCTACATCATGTCATCTTGCGTAATGCGTTACTCTGTTCTTATGAACTTAATACTCTAGATGCAGGAAGGAGTCGGTCGATGTGTGGAGTAATAGTAGTAGATGCAGGCAGGAGTCGGTCTACTTGTTATGGACGTGATGCCTATATACATGATCATGCCTAGATAATCTCATAACTATGACCTTTTCTATCAATTGCTCGATAGTAATTTGTTCACCCACCGTAATACTTATGCTATCTTGAGAGAAGCCTCTAGTGAAACCTATGGCCCCAGGGTCTATCTCTTATCATATTTTCTTTCAATCTATCTTTATTTGCATCTTTACTTTTCGCATCTATCTTATAAAATACCAAAAATATATTTATCTTATCATACTATGTTTATTAGATCTCACTTTTGTAAGTGGCCATGAAGGGATTGACAACCCCTTTATTGCATTGGTTGCGAGTTCTCGGTTTGTTTGTGTAGGTGTGTGGGACTTTTGAGGAGACTCCTACTGGATTGATACCTTGGTTCTCAAAACTGAGGGAAATACTTAAGCTACACTTTGCTGCATCACCCTCTCCTCTTCGAGGAAAACCAACGCAAGCTCAAGACGTGGCAAGAAGGATTTTTGGTGCCGTTGCCGGGGAGGTCTTCGCTCAAGTCAAGACATACCAAGTACCCATCACAAATCCATCTCCCTCGCATTTACATTATTTGCCATTTGCCTCTCGTTTCCTCTCCCCCACTTCACCCTTGCCGTTTTATTCGCCCTCTCTTTCCCAATCTCCTCCTCTCTTTCTCGCTTACCGTTTTCTTGTTTGCTTGTGTGTTGGATCACTTGTTGCCATGGCGCAAGATAATACCAAATTGTGTGACTTCTCGAACACCAATAATAATGATTTGCTTAGTACTCCGATTGCTCCTCTTAATGATGTTGAGTCTTGTGAAATCAATACCGCTTTGCTAAATCTTGTTATGAAAGATCAATTCGCCGGCCTTCCTAGTGAAGATGTCGCTACTCATCTAAACAATTTTGTTGATTTGTGTGATATGCAAAAGAAGAAAGATACGGATAACAATATTGTCAAATTGAAGTTATTTCCGTTTTCATTTAGAGATCGTGCTAAAGTTTGGTTTTCGTCTTTGCCTAAAAATAGTATTGATTCTTGGAACAAGTGCAAAGATGCTTTTATCTCTAAGTATTTTCCTCCCGCTAAGATCATGTCAGGACCCCGACTCAATATCACATCGATCTAGCCTGTAACACCTCATATCACTTTGCGGCCTCACGCACGGTATCCCCACGGGTGTCGCCGACCGTTTGCGCCTTTTGGCACACGTATATGATAGTGTCGCTAGCATCCATATGATAAGGAGCCCGGGCTGACATGGCTAGTCGTAAACCCAAAGTGGCACAGACTTACAGGGACATGCATCCATGACCCAGCATCGAACGTGTCGGTCATCAGCAAGTAAGTTCCGGGCTGTAGCACTGGGCTAGCAGGACTCCGGTAAACCGGGCTGTAGCAGGCTAACAGGACTCCGGTACTCAATGCGTGACATTTCCCCGAAGGGACAGACACAGGAATGAAGAAGGACACATGCCGGCCAGCCTAAGTGTTCCGGAGCAGTAGCAAGCTACCATGGCTCAGTGGAAACACTAGGAGACATTTCCCGGTAAGAGAGGCTACTAAAGATAAACAACTAGATAGTCAGATCCCACACATACCAACCATTTCAATCATACACACAATATGCTCGATATGTGCAAATACAACAAGGCATCACAACATGACTCTACGACACAAGTACTTTATTTAAAGGCTCAGAGAGCCATACATAGCATACACACAAGTACGGGTCACACGACCCACATTCAAGTCATACAATCATACAAGCCAACAGCGGAAGTAACTTGTCTGAGTACAGACAACTAGTAAAATAAAAGAGGCTTGGGTAAGCCTAGCTATACTACATGGTCCTTCACATGCTCAGGATCACCACCTGGGCCTTAGTCTACTCATCGATGTCAACATCTACGAAAAACCCGTCGGAAGGGGTTGTGGCATCTTCTGAAAAATGTAAATTAAAGCAACATGAGTACAAAGGTACTCAGCAAGACTTACATCAGATCCTACATACATGCATATTATCAAGAAGGGTTGGTGGGGTTATTGCAGCAAGCCAGCTTTGACTCTTGGCTAAGCTATCCTACGAGACTCCAACTTGAAATGGTTTTGCGTACTCGAGTCCACTACTCACCACTTCAATACTCTACCGAGGATCCACCTCCATCTTCCTACGGAAGAGCCATCCTCGGCACTCACGCTTATCTTGAGGATTTTAGTAGTTTCCATTTACTTGTCTATGAGCTGTATAGGCAACCAAGTAGTCCTTTACCGTGGACGCGGCTATTCGAATAGATGATGTTAACCCTGCAGGGGTGTACTTCTTCATACACGCTCTCACCACTTACCGCCGTTTACACGACATGTAATCGGCAACCTTCAAGCGGAAGCCCAACGTGGGTGTCGGCCATGACCTACCTAGACACCTAAGTCTCTAGTCCAGGTTTATCGCCTATTCAGGTTCCATCCGCAGGGAGTCCGGCCGAGGTTTCCACATACGGCCCCGAACGATGTGAACAGGGTTCCCGAGATACCAAACGGGCATCCGGTACACCCGGCCATGTACCTACCGCATCACAGCCCACACCTACGGTCAGCGCTGTCCACGGCCTCCAGTAGGCTACAAACACCAGAAACTACTTGCAACTCCTGGACAGAAGACTAAGGTGAATAAGAAGCCGAGAGGGTCCATTGATTTCGGGCCCAATGCATGGTAGTAGCTGAATCTTAAATCACACATACAGATCTCAGTGCTTAAGGACGGCCTGAATGAAACAACCCACCATGTACTCCTACATGGCCTCTCATCGATACCTTTACCAAATCGTGTTCAACACCTTACTCTCGTACTGACACGATCATTTCACTCTAGCCCATCACCCAGATGAACCAAACCTGACACGACTCTAAGCATAGCAGGCATAGCAAGGTAGGAACAACACATTCATATGGCTCAATCAACTCCTACACATGCTAGTGGGTTTCATCTAGTTACTCCGGCAATGACAGGTCATGCAGAGGAAATGGGTTCAGCTACCGTAGCACACATCAGTTTGAATCGCGTTGTCTTAATGCAGTAAAAGAGAGCAGGAGCAAGAACATGGGATTGTATCGATATGATCAAATGGTTGGTTGCTTGCCTGATGGATCGGTGCACTGGTATTGTTCTTCGTTGGGGTAATCACGGTACTCCTCGGGGGCAGGACCTGCCGCAGAGAGCACCGATACACAAACATTACCAAACAGTATGCAACAATATGATGCATGCATGAGACATGGCAAAATGAGTGTATTGGGCTAATGCAACTAAGAACAGATGGGTTTGAACTAATTTGAACGAATGATTCAAAGTTCAAACTCATAAGTTGCCATTTTAAGTGCTTTATCTTGTTCTGTGATAAACAGCAGGTTAGCTTGTTTAAACATGCATGAAACCAGTACAGATGGATAGATTGGATTTTTCTGATCATTTTTCATATATAACACTTTGCATTTGGAGCTACAGATTAATTTCTATGAATTTTTGAAGTTTGTAGCATTTTCTGGAATTTCCTGTGTAAAAATAATTCTAGTAAATAAATTACTGCGTCAGCATTACGTCAGGATGACGTCAGTGGTCAACGGGCTGGTCCAGGTCAAACTGACCAGTGGGTCCCGCATGTCAGTAGTTAATTAACCTAACTAAAATTAGTTTAAACTACTCTGAGTTAATTGGCAGAGGGGCCCCACATGTCATAGACTCAGGGGAGTCAATCTGGGCCCACCCTTGTCAAGGTCAAAGTCAAACACGCCAGCGTCTAGCCGCCGGCGAGGCCGAACACGGCGGCGGAAGTGCTTTTGTGCATTCCGGTGACCAAACGGGCGGCGGAAGGCATCTACGCGTAGCTGACACCGAGCCGCGGCTATTGGTGGTGGTGGTTGAGCTCGGGGTGGCCGAAGACGTCGCCGGCGACGACTTTGGCGGTCGCCGGAGTCGGGTGAAGATGGATCCGACGCTACGGGGCACGGCGAGGCCCGTGATGAGGTGCGTTGGGCCCCTGGGAACGCGGTGAGTATGTTAGACAAGGTGGGGTGGCCAGTGGTTAGCCGGAGACACGTCGGCGACGAGCTCCGCAGCGGCGCGTGCGGGTGAGCTACGTGTGCTCGCAGTGGTGCAAAGAGCGAGGGAAAGAAGGGGGAGGAGGTAGCCAGGCTCACAGCGGTCTTGAGGGAGCAGACGGCGTGGTCGGGGACGAGCTGGTGCGGCGGCGACGGCGAAGGGGATCTCCGGCGATGGCGGTTCGGTCGAGGTCGGTGCGGTGGCTTCGGGGCACGCGAGCACTCGGGGCTCGGCTAGCTCGAAGGAGTAGAGGGCGGTGAAGCTCCTGGACACGGTGGCGCGGCGTGGAAACGACGGGGAGCACGACTACGGCAGCGGTGCGGCAGCGGTGGCGTCGGCCATGGCGTGCAAGAGCAAGCGAGAGGAGCTGGGGGCGAATGGGTGTGTCCACGAGGTTTGGGGTGCGACGTGGAGACCGTCCAGGCCAGCTAGGCGGCGAGGGGAGGAAGCAGGGCGACGGGAAGCTGCGTGGCGCGCGCTGGTGCCGCCGTCGAGCACCTGCCTGCCTGCCTGCCAAGCCAAGCAGCTCGCTGGAGCGGTGGCTGGGCTGGGCCGGCAGGTGGGCCTCTGGGTGGCGACAGGTAAGCCTTTCCCTTTTTTTGTTTCTGTTTTTATTCTGTAAGTTTGTTGAATTACTAAAAATACCTAGGCAACTCCAAAATTCACCAAACTGCACCTGGTCCTTAGTTGGAATATTTCCAACATGGAACATTTTAGTTTGGAATTATTTGAGCATTTGAAATATTTTTATAAATTTTAAATGCCCAAATTCAAATACTTATGATTTAATTCAAATACCTTAGGATGACCTAGGAAACTGTGCATCACTTTTGGCAGAGGTTCTGAGCCAAGAAAAAAATGATGGACATTTTAGAAGGGCATTTCAGGTTCATTGAAAATGTTTTTTTAGTAAACCCTAGTTGGTTCCAGAGGGGGCTGGGGGTTCTGTCATCCCCATTTCAAGTTTCTGTTGAATGAAATAGACATGATGCAACACTCATGCATGAACTAGCTAGGGTGTGACAACTCACCCCCACTCAAAAGAATCTCGTCCCGAGATTTAGGTTCCTCCGAAAAGAAGGCGGGATACTCAAGTCGAAGACGATCCTCCCTTTCCCAAGTAGCTTCCTTCTCAGAATGGTGCGACCATTGAACCTTGAGAAACTTGATATTATGCCGTCGAGTGGTACGCTCGGCTTGATCGAGGATACGAATGGGGTACTCTCGATATGTGAGATTGTCTTGAAGATCAAGCGTTTCATGGTCTACTCCACGGATAGGATCCGAGAAGCAATGCCTGAGTTGAGAAACGTGGAAGACATCATGGAATCTGGAGAGATGCGGAGGTAGTTCAAATTGGTAGGCAACTTCTCCTCATTTGGCAAGAATGCAAAAAGGTCCAATGTAGCGAGGAGCCAATTTGCCTTTGATACCGAAACGATGGGTTCCCTTCAGAGGAGTAACCCGAAGGTAAGCCTTCTCGTCAACCTCGAAAGTCATAGCCTTATGTTTTCGGTCATAATGACTCTTTTGACGAGATTGGGCTGTTTTCAACTTTTCACGAACGATGCGAACTTGCTCTTCTGCTTCCTGGATCATGTCCAGGCCAAAGAATTGTCTTTCCCCGGTTATTGACCAGTTAAGAGGCGTTCGACACCTTCGTCCATAGAGAACTTCAAAAGGCGCTTTACCCAAGCTAGATTGATAGCTGTTGTTATAAGGAAACTCGGCAAATGGAAGGCATTTCTCCCAATCCATTCCGAATGAGATAACAGAGGCTCGAAGCATGTCTTCTAGGATCTGGTTGACGCGTTCTACTTGACCACCTGATTGAGGGTGAAAGGCGGTGCTAAAGGAAAGGCGGGTTCCCATAGCATTTTGGAAACTTTCCCAAAATCGAGAGGTGAAGAGACTTCCTCGACCCGAGTTGATTTCCAGTGGAACACCATGGAGAGAGACTATTCGGGAGATGTACAAATCTGCTAACTGACTAGCGGTTATACTCTCGCGAACAGGTAAGAAATGGGCCACTTTGGAAAGACGGTCGATAACAACGAAGATAGCATTATTCCCTCTCTTGGTCCTGGGAAAACCGGTGATGAAATCCATACCAATTTTATCCCATTTCCATTCAGGAATAGTTAAAGGTTGAAGGGTGCCAGCAGGCCGTTGATGCTCTGCTTTTACACGACGACAGACATCACAGTTAGCAATATACTGAGCAATTTCTCTCTTCATCCTAGTCCACCAGAACCTCTGGCGTAGGTCCTGATACATCTTGGTGCTACCGGGATGAATGGTGAGAGGAGATTCATGAGCTTCCTTAAGGATCAATCGCCTCAGGTTTCGCACTTTGGGAACCACTAAACGGTTTCCGAAGTATACGACTCCTTGATCATCAACGGAGAAACAATCCGCAACTCCTTTCTTGATGTTTCTTTTGATACGGGAAATCCCCGGATCTACCTTCTGGGCTTTGATGATCTGATCCGTAAGGGTAGGTTTCGCCACCAAGGTGGAAAGAAATCCTTGAGGAACAATGTGAAGGTTAAGCTTTCGAAATTCCTCGTGGAGAAGTGGTTAACTTCGTTGCAACATCAGATTGTTGCAATAAGATTTACGACTTAGCACATCAGCCATGACATTGGCTTTACCTGGGGTGTAAGTTATCCCTAAGTTGAAATCTGTGATCAACTCGACGCAACGTCTTTGCCTGAGATTCAAATCTGGTTGGGTGAATATGTACTTCAGACTTTGGTGATCAGTGAAGATTTTGCAACGATTACCGAGGAGGTAATGTCGCCAGGTTTTGAGTGCATGGACTACAGGTGCAAGCTCTAGATCATGAGTAGGATAGTTTTCCTCATGTGGGTGTAATTGCCGTGAAGCATAAGCAATTACGTGTCGATCTTGCATGAGAATACAACCTAGTCCTTGTCGCGAGGCGTCGCAATAGATAACAAAGTCCTTGGAGAAATCTGGTGTTACCAGCACGGGAGCAGAAGTTAAACGTCTTTTCAGTTCCTGGAAACTGTGCTCACATTGTGGAGTCCACTCGAACTTTTTATCTTTCTTGAGGAGTTCAGTTAGAGGTTTAGCAACTTTGGAGAACTTCTCGACAAAGCAGCGACAATAGCTCGCTAAGCCCAGGAAACTCCGAACTTGCTTGACCGATTCAGGTGGAGTCCAATTAAGGACGGCTTGAACTCGCTCGGGGTTGACAGCAATACCTTTACCAGAAATTACATGTGCTAGATAGGTCACTTCTGGCAACTAAAATTCGCATTTAGAAAACTTGGCATAAAGGCGATGCTCTCGAAGTTTCATCAACACTAGCCTTAGATGTTCAACATGTTCTTCCTCGTTCTTGGAATAGATGAGTATGTCATCGAGGTAAACCACGACGAATTTATCCAAATACTCCATGAAAATTGAGTTCATTAACCGGGAGAAGGTGGCTGGAGCGTTGGTTAAACCGAAGGACATAACGGTGTACTCGTATTGGCCATAACGAGTAACAAAGGCCGTTTTGGGAATGTCCCCGTTCCGGATTTTGATTTGATGGTAGCCTAACCTCAAATCCATCTTAGAGAAGACTGAGGATCCAGTGAGCTGATCGTACAGGTCGTTGATCCTGGGGAGTGGATACTTGTTCTTTATTGTGACCAAGTTGACGGGTCGATAATCTACAACCATCCGGTCCGTACCATCCTTCTTCTTGACGAAGAGGACGGGGCAAGCCCATGGAGATGAACTAGGATGGATGAAACCCTTTTTCAAGGACTCATCGAGTTGTTTCTTAAGTTCGGCTAGTTCTAGGGGTGCCATCTTATAGGGTCTTCTAGAAATTGGGACAGTTCCTGGAATGAGATCTATCACAAACTCGACATCTCTGTCAGGTGAAACACCTGGCAATTCTTCTGGAAAGACATCCGGAAAGTCACGGACTACCGGAACGTCTTCGAGGTCTGGTAAGGGACTGGCATTAAGAGAATATAGCTGTCGCTTGGATATTCGGGTCAAGACATTGACTATCTTTCCCGAAGGGTGCGTGAGTTGAACAATCCTAGAGAAGCAATCAATCTTGGCATGATGGGCTGACATCCAGTCCATACCCAAGATGATATTAATATCTGAAGACTTGAGAGCAATCAATGATGCAAGGAAAACAAGTCTGTCGACCTGAATTTCATTCCCATGGCTTACTCTAGAGGTTTGCCATCTAGAACCAGGAGTAGAAATTTCCATGGTGGAAGGCATGTCACAGAATGCGGTGTTATGCAAGCGAGCATAGTTTTCGGATATGAATGAATGAGATGCTCCAGTATCGAAAAGAACAGATGCCGGGTGGCAATTAACAAGGAGCGTACCGAGAACGACGTTGGGACCCTCTTGGGCCTCTTCAGCTGAGACACAATTCACTTGGCCACGTGCAGTGGTGGCCGGCTTGGCATAGAACACCTTCCCTGCTGGCTTGCCATGGCCAACAGCTTTTCTAGACTGGTTGGGGTTGGTCTGGGGACACTCGCGCATGTAGTGGCCTGATTCCCCACACTTGAAGCATGTCACGGGGCTGGTGCGTGGAGGAGCATTGTTGGTTGGCCCACCATAGGGCTTAGCTGGTGCATACTGCTGAGCTGGACGAGGCGCCTGATAGGATGGCCTCGGTGTGAATCTGGGTGGCAGGGCAGTGTTAGGCACCCACACCCGGCGCTTCTGTGGTCCAGCACCGAATGAGGAACCCATGTCGCGGCCATGCTTGCGTGTTGCTTCGAAATCAGTCTGACCCGTCTCAGCACTGATGGCTTTGTTCACAAGCTTCTGGAAAGAGGTGCACTCATGCAGTCGGAGATCTCGGCGAAGCTCGGGGCTAAGTCCCTTGCGGAACCTTGCCTGCTTCTTGGCGTCAGTGGAGACCTCTTCAGTTGCATAGCGTGCGAGGTTACCGAACTCCCTGCTGTAAGCGTCCACAGAGAGACGACCTTGGGTGAAACTGCAGAACTCCTCACGTTTACGATCCATGAGACCCTCCGGAATGTGATGTTCACGGAAAGCCTCACTAAATTCTGCCCAAGTAGTGACATGGCCAGCTGGGCGCATAGCCATATAGTTCTCCCACCAGAGGCTGGCGGGGCCTTCAAGATGATATGCAGCAAAGGTGACCTTATCAGCCTCAGCTACGAGTGCAGAACATAGCTTGTGAGTAATGCTGCGAAGCCAGTCATTAGCGTCGAGAGGCTCGACGGAGTGGTGGAAGGTAGGTGGGTGTAACTTGATGAAGTCACTGAGCGACACCAAGTTATTCCTCTGATGATGTGATGTGTTCTGTTCGATGCGCTCCAACAAACGGTTGGTCTCCCGCTTGTTTCTCTCGGCCTCCAGCATAACTTCGGCCAGAGAAGGAGGGTGAGGCAGGTTTGCTTCCCCAACTCTGCTGCCTTCGGCCTGCTCTGGGGGAGCAGGGTTGTTGTGGGTGTTAACCATCCTAGGAAAAACAAGACAAGGGTTTAGTCCAGGATGATAAGATTCTGACATAGAAATGTAGAATGTAATGGATAACTCGGAATGCGAGGTGATCATCCGTATGACATGGTAGATACAGAAACTGCTTCTTTATTCCAACGTCATACACACCATACAAGGTTTAGTACAAGACCAAACAAAGTACTACTACGGTGAAAGGGGGATTACATCTCATCGGAGGCATTCCAAGCTCCTATACATTATTTTTCCTACACCTCCGGAATGATACACACTAAGTCATATTCCACAAGTCTCGCAGGACGGTGGAAATACAACTATTACAATACTAGTGGAACTACTACTAACTCAGACGTCTCCATAGTAGTTCTCATATAAGTCTCCTCCATAGCCTAGGAGTTCAATGTGAGCGTCCGGAAACAGACGGTCCTGAGGAGCCTGTGGACCATAAGGGCTAGGGTGAGGTCTTGGACCAACAAACGGTGGCCTGCGGGGACCACGAGGTGGGGTGTTGCCCCCCACATCACGCCAATCCATCATGTCTGGCAGAGCAGATCTAATAGGATACAGATCTCTCATATCCATGTATCCAGCTTGCACAGCCGGTGCAAACCGAGTCAACGTGGCCCAGTGATCAGCACGGGCGTTGAAAAGCTCCATTCTCAAGGCCCGACTCTCTCGGTCCTTATCCTCGAGCATCTCGGCAGTGGTGCGAGTTAGTGAGTCCTCCTGACTGGAATCAGCATAGATAGCCCGGAGATACCCATGCGCTCCAGGAAGTGAAGCTGGCATATACCGGAAGTCGGTGTTGCGAAGCAGGCCAGTCCTGACTCGCATGATGGTCATCATAGAATAGGCAGCATCTTGCACCACCATCTCAATAGTAACACCGAGTCCATAGGAACAGTGGAGGGGCTCGGTGGAACCAGGATAAGAGGGAAATATCCTGACAGTGCAGAGATACTGGCTTTGATTAAAGTCTCGGAACTGCTCTTCGACTGTGTATTCAGGATACCAACGGTAACCCGTCTTGATCATTACTTGGACTAACATAGCCGTATGACCGGCCACGTCGATGCACCTGGTCAGGCGAACCACTTGGTTTTGGTCACGAGTGGCCATCTGGAAGCACAACCACAATGCAAAGACATTAGAATTTCTAGCAGAACTTGGACAGCATAACGGCTATAAATGCTCAAAAAAAGGATTTGAGACATTTTACAAAGAGTTGCATAGACACTCAACAATATCATATCAAGGTTCTGGGTCCAACTTAGTAACATAACAGGATAGTAGAACTGAACTAGGCTTGTAATCATCAAACCTATAAGGTACTACTGATTAGTAACACGTGAACCTGATAGAGAGAGGAGATCCTAATTCTTAACCCCCGGTGGAAGAATGGACTGACTCAGATCAGAATGTCATGAGGTAAAGGAGTAAAAAGAGCCTTACGTACCATCCCACAATCAATTCCCCTACATATAACTAAAGCATTTCTAGACTCAACATCGACCAGTTTGGCTTGGAGAACCTACAGGCAGTCCGGCTCTGATGCCAACGCTGTCAGGACCCCGACTCAATGTCACATCGATCTAGCCTGTAACACCCTCACGCACGGTATCCCCACGGGTGTCGCCTTACCTTTGCCCGGGACCATTTGCGCCTTTTGGCACACGTATATGATAGTGTCGCTAGCATCCACATGATAAGGAGCCCGGGCTGACATGGCTAGTCGTAAACCCAAAGTGGCACAGACTTACAAGGACAGGCATCCATGACCCAGCATCGAACGTGTCGGTCATCAGCAAGTAAGTTTCGGGCTGTAGCACTGGGCTAGCAGGACTCCGGTAAACCGGGCTGTAGCGGGCTAACAGGACTCCGGTACTCAATGCGTGACATTTCCCCGAAGGGACAGACACAGGAACGAAGAAGGACACATGCTGGCCAGCCTAAGTGTTCCGGAGCAGTAGCAAGCTACCATGGCTCAGTGGAAACACTAGGAGACATTTCCCGGTAAGAGAGGCTACTAAAGATAAACAACTAGATAGTCAGATCCCACACATACCAAGCATTTCAATCATACACACAATATGCTCGATATGTGCAAATACAACAAGGCATCACAACATGACTCTACGACACAAGTACTTTATTTAAAGGCTCAGTGAGCCATACATAGCATACACACAAGTACGGGTCACACGACCCACATTCAAGTCATACAATCATACAAGCCAACAGCGGAAGTAACTTGTCTGAGTACAGACAACTAGTAAAATAAAAGAGGCTTGGGTAAGCCTAGCTATACTACATGGTCCTTCACATGCTCAGGATCACCACCTGGGCCTTAGTCTACTCATCGATGTCAACGTCTACGAAAAACCCGTCGGAAGGGGTTGTGGCATCTTCTGAAAATGTAAATTAAAGCAACATGAGTACAAAGGTACTCAGCAAGACTTACATCAGATCCTACATACATGCATATTATCAAGAAGGCTTGGTGGGGTTATTGCAGCAAGCCAGCTTTGACTCTTGGCTAAGCTATCCTACGAGACTCCAACTTGAAATGGTTTTGCGCACTCGAGTCCACTACTCACCACTTCAATACTCTACCGAGGATCCACCTCCGTCTTCTTACGGAAGAGCCATCCTCGGCACTCACGCTTATCTTGAGGCTTTTAGTAGTTTCCATTTACTTGTCTATGAGCTGTATAGGCAACCAAGTAGTCCTTTACCACGGACGCGGCTATTCGAATAGATGATGTTAACCCTGCAGGGGTGTACTTCTTCATACACGCTCTCACCACTTACCGCCGTTTACACGACATGTACTCGGCAACCTTCAAGCGGAAGCCCAACGTGGGTGTCGGCCACGACCTACCTAGACACCTAAGTCTCTAGTCCAGGTTTATCGCCTATTCAGGTTCCATCCGCAGGGAGTCCGGCCGAGGTTTCCACATACGGCCGCGAACGATGTGAACAGGGTTCCCGAGATACCAAACGGGCATCCGGTACACCCGGCCACGTACCTACCGCATCACAGACCACCCCTACGGTCAGCGCTTTCCACGGCCTCTAGTAGGCTACAAACACCAGAAACTACTTGCAACTCCTGGACAGAAGACTAGGGTGAATAAGAAGCCGAGAGGGTCCATTGGTTTCGGGCCCAATGCATGGTAGTAGCTGAATCTTAAATCACACATACAGATCTCAGTGCTTAAGGACGGCCTCAATGAAACAACCCACCATGTACTCCTACATGGCCTCTCATCGATACCTTTACCAAATCGTGTTCAACACCTTACTCTCGTACTGACACGATCATTTCACTCTAGCCCATCACCTAGATGAACCAGACCTGACACGACTCTAAGCATAGCAGGCATAGCAAGGTAGGAACAACACATTCATATGGCTCAATCAACTCCTACACATGCTAGTGGGTTTCATCTAGTTACTGTGGCAATGACAGGTCATGCAGAGGAAATGGGTTCAGCTACCGCAGCACACAGCAGTTTGAATCGCGTTGTCTTAATGCAGTAAAAGAGAGCAGGAGCAAGAACATGGGATTGTATCGATATGATCAAATGGTTGGTTGCTTGCCTGATGGATCGGTGCACTGGTATTGTTCTTCGTTGGGGTAATCACGGTACTCCTCGGGGGCAGGACCTGCCGCAGAGAGCACCGATACACAAACATTACCAAACAGTATGCAACAATATGATGCATGCATGAGACATGGCAAAATGAGTGTATTGGGCTAATGCAACTAAGAACAGATGGGTTTGAACTAATTTGAACCAATGATTCAAAGTTCAAACTCATAAGTTGCCATTTTAAGTGCTTTATCTTGTTCTGTGATAAACAGCAGGTTAGCTTGTTTAAACATGCATGAAACCAGTACAGATGGATAGATTGGATTTTTCTGATCATTTTTCATATATAACACTTTGCATTTGGAGCTACAGATTAATTTCTATGAATTTTTGAAGTTTGTAGCATTTTCTGGAATTTCCTGTGTAAAAATAATTCTAGTAAATAAATTACTACGTCAGCATTACGTCAGGATGACGTCAGTGATCAATGGGCTGGTCCAGGTCAAACTGACCAGTGGGTCCCGCATGTCAGTAGTTAATTAACCTAACTAAAATTAGTTTAAACTACTCTGAGTTAATTAGCACAGGGGCCCCACATGTCATAGACTCAGGGGAGTCAATCTGGGCCCACCCTGGTCAAGGTCAAAGTCAAACACGCCGGCGTCTAGCCGCCAGCGAGGCCGAACACGGCGGTGGAAGTTCTTTTGTGCATTCCGGCGACCAAACGGGCGGCGGAAGGCATCTACGCGTAGCTGAGACCGAGCTGCGGCTATTGGTCATGGTGGTTGAGCTCGGGGTGGCCGGAGACGTCGCCGGCGACGACTTTGGCGGTCGCCGGAGTCGGGTGAAGATGGATCCGACGCTACGGGGCACGGCGAGGCCCGTGATGAGGTGCGTTGGGCCCCTTGGAACGCGGTGAGTATGTTAGACAAGGTGGGGTGGCCGGTGGTTAGCCGGAGACACGTCGGCGACGAGCTCCGCGGTGGCGCGTGCGGGTGAGCTACGTGTGCTCGCGGTGGTGCACGGGAGCGAGAGAAAGAAGGGGGAGGAGGTAGCCAGGCTCACAGCGGTCTTGAGGGAGCAGACGGCGCGGTCGGGGATGAGCTGGTGCGGCGGCGACGGCGAAGGGGATCTCCGGCGATGGCGGTTCGGTCGAGGTCAGTGCGGTGGCTTCGGGGCACGCGAGCGCTCGGGGCTCGGCTAGCTCGAAGGAGTAGAGGGCGGCGAAGCTCCTGGACACGGTGGCGCGGCGTGGAAACGACGGGGAGCACGACTACGGCGGCGGTGCGGCGGCTGCGGCGTCGGTCATGGCGTGGGAGAGCAAGGGAGAGGAGCTGGGGGCGAATGGGTGTGTCCACAAGGTTCGGGATGCGACGTGGAGACCGTCCAGGCCAGCTAGACGACGAGGGGAGGAAGCAGGGCGACGGGCAGCTGCGTGGCGCGCGCTGTTGCCGCCGTCGAGCACCTGCCTGCCTGCCTGCCAAGCCAAGCAGTTCGCTGGAGCGGTGGCTGGGCTGGGCCGGCAGGTGGGCCTCTGGGTGGCGACAGGTAAGCCTTTCCTTTTTTTTCTTTCTGTTTTATTCTGTAAGTTTGTTGAATTACTAAAAATACCTAGGCAACTCCAAAATTCACCAAACTGCACCTGGTCCTTAGTTGGAATATTTCCAACATGGAACATTTTAGTTTGGGATTATTTGAGCATTTGAAATATTTTTACAAATTTTAAATGCCCAAATTCAAATACTTATGATTTAATTCAAAGACCTTAGGATGACCTAGGAAACTGTGCATCACTTTTGGCAGAGGTTCTGAGCCAAGACAAAAATGATGGACATTTTAGAAGGGCATTTCAGGTTCATTGAAAATGTTTTTTTAGTAAACCCTAGTTGGTTTCAGAGGGGGCTGGGGGTTCTGTCATCCCCATTTCAAGTTTCTGTTGAATGAAATAGACATGATGCAACACTCTAATGCATGAACTAGCTAGGGTGTGACAGATCATCACTCTTAGGAAGGATATTATGAATTTTAAACAACTTGATCATGAGCATCTTGTCCAATCTTGGGAAATAATGAAATTGATGCTTCGCAATTGCCCTACTCATGGTTTGAATTTATGGATGATCATACAAAATTTTTATGCCGGTTTGAACTTTGCTTCTAGAAATCTCTTAGATTCGGCTGCGGGAGGCACGTTTGTGGAAATTACGTTAGGAGATGCTACAAAATTTCTTGATAATATTATGGCTAATTATTCTCAATGGCACACCGAAAGATCTTCTAGTAAAAAAAGTGCATGCTATAGAAGAAATCAACGTTTTGAGTGGAAAGATGGATGAACTTATGAAGATGTTTGCTACTAAAAATACTCCTCTTGATCCCAATGATATGCCTTTGTCTTCCTTGATTGAGAATAATAATGAATCTATGGATGTGAATTTTGTTGGTAGGAATAGTTTTGGAAATAATGCTTACAGAGGAAATTTTAATGCTAGACCGTTCCCTAGTAATCCCTCTAATAATTATGGAAATTCCTACAATAATTCTTATGGTTATTTTAATAAGATGCCCTCTGATTTTGAGAATAGTGTGAAAGAATTTATGATTTCCCAAAAGAATTTTAATGCTTTGCTTGAAGAAAAATTGCTCAAAGTTGATGATTTGGCTAGGAACGTTGATAGACTTTCGCTTGATGTTAATTCTCTTAAACTTGGATCTTCTTCTCCTAAGTATGATATCAATGAGTCTCTCAAAGTAATGAGAATTTCCATTGACGAGTGCAAGGAAAGAACTGCTAGATTGCGTGCTAAAAAGAAAGCTTTATAAAAGCGTGTTCTTCCAGTCTCCATGAAAATAATGATGAGAATCTTAAAGTTATTGACGTTTCTCCGATTAGATCTATGTTTTGCAACATGAATTTTGATGATTATGGGAGTGATGATGAGTCAACTTTGCCTAGAAGGCGTCCCAAAAATTCGGAATCTTTAGATCTTAATGTTAAATTTGGTAAAAGAGAGATTGGAGAATCCTCAACTTCTAATAATATTGAACCTACTATCTCGGATTTCCAGGAATTTGATTATGATAATTTCTCTTTAAAAGGTTGTATTTCCTTGTTGCAATCCGTTGTTAATTCTCCTCATGCTTATAGTCAAAATAAAGCTTTTACCAAACATATTGTTGATGCCTTGATGCAATCTTATG
The DNA here is from genome assembly GCA_963921465.1 of Triticum timopheevii. Taxonomy (NCBI): domain Eukaryota; kingdom Viridiplantae; phylum Streptophyta; class Magnoliopsida; order Poales; family Poaceae; genus Triticum; species Triticum timopheevii. The sequence continues at coordinate 601,445,807 of OY997274.1, read as the reverse complement.
ATGAAAAACTTAATTTGGAAGTTTCTATACCTAGAAAACTTAATGATGAGTGGGAACCTACTATAAAGATTAGAATTAAAGATTATGAGTGTTTTGCTTTGTGTGATTTGGGTGCTAGTGTTTCCACGATTCCGAAAACCCTATGTGATATTCTAGGTTTCCATGATCTTGATGATTGCTCTTTAAATTTGCACCTTGCAGATTCCACCATTAAAAAGCCTATGGGAAGGATCAATGATGTTCTTATTGTTGCAAACAGAAATTTGGTGCCCATAGATTTTATCGTTCTTGATATAGATTGCAATCTTTCTTGCCCTATTATTCTTGGTAGACCTTTCCTTAGAACGATTGGTGCGATTATTGATATGAAGGAAGGGAACATTAGATTCCAATTTCCTTTAAAGAAAGGCATGGAGCACTTTCCAAGAAAGAAAGTCAAATTACCTTATAAATCTATCATGCGTGCTACTTATGAATTTAGTGCAAAAGATGGCACTCGTTAGATCTATCCTTGCTTTTATGCCTAGCTAGGGGTGTTAAACGATAGCGCTAGTTGGAGGCAACCCAATTTTTCTTTATGTTTTTTGTTTTTGCTCCTGTTTAGTAATAAATCTTGCGTCTACCTACTGTTTAGATGTGTTTTTATCTTTTAATTAGTGATTGTGCCAAGTAGAACCTATAGGATAACCTACGATGATAGTTGATTTGATTCTGCTGAAAAACAGAAACTTTGCGCGCACGATTATAGTTTTGTTAAATCACAGGAACGTGATTTTGCGTTTATTATTTTTTCTGCTGTTCAATAGACAAATTTTCCAGGACTTTCTATTTTTGTAGGATTTTTAGAGTTTCATAAGTTTGCGTTAGTTACAGATTGCTACAGACTGTTCTGTTTTTGACAGATTCTGTTTTTCGTGTGTTGTTTGCTTATTTCAATGCATCTATGGCTAGTAAATTAGTCTATCAACCATAAAGAAGTTGGAATACAGTAGGTTTAACACCAAGTTAAATAAATAATGAGTTCATTGCAGTATCTTATGTGGTGGTTTTGTTTTCTTTCACTAACGGAGTTTATAAGATTTCCTGTTGAGTTTTGTGTTGTGAAGTTTTCAAGTTTTGGGTAAAGCTTTCATGGACTATGGAATAAGGGGTGGAAAGAGCCTAAGCTTGGGGATGATTATGGCACCCCAAGATATTCAAAAATAGCCAAAAGCCTAAGCTTGGGGATGCCCCGGGAAGGCATCCCCTCTTTCGTCTTTGTTCATTGGTAACTTTACTTGGAGCTATATTTTTATTCGCTACATGATATGTGTTTTGCTTGGAGCGTCATGTATTATATTAGTCTTTGATTTTTAGTTTACCACAATCATCCTTGCTGTACACACCTTTTGGGAGAAGCCTATTTGATTAGAATTTGCTAGAATACTCTATGTGCTTCACTTATATCTTTTGAGCTTAATAGTTTTTGCTCTAGTGCTTCACTTATATCTTTTAGAGTACGGTGGTGTCTTAATTTTGAAGAAATTACTAGTCTCTCATGCTTCACTTATATTATTTTGAGAGTATTTTAGAACATCATGGTATTTGCTATGGTCATAAAGTTGGTCCTAGAATGATGAGCATCCAAGTTGGGTATAATAAAAACTATCATAGGAAGTGAATTGGATGTTATGATCAACTTGATACTTGATAATTGTTTTGAGATATGGAGGTAGTGATATTAAAGTCATGCTAATTGGGTGATTATGAATTCAAAGAATGCTTGTGTTGAAGTTAGCAAATCCCGTAGCATGCACGTATGGTTAAAGTTGTGTAACAAATTTGAAACATGAAGTGTACTTGGCTTGTGCATCCTTATGAGTGGCGGTCGGGGACGAGCGATGGTTTTTTCCTACCAATCTATCCCCCTAGGAGCATGCGCGTAGTACTTGATTTTTGATGACTTCTAAATTTTTGCAATAAGTATATGAGTTCTTTTGACTAATGTTGAGTCCATGGATTATACGCACTTCTACCTTTCCATCTTTGCTAGCCTCTTTGGTACCGTGCATTGCCCTTTCTCACCTTGAGAGTTGGTGCAAACTTCGCCGGTGCATCCAAACCCCGTGATACGATACGCTCTATCACACATAAACCTCCTTATATCTTCCTCAAAACAGCCACCATACCTACCCATTATGGCATTTCCATAGCCATTCCGAGATATATTGCCATGCAACTTTCCACCGTTCCGTTCATCATTTTCATGACATACTTTACTTTTGTCATATTGCCATTACATGATCATGTAGTTGACATCGTATTTGTGGCAAAGCCACCAAGCATTATTTTTCATACATGTCACTCTTGATTCATTGCACCATCCTGGTACACCGCCGGAGGCATTCATATAGAGTCATATCTTGTTCTAGTTTCGAGTTGTAATTCCTATGTTATAATCAATAGAAGTGTGATGATCATCATTATTAGAGCATTGCCCAAAGAAAAAAGGCCAAAAAGAAAAAAGGCCAAAAAGAAAAAAAAAAGGCCCAAAAAAAGAAAACAAATAAAAAGGGCAATGTTACTATCTCTTTTTCCACACTTGTGCTTCAAAGTAGCACCTTGTTCTTCATGTAGAGAGTCTCATATATTGTGCTTCAAAGTAGCACCTTGTTCTTCATGTAGTGAGTCTCATAAGTTGTCTTTTTCATACTAGTGAGAATTTTTCATTATAGAACTTGGCTTGTATATTCCTACGATGGGCTTTCTCAAATGCCCTAAGTCTTCATGAGTAAGCAAGTTGGATGCACACCCACTAGTTTTCGTTTGTTGAGCATTCATTTATAGCCCTAGTGCATCCGTTGCATGGCAATCCCTACTCCTCATGTTGACATCAATTGATGGGCATCTCCATAGCCCGTTGATTATCCTCGTCAATGTGAGACTTTATCCTTTCTTGTCTTCTCCACACAATCCCCATCATCATATTCTATTCCACCCATAGTGCTATATCCATGGCTCACGCTCATGTATTGCGTGAAGGCTGAAAAAGTTTGAGATTATTTAAGTATGAAACAATTTCTTGGCTTGTCATCGGGGGTATGGAAGTTGGGAATATCTTTGTGTGACGAAAATGAAGCATAGCCTAACTATATGATTTTGTAGGGACTTTCTTTTGCCATGTTATTTTGAGAAGACATGATTACTTTGATTAGTATGCTTGAAGTGTTACTATTTCTTATGTCAATATGAACTTTTATTTTGTATTCATTTCGATCTGAACATTCATGCCACAATAAAGAAAATTACATTATGAATTATGCTAGGTAGCATTCCACATCAAAAATTCTCTTTTTATCATTTACCTACTCGAGGACGAGCAGGAATTAAGCTTGGGGATGCTTGATACGTCTCCAACGTATCTGTAATTTTTTATTGTTCCATGCTATTATATTACCCCTTTTGGATTATGGGCTTTATTTTACACATTTATATCATTTTTGGGACTAACCTACTAACCGGAGGCCCAGCCCATATTGCTGTTTTTTTTGCCTATTTCAGTATTTCGAAGAAAAGGAGTATCAAACGGAGTCCAAACGGAATGAAACCTTCGGGAGCATGATTTTTGGAACAAATCTGATTCGGAGAGCTTGGAGTGCAAGTCAAGAAGCTCCCGAGGGCCCCACGAGATAGGGGGCCGCGCCCCCCTGTAGGGCGCGCCCCCCTGTCTCGTGGGCCCCTCGGGCGGCCACCGACGTACTTCTTCTTCCTATATATACCTACGTACCCCGAAAACATCCAGGAGCACCACGAAACACAATTTCCACCGCCGTAACCTTCTGTATCCGCGAGATCTCATCTCGGAGCCTTCGCCGGCACTCTGCTGGAGGGGGAATCAACCATGGAGGGCCTCTACATCAACATCCTTGCCCCTCCGATGAGGTGTGAGTAGTTTACCACAGACCTACGGGTCCATAGTTATTAGCTAGATGGCTTCTTCTCTCTTTTTGGATCTCAATACAATGTTCTCCCCCTCTCTTGTGGAGATCTATTCGATGTAAACTCTTTTTGTGGTGTGTTTGTCGATATCCAATGAATTGTGGGTTTATGATCAAGTTTATCTATGAATAATATTTGAATCTTCTCTGAATTTTTTTATGTATGATTGAGTTATCTTTGCAAGTCTCTTCGAATTATGAGTTTGGTTTGGCCTACTAGATTGATCTTTCTTGCCATGGGAGAAGTGCTTAGCTTTGGGTTCAATCTTGCGTTGTTCTTACCCAGTGACAGAAAGGGTTGCAAGACACGTATTGTATTGTTGCCATCGAGGATAACAAGATGGGGTTTATATCATATTGCATGTGTTTATCCCTCTACATCATGTCATCTTGCTTAATGCATTACTCTGTTCTTATGAACTTAATACTCTAGATGCAGGCAGGAGTCGGTCGATGTGTGGAGTAATAGTAGTAGATGCAGGCAGGAGTCGGTCTACTTGTTATGGACGTGATGCCTATATACATGATCATGCCTAGATAATCTCGTAAATATGTGCTTTTCTATCAATTGCACGACAGTAATTTGTTCACCCACCGTAATACTTGTGCTATCTTGAGAGAAGCCTCTAGTGAAACCTATGGCCCCCGGGTCTACCTCTTATCATATTTTCTTTCAATCTATCTTTATTTGCATCTTTACTTTTCGCATCTATCTTATAAAATACCAAAAATATATTTATCTTATCATACTATCTTTATTAGATCTCACTTTCGCAAGTGGCCGTGAAGGGATTGACAACCCCTTTATTGTGTTGGTTGCGAGTTCTCAATTTGTTTGTGTAGGTGCGTGGGACTTTTGAGGAGCCACTACTGGATTGATACCTTGGTTCTCAAAACTGAGGGAAATACTTACGCTACACTTTGCTGCATCACCCTCTCCTCTTCGAGGAAAACCAACGCAAGCTCAAGACGTAGCAAAGGCCGGTCGCGCGGGTGCTGTCGGCGCCGCCGTTGTTTCCGCTGCGGGCGCCTCTGCCCTTGCCATTCCGAGGCGGCCCGTGATAGCGAGAACCTCTGCCCCGGCCACGAGTGGCGGCGTTGGCCGACAACTTGAAACCGCCTTCTGCGCCAGCTCTCTGGGACCCACCCGTTGGTCGAAGTTGCTCATCTGCCCGAACAGCTCGTCGAGGGTGACCGGAGTGGTGCGGGAGTCGAGAGCAGACACCAGCGGCTGGTACTCCATGTCAAGCGTGTTGAGGATGTAAGAGATTAACTCATCGTCCTTCAACGGCTTGCCAGCCGCAGCGAGCTCGTCGGCGAGTTCCCGCATGTATGCGAAGAAGGTGGCCATCGATTGCGTTCCTTTCTGCGCATTGGTGAGGGCAGCGCGGATGTTGTTGATGCGGGACAGCGACGTCGTCGAGAACATGCTCGCCAGCGCCGTCTAGAGCTCGTGTGCATGCACGATGGAGGTGACCTGCACTAGCACCTCTTTGGACAGGTTATTCAGAAGATAACCGAGTACCTGCTGATCCTCTCGGAACCAGACGGCATGGAGAGGGTTGGGGATGGTTTCCTCCTTTCCATCCTTGTCCTTGCTGACAACGAACTCGGCCGGCTCTGCCATGCTTCCATCAACGTACCCAAAGACTCCATCTCTTCTCAGCTGCGGCGTGATCTGAGTGCGCCATAGGATGTAGTTTGTGCGGGTAAGGCGCTCGGTGATCTGGCCGGAGAGGGGAGAGGAAGCAGCGGCAGATGAGGCCATGGCAGGAAGCTGCAGTGGAGAGGAGGAAAGCTAGATGGGAAGAGTTAGGCTCTGTATACCATGTGGAGGAACGTCGTACCCATCCTGGGTGACGGTTGCATGTTTATATAGCCAGGCCGCGACCTCCTGGTATAGCGTACAAAGTTGGTTCAGATTACAAGCTTGGAGAGAAAGAGATAAGAGAGGTTACAACCATATGCGCATAGCTAAAAGATCCTAGTCTATCTGTAGATATCTTCGCTTGGACTCCTCCTGCAATGCTTATCTCCAAAGGTTCCTGACCTGTCACGTTGGTGCGAGAACATTATGTTCAACACTTCTAACTGCTGTTGATGTGAAACTCGAAGCAGCATACTCCCTCCGTTCCGATTTACTCGTCGTGGCTATAGTTTAAATTTGAACTAAAATCACGACGAGTAAATCGGAACGGGGGGAGTAGTTCGTTCTCTAAAGAGCTCAAGGACCAGATCATCAGACTTAGTACCCATTGTACGCACGCTTGCACGTATACAAGATTAAGGTACCTGGAGCAAAGTTTGCACTTGCATGAATGAATGGGATGAAAGATTACTGCCTTCAGGTTAATCCCCAATAACATTTAATTAATAGTATATATAAATAGGTGGATCAGTTTGGAGGATATAAAATGGGGATGTAGCTCAAATGGTAGAGCGCTTATATATGCTATAATAAGAGGCAGGGGGATCAATACCTCCCATCTCCAATTCATTTTTTTCTGAAAATAATTTAACCGTTTTTAAAATGAGGTGTTGTTTCGGCGCTGTGCTGCTGTTATAGGCTCAGAGTGTTGCAATCTTAGTTATATTAGGTTGTCCAAATTATTCTGCATGCTGAACCAATATATGTCATCTTCTCCATATGATTTTGTTAACCCTATGATTTCCGTTGCATTTCAGTGTTTCGTGTGATTTCGATGCCCTGCTTCTTTACCAAAAGTATACCGAGCAGCAGAGAATGTTGATGCTTAGTGATCAGCCCAACACCCTTACACCTTACAAAACTGTGGTCAGCTTCCTCTCGTCTGTCTCTGAACTGCTGGGTCACTTTGTAAAGTCTGCATTGACTCGCCAGAGTTTTGCCGCAGCTTTCACTTAGTGAAGTCAAGGACTGTCTTGAACAAATCAAAGCCTTCATCTTCTCTGTTTGCTGATGTTTGATGTCTCTATACCTATATGTATATATAGTCAGAACATCTTGATTCATGTAGTATCAGCAAGATACGAGTGAAGGTTTAGCTGTGTAGGAAATGGCAAATCTTTACAGAAACATTCTTGAACGGGTATGTCTTCCTCTCTGTTTAGGCTGATAGTCTATTGGCCATTGCGTACAGAGTAAGGCCCACACTTGTCAGTTAGTAGATCGATCATTGCCGAATATGCGAAGGTCTTACAGTATATATGCAAGGGTCATCACATCACCATGCTGATAGCTGATAGCTAGATAGAATCCTGCAAGAGAAAATTGACGTACGTGAAGCAAAGTTTGCAATTGCACGATTCAACGGAATATGACGATCGGCAGGATAATCCTCAACAATCAGTTATTAATTAATATATAAATAGCCTTGCTTTGGTTAGAGGATAAAAATTGAGGATGTAGCTCAAATGGTAGAATTTCATAAGTGATCCTAAAAAAAAGTCAAGTTTCAACCTTTTTTACTTTTATTTATTCAAAAATAATAATTACCATGGAAATAAAGCAAGAAATTTCTCGGCCCACAATCAACATATAGACCTAACAGTTGGCCCATAGAGGAATGATTCACGCCTATCAAATTTCATAAGTGATCCTAAAAAAAATCAAATATCATAAGTTTCATCCTTGATTTTCTTTTTAAAGTAGCTTAACTGCAAGCTCCTATTTGATGCACTCAGCGCCAAAATTTTGATGTTTCGCACATGAGCCATGAGCTAGAGCTGTCCGTTTAGCGCTCAGTGTTGTAGCTTTTTTATTAGACAAACTCGCAACCTTTATTAAGTCATCACATCATTTACAGCGACGAGGAGAAGAACTCCGGGTTGGCCTAACCACGCATAGCGCCCAACCCTCAAAGAGAGACCATGTTTTGTGAAATTGTGAACCTCCACATTCGAGGTTCTGAATTTTTGAGTGAAAATGCTAGAAGTAAAATCTAAAGCACTAGTTTTAATTTATGTGATAACAACTCCATAAGCAAATAAGCTCCCGGTCTTGATTTCCTCCACACAATCTTCTTGCAGTTCGAAGCAACGACGATATAGTGAGCATAAAGATCCTTGGCTGAGCAAATGCTTCCCTGATGACTAGAGCCTCAAGTGTAGGAGGATCAAGCACACATGTGCAAAGAAATATAGCAACTGATACCTCCATTTAGTTTTATGAAAGCATGAATATTAAATTATTTCAAAAAAATCATTTTTCCGAAAATATATTATTTCTTTAAAAAATAGAACTATTATTACCCATGTGCACATTAGTAATTTTTCAGAACTTTTTTTAGAAATTGAAGATGTTTTAAAAAATTATGAACATTTTCAAGTTTTGGGAACTAATTTTACTTGTGCACATCTTGTGAAAGAAAACCGATAACAAACGGTAGGGGGAAAATAAAAACGAAAAATCTGGGCGAGAACCTTCCTTTTTTTTTTTGAGCAACCGGTGAGAACCTTTGAAAAACCAGGAATATCTGACTTTTTTTGACGGGTGGAAAACCTGACTAAACCTTCCCAAAACAAGAACCTCTAGCTGTATCTAATTGGGCCGGCCCACTCGCTCGCTCATTCGCTAATTATGCGAGTCAGCAACTTGCCGAAATCATTAATTAAGAAGTACTTCTTCCGGAGATCACTTCAAGTTCCCCAGGTTGCGACTAGTGGCGCTCTGCATGCAACCTGGGAGTTTTCCCTTTTTTCGTAGATCCGTTTATTCAAAATGTTTTATCTCCTAAACCGTGCGCCCAAATCTCGAACCGCTTTCGCCGTTGGATTCCTCGCGTCGAGATCTTCAAAATTAGATCCCATACTGATACGTTTTGACAAACTTTTTTTCAAAAAAAACCGGACGAAAAAAACGAACCGGGAGCATTGGTTTTTTTCCTTTCTGAAAGAGGCACGCTCGTGCCTCTGACGAAATCGCAACCGTGCCTCTCGCGGAAGCAAAACCATGCCTCTCGTGAAAGAAAGAAAAACTGAAAATGTGTTTTTTGTCCGTTTCCGAGGAGTCACGGCCGTGACTCTCACGGAAGCAAAACCGTGCCTCTCGCGAAAAAAAATAGAAAGCGTGTTTTTTTGTTTCCAAGAGGCACGGCCGTGACTCTCGCGAAAGCACAACCGTGCCTCTCGTGGAAGCAAAACCGTGCCTCTCGCGAAAGGGAAAAACAAAAAACATGTTTTTTTTTCCGTTTTCAAGAGGCACGGCCGTGCCTCTCGCGAAAACAAAACCGTGACTCTCGTGAAAAAGAATGCGTTTTTTTGCGCAAAAGAAAATGAAAAAAAAATTTGGTCGAAAAGCTAGGGAAGACCGGTGGAAAACCAAAACGTCAAAAAAACCCCGAAAAAAACCCGTTTAAAAGCCAAAAACGCGTGCAAAAAAAATCCGAAGGGAGCACCCAAAGCGCGACACATGGCGAATGGCTAAGAGCGCGCCAAGTGGCGCTGATCGTTGCGAGGCTCCCGAGGGAGCGCTCGTTAATTAGTTGCTCCCGCAACTTGCACAACGAGCAGCAAATAGGAAATACTAATTTAATCTCTCCCCTAAAAACAATTTAATTCCTTATAAATATTTATAATTTATTTTTATATAGAAGAAGCTGCCGGCTTAAAACAATGCAAATTGTGTATTAGTATAAAGGTTGCACTTGCGCGATAGAATGGAATGGCGACTTGTGCGGCAGGCGTAATCCTCAATGATAGTTATCACTGTGTAAATAGCCTATAGTAGCTTAGAAGATGAAACATGGGGATGTAGCTCAAATGGTAGAGCGCTTATATATGCTAATAAGAGGCAGGGGGATCGATACCTCCCATCTCCAATTTAACCTTTTTTCCGCAAATAATTACCAGCAAAAAAAATGCAAGGGCTTGAATCTGGAAATTCCTCGGCCCACAATACACATATAGGCCTGACATTTGGCCCATAGAGGGAGTTGAATTCGTGCTAATCAAATTTTATGAGTTTCATCATTGATTTATTTTTTTACATTCATAAAATTCATCACTGATAATCTAATTGGCCCATAAATTTCAACCTTTTTTCCGCAAATAATTACCAGGGAAAAAAATGCAAAATACATGAATATATATTTATTTTTCAAAAAAATGAGCATTTGAAAAAAAATGTCTTTTAAGTTTGACAGAGTGAACAATTTATAAAACCTTTGTGAAGTTTTTCATAATTATTAACATTTCAGTAATCTGTGAACATTTTTAAAACGTGTGAACATTATGCAAGTTTTGGGAACTAATTTTAGAAATTATGATCACTTTTTAAACCCTATACAAATCGGTAGAGAGAAAAAAATGAGAAAGCGGGGTGAGAACCCTCCTAAAAGCAGGAAAACCAAACTAAACGTTCCCAAAACTAGGACCTGTCTGCTATGGCCGATATGTCGACAATTTGCGTAACGAGAATCGAATAGAAAATACCAATTTAATTCCCTCCCTAAAAAAATAATTAATTCTCTCTAGAAACTTTTATAATTCATTTTTATATAGAAGGAACTGCTTGTTAAAATAGTGTAAATTTTGTATCATTAGATATGTTTTGAAATGTGTTTTCATAGTCTACAATAATTATTATACTTTGAAGCAACTTTTCAACAAGGAAAACCTTTGTGAAGATCGATACCTCCCATCTCCAATTCAACCTTTTTCCGCAAATAATTACCAGCAAAAAAAATGCAAGGGCTGAATCTGGAAATTCCTCGGCCCACAATACACATATAGGCCTGACATTTGGCCCATAGAGGGAGTTGAATTCGTGCTAATCAAATTTTATGAGTTTCATCATTGATTTATTTTTTTACATTCATAAAATTCATCACTGATAATCTAATTGGCCCATAAAATTCAACCTTTTTTCCGCAAATAATTACCAGGGAAAAAAATGCAAAATACATGAATATATATTTATTTTTCAAAAAAACGAGAATTTGAAAAAAAAAATGTGTTTTAAGTTTGACAGAGTGAACAATTTATAAAACCTTTTGAAGGGTTTCATAATTATTAACATTTCAGTAATCTGTGAACATTTTTAAAACGTGTGAACATTATGCAAGTTTTGGGAACTAATTTTAAAAATTATGATCACTTTTTAAACCCTATACAAATCCGTAGAGAGAAAAAAAGTAAAAATGAGAAAGCGGGGTGAGAACCCTCCTAAAACCAGGAAAACCAAACTAAACGTTCCCAAAACTAGGACCTGTCTGCTATAGCCGATATGTCGACAATTTGTGTAACGTGAATCGAATAGAAAACACCAATTTAATTCCCTCCCTAAAAAAATAATTAATTCTCTCTAGAAACTTTTATAATTCATTTTTTATATAGAAGGAACTGCTTGTTAAAATAATGTAAATTTTGTATCGTTAGATATGTTTTGAAATGTGTTTTCATGTCTATAATAACTATTATACTTTGAAGCAACTTTTCAACAAGGAAAATTAATGTTTTGGATGTTGCTCCAAAGACGTCAATGTCATAAACCATCGTACCTGTTACATGCACATTCGCTGCTAAGGGATATATATAAGTACTCCCCGCTTGAGAACGGCGGTAGAGCGGACAAGCTCACCCAGCAGTAGTATACGGTCGAGACGTTTGATATGACAACGCCTTACCCAAAAAGGGTTCCCCGCTTTTTGTATACGATGATAGATGTTGGGGCGGAAGTAGCACAATCATGCCCAAAAGAAAAGAAAAAGAAAATACAAGAGAAACAAATGTCGACAACGGCGGATCGACAAAAAAACGAAGAAGCCTCGTGGTTGCTGCATTCACTGGAGCTCGCCCACCAAGCTCTGAACCTCCGAAGCGCCGGTACCAATCAACACCTCCAAGAAAGGATGCGACGTTGACGATGCTGCCGCCAAGGGTTTTCCCCGGTACGCTGAGAGGATAGAGGAAGGGTAGCCCCGACGCCCTCCAGGAAGGTCCGACGGCACCCTCAAGCGCCACCGCGTCGGTGTCGGCCAAGCCAACACGGATTTCACCTGATCCCAATCTTTCACCTCAGGCACTCCGGAGCTCGCCACCAAACCGACCACCGCACAGCGCCAACCTAGACCTGAAGCTTCCCACGCTGTCTCACCACGGCACCACGAAGCATGGCCTGCACAATGAAGAAGAGGAGCCAGGACTAGGGAAGCAACACCGTCGGCATGCGGGAGGGCCCCACCTCCATCGTCAACGACGGTAGCTGACCAAACGCAATAGCAAGAAAATACCAGGCCCGTGGCCGCACAGGCCCGCTCGGGATCTCTGAGGCCTGTAAAGTTCCCGCCTTTGCGCTGCAGCCGGCACGCCGTCCGCGTCGCCGCCCCCGGTCCAAGACGCTCCTCCTCCTCACCATGCAGAGGACAACGAAGGCACGCTAGGACCCAGATGGGGCCCGAAGGGCCGCCGGCCACCCCGCGCCACCAAGCCGCCACGCCGCCAAGGAGCCGCGCCACCACCACGCCCGCCGCCAGCCACCGCTGTCGGGTCGCCGGGCTGCCGCCAAGCCGATCAGCACCGCCACCGCCCCCACCCCGGGTAGGGAGGACGCGCGCGCGGGAAGAGGACATCCCGCCGCCGACGACACCACCCGGGCCTGAGCCGTGGGCACCCGCCGGCGGCGGGAGGGGGAGGAAGGGGGCTGAAGGGAAGGGGCGCACGCCGCCTCGGCCGCCTCCCGGGGAGGCAACGCGAGGGCAGATCCGGGGAAGGGGAGGGAAGAGCAGAGGAAGGAGAGCCCGGATCCGGCCTGCGCGGTGAGATCCACCGGAGACTGCCGAGATGTTTCGGGGGAGGAGGCAGAGACGCGCTAGCTTGTTCCTGTGGAAGCGCACACACTAGCTTCTTTGCTCGTCCTATGACGACGCCTTGACGGTACACCGGTTGAATGTTTCGTTGGTGAAAACAAAGACACTGACCAAGCTAATACTCCTACTACCATGCCTTCCCTGTTGAATGCCTGAATTAAAATCGGCCGTTTGTAAGTGGTTGTATTTATCCAAAAGTATGGCAGCGATCAAAAAAAATAAAAGCAGCAGGGTTACAAAACAAAAATCCCGGTGAGATACATCAGAAACAAAATGCTAGAAATTTGGACTTTAACATTCAAAAAAGTGGAAGAATTAAGGGGGGAAATGCCAGAAAAGATCAAAAAACTACAATGCTGATCTAGCTAGTAGTAGGAAGGGAAAACATAGCCCCTTCGCCTAGCCCCTCCACCTAGCCCACCGCCGGCCACCCGGCCGGGGCGGACAACGATCATCGTCGCGCCGTGCTCCACTCCGGACGCGGCGGACACCATAGATCAATCTGATGGCTCTCGCCGACCTGAATTTCGACAAAGGCCGAGATTTCGCGGCCGAAGTGTGGAGAAAATGGGGGGTGCCAATCAACTATGAAGAAGGTAAAGATATGGAGAAATTTGTTCTTGTTGTGGAATTCACCCGATCGAGGATCAGACTCGCGGTGGAATCTGTAGCCACTATCCTTATCTCTTGTTTTGGAGGCCGTGCTCTCTGTTCAAAGTCCAACTACTGCAAAATTGGTCATTTCGATTTTCGGTCTCATCGAAGGAAGTGGGTTTCTCAATCATCAAAGGAGGTGAGGGAGTCCTGGACTAGGGGGTGTCCGGATAGCCGGACTATCATCATTGGCCGGACTCCAAGACTATGAAGATACAAGATTGAAGACATCGTCCCGTGTCCGGATGGGACTTTCCTTGGCGTGGAAGGCAAGCTTGGCAATACGGATATGTAGATCTCCTACCATTGTAACCGACTTTGTGTAACCCTAGCCCTCTCCAGTGTCTATATAAACCGGAGGGTTTTGGTCCATAGGACGAACAACCATTACAACAATCATACCATAGGCTAGCTTATAGGGTTTAGCCTCCTTGATCTCGTGGTATATCCACTCTTGTACTACCCATATCATCAATATCAATCAAGCAGGAGTAGGGTTTTACCTCCATCGAGAGGGCCCGAACCTGGGTAAAAACATCGTGTCCCTTGTCTCCTGTTACCATCCGCCTAGACGCACAGTTCGGGACCCCCTACCCGAGATCCGCTGGTTTTGACACCGACATTGGTGCTTTCACTAAGAGTTCCTCTGTGTCGTCACCGGTAGGCTTGATGGCTCCTTCAATCATCGACAACCACGCGGTCCAGGGTGAGACTTTTCTCCCCGGACAGATCTTCGTGTTCGGCGGCTTTGCACTGCGGGCCAATTCGCTTGGCCATCTGGAGCAGATCGAAAGCTACGCCCCTGGCCGTCAGGTCAGATTTGGAAGCCTAAACTTCACGTCCGACATCCGCGGAGACTTGATCTTCGATGGATTCGAACCACAGCCGAGCGCGCCGCACTGTCACGATGGGCATGATTTAGCTCTGCCGCCGGACAGTGCCTGGAGGCCGCACATGAGTCCAGTCCGATCCCTAGTTCGGAGTCGACCGCGCAGATCGAGGACAGGTGGCTGGGTGCCGCCTCGGGAGCTGCAATCTCTACGGCGATGGAGCCGAACACTGACCTTGTCCCTTGTAAAGCTCGTGACTCTGAGGTGCCGGACTCCTTGCCGGACTCCGAACCTCCTGCGCCCCTACCAATCGAATCCGATTGGGCGCCGATCATGGAGTTCACCGCCGCGGACATCTTTCAGCACTCACCCTTTGGCGACATTCTGAATTCGCTAAAACATCTCTCGTTATCAGGAGAGCCCTGGCCGGACTGCGGTCAGGACGGTTGGGATGCGGACGACGAAGAAATTCAAAACCCACCCACCACCCATTTTGTAGCCACTGTCGATGATCTAACCGACATGCTAGACTACGACTCCGAAGACATCGACGGTATGGACGACGATGTCGGAGACAACCAAGAACCAGCGCCTACGGGGCACTGGAAAACCACCTCGTCATACGACATATACATGGTGGACATCCCGAAGGATGGGAACGGCGAAGAAGCAGCGGAGGTAGATTCCCCTAAGAAACAGCCCAAGCGCTGACGTCAGCGGCGCCGCTCTAAATCCCGCAACAGCAAGAATGGAGATTCCGGCACCGGAGATAATAACACCCCAGAGAGTGCCGAGGACAACCCCCTCCAGCAAGATTCAGCGCACGAGGACGCAGAAGCCAGCCCTCACGAGAGAGCGGCAGACGAAGAGGTCGAGGATGACAATTACATGTCTCCCTCCGGAGACGAGGCAAGCCTCAACGACGACGAATTTGTCGTGCCCGAGGATCCTGTCGAACAAGAGAGTTTTAAACGCAGGCTTATGGCCACAGCAAACAGCCTAAAAATAAAAGCAGCAACAGCTCAGAGCTGATCAAGACCTGCTGGCCGATAGATGGACCGAAGTCCTCGCGGCCGAAGAGCATGAACTCGAACGCCCCTCCAAAAGCTACCCAAAACGCAAGTTTCTCCCCCAATTAGAGGAGGAGGACTATAAACCCTCAACACCAGTGCACAATACGGCAGACCGACCACCTCGTGGCCGCGACAGAGAGGCATCTAGGCCCTCCACCAGAACCGTACCCCGACACCGCTCGAAAAATGCGAAGCCACGGGGGAATGCGCCGGACTTGCGAGACATATTGGAGGACAAGGCAAAACAATCAAGATCGATCTACGGATCACGTGGGCGCCCCATGATGCGCGACGACTACCGTCGTGCCGGATACAACAACTCCGGTTGGGCCGAACACAGTAGACAAAGCTCTCTTGAGCTACGTCGTGATATCGCCCAGTATAGAGGCGCCGCACACCCACTATGCTTCACAGATGAAGTAATGGATCATCAAATCCCTGAAGGGTTTAAACCCGTAAACATTGAATCCTACGATGGCACAACAGACCCCGCGGTTTGGATCGAAGACTATCTCCTTCATATCCATATGGCCCGCGGTGACGATCTCCACGCCATCAAATATCTCCCACTCAAGCTTAAAGGACCAGCTCGGCATTGGCTTAACAGCTTGCCAGCAGAGTCAATTGGGTGTTGGGAGGACCTGGAAGCCGCATTCCTTGGCAACTTCCAGGGCACATATGTGCGACCACTAGACGCCGATGACCTAAGTGAAGGAAATATGCCCTAGAGGCAATAATAAAGTTATTATTTATTTCCTCATATCATGATAAATGTTTATTATTCATGCTAGAATTGTATTAACCGGAAACATAATACATGTGTGAATACATAGACAAAACTATAGTCACTAGTATGCCTCTACTTGACTAGCTCATTAATCAAAGATGGTTATGTTTCCTGACCATAGACATGTGTTGTCATTTGATTAGTGGGATCACATCATTAGGAGAATGATGTGATTGACATGACCCATTCCGTTAGCCTAGCACTTGATCGTTTAGTATACTGCTATTGCTTTCTTCATAACTTATTCAAAGTTCCTGCAACTATGAGATTGTGCAACTCCCGTATACCGGAAGAACACTTTGTGTGCTACCAAACGTCACAACGTAACTGGGTGATTATAAAGGTGCTCTACAGGTGTTTCCGAAGGTACATGTTGGGTTGGCATAATTCGAGATTAGGTTTTGTCACTCTGATTGTCGGAGAGGTATCTCTGGGCCCTCTCGGTAATACTCATCACCTAAGCCTTGCAAGCATGTAACTAATGAGTTAGTTATGAGATGATGTATTACTCAACGAGTAAAGAGACTTGCCGGTAACGAGATTGAACTAGGTATTGGATACCAACGATCAAATCTCGGGCAAGTAACATACCGATGACAAAGGGAACAAAGTATGTTGTTATGCGGTTTGACCGATAAAGATCTTCGTAGAATATGTATGAACCAATATGGGCATCCAGGTCCCGCTATTGGTTATTGACCGAGAATGGTTTTAGGTCATGTCTACATAGTTCTCGAACCCGTAGGGTCCGCATGCTTAACGTTTCGATGACAGTTTTATTATGAGTTTATAAGTTTTGATGTACCGAAGTGTGTTCAGAGTCCCGGATGTGATCATGGACATGACGAGGAGTCTCGGAATGGTCGAGACATAAAGATTGATATATTGGAAGCCTATATTTGGACATCGGAATGGTTCCGGGTGAAATCGGCATTTTACCGGAGTACCGAGAGGTTACCTGAACCCCCCGGGGGGTTAATGGGCCTACATGGGCCAAGAGGGAGAAGAGGGAAGGAGCCAGGAGGGGGTTGCGCGCCCCTCCCCCTCCTAGTCCGAATAGGACAAGGGAAGGGGGGCGGCGCCCCCCCCTTTCCTTCCCCTCTTCCTCCTCTTTCCCCCTTCTCCTACTCCTACTTGGAAAAGGGGAGTCCTACTCCCGGTGGGAGTAGGACTCCCCCCTTGGCGCGCCCTCTAGGCCGGCCGCCTCCTCCCCCCTTGGCTCCTTTATATACGGGGGCGGGGGGGGCACCCCATAGACACACAAGTTGATCTACGGATCGTTCCTTAGCCGTGTGCGGTGCCCCCCTCCACCATATTCCACCTCGGTCATATCGTCGCGGAGTTTAGGCGAAGCCCTGCGCCAGTAGAACATCATCATCGTCACCACGCCGTCGTGCTGACGGAACTCATCTCCGGAGCTCGGCTGGATCGGAGGCCGGAGATCGTCATCGAGCTGAACGTGTGCTGAACTCGGAGGCTCCGTACGTTCGGTGCTTGGATCGATCGGATCATGAAGACGTATGACTACATCAACCGCGTTGTGCTAACGCTTCCGCTTACGGTCTATGAGGGTACGTGGACGAACACTCTCCCCTCTCGTTGCTATGCCATCACCATGATCTTGCGTGTGCGTAGGAAATTTTTTGAAATTACTACGTTCCCCAACAGTGGTATCAGAGCCAAGTTTTATGCGTTCATGTTATATGCACGAGTAGAACACAAGTGAGTTGTGGGCGATACAAGTCATACTGCTTACCAGCATGTCATACTTTGGTTCGGCGGTATTGTGAGATGAAGCGGCCCGGACCGACATTACGCGTACGCTTACGCGAGACTGGTTTCACCGTTACGAGCACTCGTGCTTAAAGGTGGCTAGCGGGTGTCTGTCTCTCTCACTTTAGCTGAATCGAGTGTGGCTACGCCCGGTCCTTGCGAAGGTTAAAACAGCACCAACTTGACGAACTATCGTTGTGTTTTTTTATGCGTAGGTAAGAACAGTTCTTGCTAAGCCCGTAGCAGCCACGTAAAATTTGCAACAACAAAATAGAGGACGTCTAACTTGTTTTTGCAGGGCATGTTATGATGTGATATGGTCAAGAGTGATGCTATATTTTATTGTATGAGACGATCATGTTTTGTAACCGAAGTTATCGGCAACTGGCAGGAGCCATATGGTTGTCGCTTTATTGTATGAAATGCAAACACCCTGTAATTGCTTTACTTTATCACTAAGCGGTAGCGATAGTCGTAGAAGCAATAGATGGCGTAAACGACAACGATGCTACGATGGAGATCAAGGTGTCGCGCCGGTGACGATGGTGATCACGATGGTGCTTCGGAGATGGAGATCACAAGCACAAGATGATGATGGCCATATCATATCACTTATATTGTTTGCATGTGATGTTTATCCTTTATGCATCTTATCTTGCTTTGATTGACGGTAGCATTTTAAGATGATCTCTCACTAAAATTATCAAGAAGTGTTCTCCCTGAGTATGCACCGTTGCCAAAGTTCGTCGTGCCGAGACACCACGTGATGATCGGGTGTGATAAGCTCTACGTCCATCTACAACGGGTGCAAGCCAGTTTTGCACACGCAGAATACTCAGGTTAAACTTGACGAGCCTAGCATATGTAGATATGGCCTCGGAACACGGAGACCGAAAGGTCGAGCGTGAATCATATAGTAGATATGATCAACATGGTGATGTTCACCATTGAAAACTACTCCATCTCACGTGATGATCGGTTATGGTTTAGTTGATTTGGATCACGTGATGACTAGAGAGATGTCTATCTAAGTGGGAGTTCTTAAGTAATATGATTAATTGAACTTAAATTTATCATGAAACTTAGTACCTGATAGCATCTTGCTTGTCTATGTTTGTAGATAGATGACTCGTGCTGTTGTTCCGTTGAATTTTAATGCGTTCCTTGAGAAAGCAAAGTTGAAAGATGATGGTAGCAGTTACACGGACTGGGTCCATAACCTGAGGATTCTCCTCATTGCTACACAGAAGAGTTACGTCCTGGAAGCACCGCTGGGTGCCAGGCCTGCTGCTGATGCAACTGACGATGTTAAGAACGTTTGGCAGAGAAAAGCTGATGACTACTCTATAGTTCAGTGTGCCATGCTTTATGGCTTAGAACCGGGTCTTCAACGATGTTTTGAACGTCATGGAGCATATGAGATGTTCCAAGAGTTGAAGTTAATATTTCAAGCAAATGCCCGGATTGAGAGATATGAAGTCTCCAATAAGTTCTATAGCTGCCAGATGGAGGAGAATAGTTATGTCAGTGAACACATACTCAGAATGTCTGGGTATAATAATCACTTGATTCAACTGGGAGTTAATCTTCCTGATGATAGTGTCATTGACAGAATTCTCCAATCACTGCCACCAAGCTACAAGAGCTTTGTGATGAACTATAATATGCAAGGGATGAACAAGACTATTCCCGAGCTCTTCGCAATGCTAAAAGCCGCGGAGGTAGAAATCAAGAAGGAGCATCAAGTGTTGATGGTCAACAAGACCACTAGTTTCAAGAAAAAGGGCAAAGGGAAGAAGAAGGGGAACTTCAAAAAGAACGGCAAGCAAGTTGTTGCTCAAGAGAAGAAACCCAAGTCTGGACCTAAGCCTGAAACTGAGTGCTTCTACTGCAAGCAGACTGGTCACTGGAAGCGGAACTGCCCCAAGTATTTGGCGGATAAGAAGGATGGCAAAGTGAACAAAGGTATATGTGATATACATGTTATTGATGTGTACCTAACTAGAGCTCGTAGTAGCACCTGGGTATTTGATACTGGTTCTGTTGCTAATATTTGCAACTCAAAACAGGGACTACGGAATAAGCGAGCACTGGCCAAGGACGAGGTGACGATGCGCGTGGGAAACGGTTCCAAAGTCGATGTGATCGCGGTCGGCACGCTACCTCTACATCTACCTTCGGGATTAGTTTTAGACCTGAATAATTGTTATTTGGTGCCAGCGTTGAGCATGAACATTATATCTGGATCTTGTTTAATGCGAGACGGTTATTCATTTAAATCAGAGAATAATGGTTGTTCTATTTATATGAGTAATATCTTTTATGGTCATGCACCCTTGAAGAGTGGTCTATTTTTATTGAATCTCGATAGTAGTGATACACATATTCATAATGTTGAATCCAAAAGATGCAGAGTTGATAATGATAGTGCAACTTATTTGTGGCACTGCCATTTAGGTCATATCGGTGTAAAACGCATGAAGAAACTCCATACTGATGGACTTCTGGAATCACTTGATTATGAATCACTTGGTACTTGCAAACCGTGCCTCATGGGCAAGATGACTAAAACACCGTTCTTCGGAACTATGGAGAGAGCAACAGATTTGTTGGAAATCATACATACAGATGTATGTGGACCGATGAATGTTGAGGCTCGTGGCGGATATCGTTATTTTCTCACCTTCACAGATGATTTGAGCAGATATGGGTATATCTACTTAATGAAGCACAAGTCTGAAACATTTGAAAAGTTCAAAGAATTTCAGAGTGAAGTGGAAAATCATCGTAACAAGAAAATAAAGTTTCTACGATCTGATCGTGGAGGAGAATATTTGAGTTATGAGTTTGGTTTACATTTGAAACAATGCAGAATAGTTTCGCAACTCACGCCACCCGGAACACCACAACGAAATGGTGTGTTCGAACGTCGTAATCGTACTTTACTTGATATGGTGCGATCTATGATGTCTCTTACCGATTTACTGCTATCGTTTTGGGGTTATGCTTTAGAGACGGCCGCATTCACGTTAAATAATGTTGGGGAACGTTGCAGAAAACAAAATTTTTCCTACGGTTTCACCAAGATCCATCTATGAGTTCATCCAGCAACGAGTGATTAGATGCATCTACGTACCTTGTAGATCGCGAGTGGAAGCGTTCAAAGAACGGGGATGATGTAGTCGAACACGACGTGATCCAAATCACCGATGACCAAGCGCCGAACGGACGGCACCTCCGCGTTCAACACACGTACGGAACAGCCACGTCTCCTCCTTCTTGATCCAGCAAGGGGAGAGGAGAGGTTGAGGGAGATGGCACCAGCAGCAGCACCACGGCATGGTGTTGATGGATCTGCAGTACTCCGGGCAGGGCTTCGCCAAGCGCTATGGAGGAGGAGGAGGTGTTGGAGAGGGAGAAGGAGGCAACCAAAGGCCAAGGTGTGAAGTCCCTCCTTTCCCCACTATATATAGGAGGGCCAAGGGGGGTTGGCCGGCCCTAGGAGATCCAATCTCCTAGGGGGGGTGCGGCCAAGGGGGGGTTTCCCTCCCCCCCAAGGCACCTAGAGGTGCCTTCCACCACTTGGACTCTTCCCTCAAGTGGAACCCTAGGCGCATGGGCTTTTGGGGCTGGTGCCCTTGGCCCATGCAGGCCAAGGCACACCCCCTACAGCCCATGTGGCCCCCCGGGGCAGGTGGCCCCACCCGGTGGGCCCCCGGGACCCCTCCGGTGGTCCCGGTACAATACCGATAACCCCGAAACTTGTCCCGATGGCCGAAACAGGACTTTCCATATATAAATATTTACCTCCGGACCATTCCGGAACTCCTCGTGACGTCCGGGATCTCATCCGGGAGTCCGAACAACATTCGGGTTACTGCATATACATATCCGTACAACCCTAGCGTCACCGAACCTTAAGTGTGTAGACCCTACGGGTTCGGGAGACATGTAGACATGACCGAGATCGCTCTCCGGTCAATAACCAACAGCGGGATCTGGATACCCATGTTGGCTCCCACATGCTCCACGATGACCTCATCGGATGAACCACGATGTCGAGGATTTAATCAACCCCGTATGCAATTCCCTTTGTCAATCGATATGTTACTTGCCCGAGATTCGATCGTCGGTATCCCAATACCTCGTTCAATCTCGTTACCGGCAAGTCACTTTACTCGTACCGTAATGCATGATCCCGTGACCAGACACTTGGTCACCTTGAGCTCATTATGATGATGCATTACCGAGTGGGCCCAGTGATACCTCTCCGTCCTACGGAGTGACAAATCCCAGTCTCGATCTGTGTCAACCCAACAGATACTTTCGGAGATACCTGTAGTGCACCTTTATAGTCACCCAGTTACGTTGTGACGTTTGATACACCCAAAGCACTCCTATGGTATCCGGGAGTTACACGATCTCATGGTCAAAGGAAAAGATACTTGACATTAGAAAAGCTCTAGCAAACGAACTACACGATCTCACGCTATGCTTAGGATTGGGTCTTGTCCATCACATCATTATCCTAATGATGTGATCCCGTTATCAATGACATCCAATGTCCATAGCCAGGAAACCATGACTATCTATTGATCAACGAGCTAGTCAACTAGAGGCTTACTAGGGACATGTTGGTGTCTGTTATTCACACATGTATTACGATTTCCGGATAATACAGTTATAGCATGAATAAAGACAATTATCATGAACAAAGAAATATAATAATAATGCTTTTATTATTGCCTCTAGGGCATATTTCCAACAGTCTCCCACTTGCACTAGAGTCAATAATCTAGTTACATTGTGATGAATCGAACACCCATGGAATTCTGGTGTTGATCATGTTTTGCTCTAGGGAGAGGTTTAGTCAACGGATCTGCTACATTCAGGTCCGTATGTACTTTACAAATCTCTATGTCTCCATCTTGAACATTTTCACGAATGGAGTTGAAGCGACGCTTGATGTGCCTTGTCTTCTTGTGAAACCTGGGCTCCTTGGCAAGTGCAATAGCTCCAGTGTTGTCACAGAAGAGCTTGATCGGCCCCGACGCATTGGGTATGACTCCTAGGTCGGTGATGAACTCCTTCACCCAAATTGCTTCATGTGCTACCTCTGAGGCTGCCATGTACTCCGCTTCGCATGTAGATCCCGCCACGATGCTCTGCTTGCAACTGCACCAGCTTACTGCCCCACCATTCAAAATATACACGTATCCGGTTTGTGACTTAGAGTCATCCAGATCTGTGTCGAAGCTAGCGTCGACGTAACCCTTTACGACGATCTCTTCGTCACCTCCATAAACGAGAAACATTTCCTTAGTCCTTTTCAGGTACTTCAGGATATTCTTGACTGCTGTCCTGTGTTCCTTGCCGGGATTAATTTGGTACCTTCCTACCAAACTTACGGCAAGGTTTACATCAGGTCTGGTACACAGCATGGCATACATAATAGAACCTATGGCTGAGGCATAGGGGATGACACTCATCTCTTCTATATCTTCTGCCGTGGTCGGACATTGAGCTGAGCTCAATTTCACACCTTGTAAAACAGGCAAGAACCCTTTCTTGGACTGATCCATTTTGAACTTCTTCAAAATCTTATCAAGATATGTGCTTTGTGAAAGACCTATGAGGCGTCTCGATCTATCCCTATAGATCTTGATGCCTAATATATAAGCAGCTTCTCCAAGGTCCTTCATTGAAAAACTCTTATTCAAGTAGGCCTTAATGCTGTCCAAAAGTTCTATATCATTTCCCATCAAAAGTATGTCATCTACATATAGTATGAGAAATGCTATAGAGCTCCCACTCACTTTCTTGTAAACACAGGCTTCTCCATAAGTCTGTGTGAACCCAAACGCTTTGATCATCTCATCAAAACGAATGTTCCAACTCCGAGATGCTTGCACCAACCCATAAATCGAGCGTTGGAGCTTGCACACCTTGTTAGCATTCTTAGGATCGACAAAACCTTCCGGCTGCATCATATACAATTCTTCCTTAAGGAAACCATTAAGGAATGCTGTTTTGACGTCCATTTGCCAAATTTCATAATCATAAAATGCGGCAATTGCTAACATGATTTGGACGGACTTCAGCTTCGCTACCGGTGAGAAAGTCTCATCGCAGTCAACCCCTTGAACTTGTCGATAACCCTTAGCGACAAGCCGAGCTTTATAGATGGTCACATTACCATCCGCGTCTGTCTTCTTATTAAAGATCCATTTATTTTCTATGGCTCGCCGTTCAACAGGCAAGTCAGTCAAAGTCCATACTTCGTTTTCATACATGGATCCTATCTCGGATTTCATGGCTTCTAGTCATTTGTCGGAATCCGGGCCCGCCATCGCTTCTTCATAGTTCGAAGGTTCACTGTTGTCTAACAACATGATTTCCAAGACAGGGTTGCCGTACCACTCTGGTGCGAAACGTGTCCTTGTGGACCTTCGAATTTCAGTAGGATCTTGATCAGAAGTATCTTGATCATCATTAACTTCCTCTCTAGTCGGTGCAGGCACCTCAGGAACATTTTCTTGAGTTGCGCCATTTTCCGGTTCAAGAGGTAATACTTCATCAAGCTCTACTTTCCTCCCACTTACTTCTTTCGAGAGAAACTCTTTCTCCAGAAAGGACCCATTCTTGGCAACAAAGATCTTGCCTTCGGATCTGAGGTAGAAGATATACCCAATAGTTTCTTTAGGGTATCCTATGAAGACGCATTTTTCCAATTTGGGTTCGAGCTTTTCAGGTTGAAGTTTCCTGACATAAGCATCGCATCCCCAAACTTTTAGAAATGACAGCTTAGGTTTCTTCCCAAACCATAATTCATACGGTGTCGTCTCAACGGATTTCGACGGTGCCCTATTTAAAGTGAATGCGGCAGTCTCTAAAGCATAGCCCCAAAAAGATAGTGGTAAATCGGCAAGAGACATCATAGATCGCACCATATCTAATAGAGTGCGATTACGACGTTCGGACACACCATTACGCTGAGGTGTTCTAGGCGGCGTGAGTTGTGAAACTATTCCACATTTTCTTAAGTGTGTACCAAACTCGTGACTCAAGTATTCTCCTCCACGATCTGATCGTAGAAACTTGATTTTCCTGTCACGTTGATTCTCAATTTCACTCTGAAATTCCTTGAACTTTTCAAAGGTCTCAGACTTGTGTTTCATTAAGTAGACATACCCATATCTACTCAAGTCATCAGTGAGGGTGAGAACATAACGATAGCCACCGCGAGCCTCAACACTCATTGGACCGCACACATCAGTATGTATGATTTCCAATAAGTTGGTTGCTCGCTCCATTGTTCCTGAGAACGGAGTCTTGGTCATTTTACCCATGAGGCATGGTTCGCACGTGTCAAATGATTCGTAATCAAGAGACTCTAAAAGTCCATCAGCATGGAGCTTCTTCATGCGTTTGACACCTATGTGACCAAGGCGGCAGTGCCACAAGTATGTGGGACTATCACTATCAATCTTACATCTTTTGGTACTTACACTATGAATATGTGTAGCATTACGCTCGAGATTCATAAAGAATAAACCATTCACCATCGGAGCATGACCATAAAACATATCTCTCATATAAATAGAACAACCATTATTCTCGGATTTAAATGAGTAGCCATCTCGAATTAAACGAGATCCTGATACAATGTTCATGCTCAAACTTGGCACTAAATAACAATTATTGAGGTTCAAAACTAATCCCGTAGGTAAATGTAGAGGTAGCGTGCCGACGGCGATCACATTGACCTTGGAACCATTCCCGACGCGCATCGTCACCTCGTCCTTTGCCAGTCTCCGTTTATTCCGCAGCTCCTGCTGTGTGTTACAAATATGAGCAACGGCACCGGTATCAAATACCCAGGAGTCACTACGATTACTGGTTAGGTACACATCAATTACATGTATATCAAATATACCTTTGGTTTTGCCGGCCTTCTTGCCCGCTAAGTATTTGGGGTAGTTCCTCTTCCAGTGACCACTTTCCTTGCAATAAAAGCACTCAGTCTCGGGTTTGGGTCCATTCTTTGGCTTCTTCCCGGCAGCTTGCTTGCTGGGCGCGGCAACTACCTTGCCGTCCTTCTTGAAGTTCTTTTTACCCTTGCCCTTCTTGAACTTAGTGGTTTTATTGACCATCAACACTTGATGTTCCTTCTTGACTTCTACCTCTGCTGATTTCAGCATAGCAAATACTTCAGGAATGGTCTTTTCCATCCCCTGCATATTGAAGTTCATCACAAAGCTCTTGTAGCTCGGTGGAAGCGACTGGAGGATTTTGTCAATGACCGCATCATCCGGGAGATTAACTCCCAGCTGAGTCAAGCGGCTATGTAACCCAGACATAGTGAGTATGTGCTCACTGACAGAACTATTTTCCTCCATCTTACAGCTGAAGAATTTGTCGGAGACTTCATATCTCTCGACCCGGGCATGAGCTTGGAAAACCATTTTCAGTTCTTCGAACATCTCATATGCTCCATTTCTCTCAAAACGCTTTTGGAGCCCCGGCTCTAAGCTGTAAAGCATGCCGCACTGAACGAGGGAGTAGTCATCGGAACGTGCCTGCCAAGCGTTCATAACGTCTTGTTCTACAGGGAGAACAGGTGCATCACCTAGCGGTGCT
Source organism: Triticum timopheevii (assembly GCA_963921465.1). Taxonomy (NCBI): domain Eukaryota; kingdom Viridiplantae; phylum Streptophyta; class Magnoliopsida; order Poales; family Poaceae; genus Triticum; species Triticum timopheevii. The sequence goes on along the minus strand of OY997274.1, from coordinate 601,419,287 downwards.
TGTAGGACATAATCTTTCTTGGCAGCTATGAGGATGATCCTTAGGTTCCGGACCCAGTCCGTATAGTTGCTGCCATCGTCTTTCAGCTTGGTTTTCTCTAGGAACGCGTTGAAGTTGAGGACTACGTTGGCCATTTGATCTACAAGACATATTGTAAAATATTTAGACTAAGTTCATGATAATTAAGTTCATCTAATCAAATTATAATGAACTCCCACTCTCCGATCATCACGTGAGACGGACTAGTCATCGTCGGTGAACATTCTCATGTTGATCGTATCTTCCATACGACTCGTGTTCGACCTTTCGGTCTCCGTGTTCCGAGGCCATGTCTGTACATGCTAGGCTCGTCAAGTTAACCCTAAGTGTTTTCGCTGTGTAAAACTGTCTTACACCCGTTGTATGTGAACGTAAGAATCTATCACACCCGATCATCACGTGGTGCTTAGAAGCGACAAACTGTAGCAACGGTGCACAGTTAGGGGAGAACACTTCTTGAAATTTTTGTAAGGGATCATCTTATTTACTACCGTCGTCCTAAGTAAACAAGATGCATAAAACATAATAAACATCACATGCAATTATATAAAGTAGTGACATGATATGGCCAATATCATATAGCTCCTTTGATCTTAATCTTCGGGGCTCCATGATCATCTTGTCACCGGCATGACACCATGATCTCCATCATCATGATCTCCATCATCGTGTCTTCATGAAGTTGTCACGCCAACGACTACTTCTACTTCTATGACTAACGCGTTTAGTAATAAAGTAAAGTAGTTTACATGGCGTTCTTCAATGACACGCAGGTCATACAAAAAATAAAGACAACTCCTATGGCTCCTGCCGGTTGTCATACTCATCGACATGCAAGTCGTGATTCCTATTACAACAGCATGAACATCTCATACATGACATATAGATCATTCATCATTCATCACAACTTTGGCCATATCATATCACAAAGCACTTGCTGCAAAAACAAGTTAGACGTTCTCTAATTGTTGTTGCAAGTTTTACGTGGCTGAAGTAGGGTTCTAGCAAGAACGTTTTCTTACCTACGTGAAATCCACAACGTGATTTGTCAACTTCTATTTACCCTTCATAAGGACCCTTTTCATCGAATCCGCTCCAACTAAAGTAGGAGAGACAGACACCCGCCAGCCACCTTATGCAACTTGTGCATGTTAGTCGGTGGAACCGGTCTCACGTAAGCGTACGTGTAAGGTTGGTCCGGGCCGCTTCATCCCACAATACCGCTGAAGCAAGATAAGACTAGTAGCGGCAAGAAAGTTGACAAATCTACGCCCACAACAAATTGTGTTCTACTCGTGCAAGAAGAACTACGCATAGACCTAGCTCATGATGCCACTGTTGGGGAACGTTGCAGAAAACAAAATTTTTCCTACGGTTTCACCAAGATCCATCTATGAGTTCATCCAGCAACGAGTGATTAGATGCATCTACGTACCTTGTAGATCGCGAGCGGAAGCGTTCAAAGAACGGGGATGATGTAGTCGAACACGACGTGATCCAAATCACCGATGACCAAGCGCCGAACGGACGGCACCTCCGCGTTCAACACACGTACGGAACAGCCACGTCTCCTCCTTCTTGATCCAGCAAGGGGAGAGGAGAGGTTGAGGGAGATGGCACCAGCAGCAGCACGACGGCATGGTGTTGATGGAGCTGCAGTACTCCGGGCAGGGCTTCGCCAAGCGCTATGGAGGAGGAGGAGGTGTTGGAGAGGGAGAAGGAGGCAACCAAAGGCCAAGGTGTGAAGTCCCTCCTTTCCCCACTATATATAGGAGGGCCAAGGGGGGTTGGCTGGCCCTAGGAGATCCAATCTCCTAGGGGGGTGCGGCCAAGGGGGGGTTTCCCTCCCCCCCCAAGGCACCTAGAGGTGCCTTCCACCACTTGGACTCTTCCCTCAAGTGGAACCCTAGGCGCATGGGCTTTTGGGGCTGGTGCCCTTGGCCCATGCAGGCCAAGGCGCACCCCCTACAGCCCATGTGGCCCCCCGGGGTAGGTGGCCCCACCCGGTGGGCCCCCGGGACCCCTCCGGTGGTCCCGGTACAATACCGATAACCCCGAAACTTGTCCCGATGGCCGAAACAGGACTTTCCATATATAAATCTTTACCTCCGGACCATTCCGGAACTCCTCATGACGTCCGGGATCTCATCCGGGACTCCGAACAACATTCGGGTTACTGCATATACATATCCCTACAACCCTAGCGTCACCGAACCTTAAGTGTGTAGACCCTACGGGTTCGGGAGACATGTAGACATGACCGAGATCGCTCTCCGGTCAATAACCAACAGCGAGATCTGGATACCCATGTTGGCTCCCACATGCTCCACGATGACCTCATCGGATGAACCACGATGTCGAGGATTTAATCAACCCCGTATGCAATTCCCTTTGTCAATCGATATGTTACTTGCCCGAGATTCGATCGTCGGTATCCCAATACCTTGTTCAATCTCGTTACCGGCAAGTCACTTTACTCGTACCGTAATGCATGATCCCGTGACCAGACACTTGGTCACCTTGAGCTCATTATGATGATGCATTACCGAGTGGGCCCAGTGATACCTCTCCATCCTACGGAGTGACAAATCCCAGTCTCGATCTGTGTCAACCCAACAGACACTTTCGGAGATACCTGTAGTGCACCTTTATAGTCACCCAGTTACATTGTGACGTTTGATACACCCAAAGCACTCCTACGGTATCCGGGAGTTACACGATCTCATGGTCAAAGGAAAAGATACTTGACATTAGAAAAGCTCTAGCAAACGAACTACACGATCTCACGCTATGCTTAGGATTGGGTCTTGTCCATCACATCATTATCCTAATGATGTGATCCCGTTATCAATGACATCCAATGTCCATAGCCAGGAAACCATGACTATCTATTGATCAACGAGCTAGTCAACTAGAGGCTTACTAGGGACATGTTGGTGTCTGTTATTCACACATGTATTACGATTTCCGGATAATACAGTTATAGCATGAATAAAGACAATTATCATGAACAAAGAAATATAATAATAATGCTTATATTATTGCTTCCAGGGCATATTTCCAACAAATAGGGCACCATCAAAATCCGTTGAGACGACGCCTTATGAACTGTGGTTTGGCAAGAAACCAAAGTTGTCGTTTCTTAAAGTTTGGGGCTGCGATGCTTATGTGAAGAAACTTCAACCAGATAAGCTCGAACCCAAATCGGAGAAATGTGTCTTCATAGGATATCCAAAAGAGACTGTTGGATACACCTTCTATCACAGATCCGAAGGCAAGACATTCGTTGCTAAGAATGGATCCTTTCTAGAGAAGGAGTTTCTCTCGAAAGAAGTGAGTGGGAGGAAAGTAGAACTTGATGAGATAACTGTATCTACTCCCTTATTGGAAAGTAGTTCATCACGAGAACCGGTTCCTGTGACGACTACACCAATTAGTGAGGAAGCTAATGATATTGATCATGAAACTTCAGATCAAGTTTCTGCTGAACCTCGCAGGTCTACCAGATTAAGATCCGCACCAGAGTGGTACGGTAATCCTATTCTGGTAGTCATGTTACTTGACCATGATGAACCTATGAACTATGAGGAAGCGATGATGAGCCCAGATTCCGCAAAATGGCTAGAGGCCATGAAATCTGAGATGGGATCCATGTATGAAAACAAAGTATGGACTTTGTTGACTTGCTCGATGATCAGCAAGCCATTGAGAATAAATGGATCTTTAAGAAGAAGACTGACGCTGATGGTAATGTAACTGTCTATAAAGCTCGACTTGTTGCGAAAGGTTTTCGACAAGTTCAAGGGGTTGACTACGATGTGACTTTCTCACCCATAGCGATGCTTAAGTCTGTCTGAATCATGTTAGCTATTGTTGCATTTCATGATTATGAAATTTGGCAAATGGATGTCAAGACTGCATTCTTGAATGGATTTCTAGAAGAAGAGTTGTATATGATGCAGCCGGAATGTTTTGTTGATCCAAAAGGTGCTAAAAAAGTATGCAAGCTCCAGCATTCCATTTATGGACTGGTGCAAGAATCTCGGAGTTGGAATAAACGCTTTGATAGTGTGATCAAAGCATATGGTTTTATACAGACTTTTGGAGAAGCCTGTATTTACAAGAAAGTGAGTGGGAGCTCTGTAGCATTTCTAGTTTTATATGTGGATGACATATTATTAATTGCAAATGATATAGAATTTCTGGATAGCATAAAGGGATACTTGAATAAAAGTTTTTCAATGAAAGACCTCGGTGAAGCTGCTTACATATTGGGCATCAAGATCTATAGAGATAGATCAAGACGCTTAATAGGACTTTCACAAAGCACATACCTTGACAAAATTTTGAAAAAGTTCAAAATGGATCAGGCAAAGAAAGGATTCTTGCCTGTGCTACAAGGTGTGAAGTTGAGTCAAACTCAATGCCCGACCACAGCAGAAGATAGAGAGAAAATGAAAAATGTTCCCTATGCTTCAGCCATAGGCTCTATCATGTATGCAATGCTGTGTACCAGACCTGACGTATGCTTAGAAATAAGCTTGGCAGGAAGGTACCAAAGTAATCCAGGAGTGGATCACTGGACAGCAGTCAAGAACATCCTGAAATACCTGAAAAGGACTAAGGATATGTTTCTCGTATATGGAGGTGACAAAGAGCTAGTCGTAAATGGTTACGTCGATGCAAGCTTTGACACTGATCCAGACGATTCTAAATCGCAAACCGGATACGTGTTTTTATTAAACGGTGGAGCTGTAAGTTGGTGCAGTTCTAAACAAAGCGTCGTGGCGGGATCTACATGTGAAGCGGAGTACATAGCTACTTCTGAAGCATAGAATGAAGGAGTCTGGATGAAGGAGTTCATTTCCGATCTAGGTGTCATACCTAGTGCATCGGGACCAATGAAGATCTTCTGTGACAATACTGGTGCAATTGCCTTGGCAAAGGAATCCAGATTTCACAAGAGGACCAAGCACATCAAGAGACGCTTCAATTCCATTCGGGACCAAGTCCAAGTGGGAGACATAGAGATTTGCAAGATACATACGGATCTGAATGTTGCAGACCCATTGACTAAGCCTCTCTCACGAGCAAAACATGATCAGCACCAAGACTCCATGGGTGTAAGAATCATTACTATGTAATCTAGATTATTGACTCTAGTGCAAGTGGGAGACTGAAGGAAATATGCCCTAGAGGCAATAATAAAGTTATTATTTATTTCCTCATATCATGATAAATGTTTATTATTCATGCTAGAATTGTATTAACCGGAAACATAATACATGTGTGAATACATAGACAAAACTATAGTCACTAGTATGCCTCTACTTGACTAGCTCATTAATCAAAGATGGTTATGTTTCCTAACCATAGACATGTGTTGTCATTTGATTAGTGGGATCACATCATTAGGAGAATGATGTGATTGACATGACCCATTCCGTTAGCCTAGCACTTGATCGTTTAGTATACTGCTATTGCTTTTTTCATAACTTATACAAAGTTCCTGCAACTATAAGATTGTGCAACTCCCGTATACCGGAAGAACACTTTGTGTGCTACCAAACGTCACAACGTAACTGGGTGATTATAAAGGTGCTCTACAGGTGTTTCCGAAGGTACATGTTGGGTTGGCATAATTCGAGATTAGGTTTTGTCACTCTGATTGTCGGAGAGGTATCTCTGGGCCCTCTCGGTAATACTCATCACCTAAGCCTTGCAAGCATGTAACTAATGAGTTAGTTATGAGATGATGTATTACGGAACGAGTAAAGAGACTTGCCGGTAACGATATTGAACTAGGTATTGGATACCGACGATCAAATCTCGGGCAAGTAACATACCGATGACAAAGGGAACAAAGTATGTTGTTATGCGGTTTGACCGATAAAGATCTTCGTAGAATATGTAGGAACCAATATGGGCATCCAGGTCCCGCTATTGGTTATTGACCGAGAATGGTTTTAGGTCATGTCTACATAGTTCTCGAACCCGTAGGGTCCGCACGCTTAACATTTCAACGACAGTTTTATTATGAGTTTATAAGTTTTGATGTACCGAAGTTTTTTCGGAGTCCCTGATGTGATCACGGACATGACGAGGAGTCTCGGAATGGTCGAGACATAAAGATTGATATATTGGAAGCCTATATTTGGACATCGGAATGGTTCCGGATGAAATCGGCATTTTACCGGAGTACCGGGAGGTTACCGGAACTCCCCGGGGGGTTAATGGGCCTACATGGGCCAAGAGGGAGAAGAGGGAAGGAGCCAGGAGGGGGTCGCGCGCCCCTCCCCCTCCTAGTCCGAATAGGACAAGGGAAGGGGGGCGGCGCCCCCCCTTTCCTTCCCCTCTTCCTCCTCTTTCCCCCTTCTCCTACTCCTACTTGGAAAAGGGGAGTCCTACTCCCGGTGGGAGTAGGACTCCCCCCCTTGGCGCGCCCTCTAGGCCGGCCGCCTCCTCCCCCCTTGGCTCCTTTATATACGGGGGTGGGGGGGAACCCCATAGACACACAAGTTGATCTACGGATCGTTCCTTAGCCGTGTGCGGTGCCCCCCTCCACCATATTCCACCTCGGTCATATCACCGGGGAGTTTAGGCGAAGCCCTGCGCCGGTAGAACATCATCATCGTCACCATGCCGTCGTGCTGACGGAACTCATCTCCGGAGCTCGGCTGGATCGGAGGCCGGAGATCGTCATCGAGCTGAACGTGTGCTGAACTCGGAGGCTCCGTACGTTCGGTGCTTGGATCGGTCGGATCGTGAAGACGTACGACTACATCAACCGCGTTGTGCTAACGCTTCCGCTTACGGTCTACGAGGGTACGTGGACGAACACTCTCCCCTCTCGTTGCTATGCTATCACCATGATCTTGCGTGTGCGTAGGAATTTTTTTGAAATTACTACGTTCCCCAACACTAAGCCACATAATTTAGCAGCCAGACGAATCGGCCAGACAGTTCTGGACACGGTTCCTAACAAAGAAAAATCAAATCGTCGACTGTTCGGATGCAGAGGCCCTTGCAGCCTTCAAACATAACATCCGAGACGAGTGGCTGGCCCAGCACCTAGGACAGGAAAAGCCAAAATCCATGGCAGCCCTCACATCACTCATGACCCGCTTCTGTGCGGGGGAGGACAGCTGGCTAGCCCGCAGTAACAACCTCAGCAAAAATGCTGGCAGTCAGAATACTAAGGACCACAATGGCAGGTCGCGTCGAAACAAAACAAATGCCACGTTAACGGTGATAACACTGAGGATACGGTAGTAAACGCCGGATTCAGAGGCTCTAAACCCGGTCAGCGGAAGAAGCCATTCAAAAGAACCACCCCCGGGTCCGTCCAATTTGGACTGAATACTCGACCGCTCTTGCCAGATACATGGCACCCCTGAAAAGCCAGCTAATCACACTAACAGGGATTATTGGGTATTCAAGCAGGCAGGCAAGTTAATTGCCGAAAACAACGACAAGGGGCTGCATAGTGACGACGAGGAAGAGACCCGGCCGCTGAACAGTAGAGGACATAAGGGTTTCCCCCCACAAGTGCGGACGGTAAACATGATATACGCAACCCATATACCCAAGAGGGAGCGGAAGCGTGCACTTAGGGATGTATATGCGATGGAGCCAGTCGCCCCGAAGTTCAATCCATGGTCCTCTTGCCCGATCACTTTTGATCGAAGGGACCACCCCACCAGTATCCGCCATGGCGGAGTCGCCGCATTGGTTTTAGACCCAATCGTCAATGGATTTCACCTTACCAGAGTCCTGATGGACGGCGGCAGTAGCCTGAACCTGCTTTATCAGGATACAGTGCGCAAGATGGGCATAGACCCCTCAAGGATTAAACCTACAAAGACGACCTTCAAAGGCGTCATACCAGGTGTAGAGGCCAATTGTACAGGCTCAGTCACACTGGAAGTGGTCTTCGGATCCCCGGATAACTTTCGAAGCGAGGAGTTAATCTTCGACATAGTCCCGTTCCGCAGCGGCTATCATGCTGTGCTCGGACGGACCGCGTTTGCAAAGTTCAACGCGGTGCCGCATTATGCATACCTCAAGCTCAAGATGCCAGGCCCTCGAGGAGTCATCACGGTCAACGGAAACACGGAACGCTCCCTCCGAACGGAGGAACATACAGCGGCTCTCACGGCAGAAGTACAGAGCAGCCTCTTAAGGCAATTCTCAAGTCCGGCCGTTAAGCGACCGGACATGACCAAGCACGCCCGAAGCAACATACATCAAGATCACCTGGCACATTCCGAGCACACGTAGCAATGCGGCCCCAACCCCAGCCCTTGCATGATTGCAAGACTAGTCCTTCGCGTACATCATTGCGCTCTGGAGATTCCATGGGCATAGGGGGAGGGGCACGACCACGACAGGACCAGAGTGCGGCTCAACCACACCAGGGGCTCCCAAGTGTGTCGCTTTTTTTCTTTTTTCTTTTTCTTACCCACAGGACTCCGATCACCAGAGGCCCTGTCCGGCAGCAGACCTGCCGAACTAACGATGCAACAGCCAGGGAAGGAGAAAGGCTACGACGAACACTCAGGTGGTCTCCATTACGAGCATTAAATCTGTTTCATACACCATTCCGCAGCCTACCCCTGGAGGGGGACATGTTTAATAGTCCAATCCCTTGCTTACCGCACTATTTGTATCGCTCCGCATTCATGGCAGTATTTCTGAATAAACAATGCATCGCTTTTTGCTTATAGCTGCATTTCTTTTTATATATATATGTTCATTTACGACATCCTGCATCCGTACACTTTGGTACGGCCGAATACACCAGGGGCTTATGTTCCCCGCATTATGGTGTGATAAGTCCGAACACTTTCCCAAGTGCGGCACCCCGAACTTATAGCATTATATGCATCGGCTCCGAATCATGTCTTGGGTCAATAGTTGGGTTTGCCCGGCTCCCATGTTTTGGTACCTTACGTTTCATTTTATCGGCTAAGGTAGCACTGGGAGAACCACTGCGATTGCACCCCGGTTGAGCTGGGCGAGCGCCTCAGTGGAGAAAGCTAAAACTGACCGTCATGATAAGGCGAGAGCTGGTCGCTGTTCGAGAGGTCTTTTCAAGTCCCTAAAGACTTATGCCGCTTAGAGCGAGGAACCGGATCTGTCCGGCCCAGGCGTGGATAGCGCCCCGAACTCGGTCTTCCGAATACTAGGGGCTTCGCCGAAATTTAAAATTATAGAATTCTATGGCTAAGTGAGAGTGTTCAAGCATTATAAGTCCGGTTGCCTTGTTCGTTGTGTTGAGCGCCTCCCTAGATGGACCCAAAAGTGGGAACAAGAGCGCTCAAGTTTATCCCGAGCACCCCAGCACTCGTGGCATGGGGGCTGAAGCTGACGACTTGCCATCTCTCAGATTTGATAAACGGCCGCACAAAAGGTAATATTTTAAATCAATAAGCGTTTCTTAGCGCATATGAACAAAGTTTTCAGCACACAGGATAACACATTGCGAGTCTACTCAAATATTACATCTTTGGAGCACTCATCTGCAATCTTGCGGGCACCCTTCAGGACACTCTTATAATACATTTCGGGCGTGCGATACTCCTTGCCCGCCGGCGGCGCGTCCGTGAGAAGCTTCTCAGCATCCAGCCTGCCCCAGTGCACTTTAGCACGGGCAAGGGCCCGACGGGCACCTTCAATGCAGGCAGAGCGCTTGACGACTTCCACCCAGGGACATGCATCCACCAGCCGCCGCACTAGGCCGAAGTAGCTCCCAGGCATGGCCTCCCCGGGCCACAGCCGAACTATGAGGCCCTTCATGGCCTGTTCGGCTACCTTGTGGAGCTCGACCAGCTGCTTTAGCTGGTCGCTAAGGGGCACCGGATGTCCGGCCTCAGCATATTGAGACCAGAAGACCTTCTCCGTTGAGCTCCCCTCCTCGGCCTGGTAGAATGCGGCGGCATCGGACACGCTGCGAGGCAGATCTGCAAACGCTCCTGGAGAGCTCCGAATTCGGGTAAGTAACAGGTAATTCACTTTCACATGCTTGCTTTGCATAAAAAAGCCTTACCCGCCGCTATTTTCTTCAAATCTTCCACCTCCTGGAGGGCCTTGTGGGCTTCAGTCTTAGCGGCTTTGGCACTCTCAAGAGCCAAGGCAAGCTCGGACTCTCGAGTCCTCGAGTCACGCTCCAAACTCTTGTGCTTTTCCACAAGAACCTGGAGCTCTTGCTGCACCTCCGCCACCCTCGCCTCCTGCTTCTCCCGCTCGGCTCGCTCCGCGGCCGCATTGCGTTCGGCCGCAGACACCGCCTCCTTCAGGGTCGCCACCTCGTTCGTGGCCCCTGAAGTACCCACGTTATCCTTGTTATTTTTCTTGCAACCAAAATCCTTTTCTGTAAGGTACAAATTTAACACGGTGTTACTCACCTTGCCTGTCCTCGAGCTGCTACTTGGCACGGCCGAGCTCACTCTTGGACCGCTCGAGGTTCTGCTTCAAAGCACCGACCTCCGCAGTCAGTGCGGCGGAGGTCAGCAGCACAGCCTGCAATCCCATATTGACATAATTTTTAGACCTCCTGCGTATATCTTTTTAGATCCTTAGTCCGGTTTTTCTTTTCGAACACCGAATCGAGCATCAGGGGCTACTGTCTATGCGGTATTACATCACATATTTTAAATTTCTTACCTCAAAGCCCGTTAGAAGGCTACTGCAGGCTTCGGTCAGCCTGCTCTTGGCGAGCTGAACCTTCTGAATCACCGCACTCATTATAGTGCGGTGTTCTTCCTCGATGGAAGCGCCGTTGAGCGCCTCCAACAAGTTGTCCGGCGCCTCCGGCTGGACGGAGGCCGCTGGTTCCACGGTCTTGCCCTTCTTACGAAGGGGCCGCCTGTCGGACTCTGGAACCACTGCTGGTTCTGGTGCGGAGTCCGGTGCAAAGTCTGGGAGGTTGCCTTGCGGCACCTCCGGAGCCTCCTCCTGATGGGTCCCCTCACGGGATCCCACCTCGACGTCGTCAGTGTCACGGGGAGTTGAGGCGGTCGGGAGGGAATCCACATCCGACGGCGCCAAGGACCCGCTCGATGAAGCGGGAAGATCGTCCCCGGCCGGACTACAGGTCGTATGCGGCATTAGAAAGACACCGTGTGACAAAAAGAAAAATTATAGATCACTCAGGAATCCGGATACTTACGATCTCGCCAGGGGCTTGGTCCTTGAGGGCCACTCCTCATCGCCGTCGCCGGCGTTGGCGGAGCCGTCCGGAGGAAGGGTCCTTCCCTTCTTGGACCCTTTGGCCTCCCCCGTTGGGGAAGCCTTCCTCTTATTCTCTCCCCCCTCTTGGGGAGAGGCCTCTTTTTCCTCCTCGTCTTTGGGGGAGGAGTCCGCCTCGGAGCCATCGGACGACGAGTCCGATACCACCTGGCGCCGGGAACTTCTTCGGGTTCCCGTGGCCTTCTTCTTGGCCTTCTTCTCCGGCACCACATAAAGTGACGGGACTAGCAGCCCCGTCATACGGGTATCCGCTGGGTCTTCGGGGAGGGGAGCCGGACAGTTAACCTGTCCGGATGTCCTCTGCCAGTCCTGTTAAAGGCATGGGGAATTTTAAATCCCACATAAAGTCAAACTATGAAAGAAATGAATGTCCCATAAAGGATAACATAGCTTACCGCGCCGGCCGGGCTCTGCGTGCTGAATCCGCGATCTTCAGTCGCGGATGCGGGGGCTTCTCCCCCCTTGAACAGCACCCTCCAGGTAGCTTCGTCCGTTGTGTCGAAGAGCCCGCTAAGGGTCCGGTGCTGTGTCGGATCAAACTCCCACAGATTGAAGGCCCGTTGCTGGCAGGGGAGAATCCGGCGGACGAGCATGACCTGGATCATGTTGACAAGCTTAAGCTTCTTGTTCACCAGGGTCTGGAGACAGGACTGGAGTCCAGTCAGCTCCTCCGAACTGCCCCATAGCAAGCCCTTCTCTTTCCATGAGGTGAGCTGCATGGGGGAACCAGATCTGAACTCGGGGGCCGCTGCCCATTTAGGGTCACACGGCTCGGTGATGTAGAACCACCCCGATTGCCACCCTTTGATGGTTTCCATGAAGGCACCCTCGAGCCAAGTGACGTTGGGCATTTTGCCCACCATGGCGCCTCCGCACTCCGCTTGGCTGCCCTTCACAACCTTCGGCTTGACATTGAAGGTCTTTAGCCACAAGCCGAAGTGGGGCTGTATGCAGAGGAAGGCCTCGCACACGATGATAAACGCCGAGATGTTGAGGATGAAGTTTGGCGCCAGATCGTGGAAGTCCAGGCCGTAGTAGTACATGAGCCCCCGTACGAAGGGATGAAGTGGGAAACCCAGTCCGCGGAGGAAGTGGGGAAGGAATACGACCCTCTCATGGGGCCTGGGGGTGGGGATGAGCTGCCCCTCGTCGGGCAGCCAGTGCGCGATGTCGCTGGACAAGTATCCGTTGCCATGCAGTTTTTCAATGTGCCCCTCCATAACGGAGGAGGCCATCCACTTGCCTCCCGCTCCGGACATGGCTGGAGAAGGTTGAGGCGAGGTGTGCGGACTTGGGCGCTGGAGCTCGAGTGCGCGGAGATGGATAGGCAAAGGAGGAAGAAGGCATAGGTAAAAAGGGTGGATCCTTATCCCCTTATATATGGGCGGACGAAGACTATGCGTCCCCACCGGCCTGGTAAAACTCACCTACCTCCCAAGCGCCGCAATCAATGGCACGGTTGGGTTACCCACGTCCGTATTGATGAGAATCCTGGAATAAGGGGAACACGATCTCTGCTTCGACAAGACGTGCCAAGGAAACCGCTTCACTAAACGCGCTGAGGTGGTATAACAAAAACGATTCAAGTAAAGACTTGGCAGTGGTGTGACGTCATGCCACAAAATACGTCAGCAGATTGAGCTTGTGTACATATTATTTCTCTCTACGGTGGTATGTGGAATTTATTTTGCAAAGCCGGACACTATCCTGGTGTTCACAATCTTCTATGAATTAATTCGGAGGAGGAACCCGCCTTGCAATGCCGAACAATATGCGCGCCGGACTCATCGTCATTGAAGCCTGATTCAGGGTCTACTGAGGGAGTCCTGGACTAGGGGGTGTCTGGATAGCCGGACTATCATCATCTGCCGAACTCCAAGACTATGAAGATACAAGATTGAAGACTTCGTCCCGTGTCCGGATGGGACTTTCCTTGGCGTGGAAGGCAAGCTTGGCAACACGGATATGTAGATCTCCTACCATTGTAACCGACTCTGTGTAACCCTAGCCCTCTCCGGTGTCTATATAAACCGGAGGGTTTTGGTCCATAGGACGAACAACCATTACAACAATCATACCATAGGCTAGCTTCTAGGGTTTAGCCTCCTTGATCTCGTGGTAGATCCACTCTTGTACTACCCATATCATCAATATCAATCAAGCAGGAGTAGGGTTTTACCTCCATCGAGAGGGCCCGAACCTGGGTAAAAACATCGTGTCCCTTGTCTCTTGTTACCATCCGCCTAGACGCACAGTTCGGGGCCCCCTACCCGAGATCCGCCAGTTTTGACACCGACAGGAGGTAACATCTCTCTACCTGATCTCAATGTTAATTTCCTCCTTTGGGGCTCTGGAGGTCCTAATTCATGCTGGGAACTCGATCAATATCTCCAAGAAATGGAGGATGAATGGACTCATGTCTTCCGCAACCACCTAAGGAAATCTTACCTTCAAGCCCTTAGATCTCCCACCACTTTTGTTCCTCATGCATCCGCCCCAACTCGTCTGCTATATCATACTCAAGATCACCATAGATCTCATTCTTCGATTCGAACTCATCAACCGGAGCCATTTCAGGGCAATACTTCCAGAGCGGGTAATCCGCCTATTCGAACCGCTCATAATGGGCTTTATTGCGTTCGTTGTCTCCTGCATGGCCATCTTTGGCCCAGCTGCACGAACAGAATTAAGTGCAGAGCATGCAAAAGGTAGGGCCACATTGCTCGGGACTGTTTTTTCTCTCAACAGCCCAATCCAAACAAGGTCTCTCAGCCCATGACCCAAACGACACCGAATCTAGTGATTCTGAGGCAAATCTGCACTGTTGCCGTGATTGAGACTAATCAGTCAGCAGGAGGGGTAGTCATTGCCTCTACCAACCAAGGAAACAGAGGGGACGCCTCAATATCCATCGATGAAGGTATCTGCCATTACAACCCTTCCCCAGTTTCCATAGCCCAAAGATTGAGAGAAGTGATTGTTCAAGACGGAGCACAATCCCCTTCTCTTCGCCTCACCTCTCACCCTCCCTCTACCGCAACCACTCAATCCATGGCAACCTTCCCATTCGACCCGAGCCCCTTCATCCCGGCTGGTCACCACCGCGTCGATGTTGCTGGCAGGCCTGCACGCATTCGGATCCTGACGAGTGCGGCCCCGGCGGCGCATGAGGAATGGGCTATCGCATCCATCATTCCGATGCCCAATCTGACGGTTCAGTTCGCTACTGTTCATGAGGTACTGTATGACTTTCTCACTGATGTTAAGACCTGGGGTTTTCTGATCTCTCGCCATGCCCTTTTGGCCAAGCATACGTCAAGATCAATAGTGTGTTTGACAGAGATGAGCTAGTCAACCACAGTCCACATCCTTTTACGGATGTACATGTTATCTTTGAAAAACACAACCAAGGTCTGAACTGGCGCAAGCTGAATCTCGGCAGAGAAGTATGGATTTTACTATGGTTTTCCTTTGGGTCGTCGCAGTATTCATGAAATTAATAATGCGGTCTATAAGTTTGGCAAGTTTGTAATGTGGGATAGAAACAAGAGCACTAGAGCAAACCTTATGGTCAAGATCAAGGTGGAAGAACTCAGGGATATTCCTGCTAGCATTGCCCTTGGGGAAGGAGATGATTCCGCTACTCTCTCTGTTCCTGTGGTCATTCTGCAAGACACTCCATTAGGCAGGGAGGCACCTGATGAGGATCCGATCCCTTCCCATGGTAAGCCACACCCTGTCCCAGCCATGCCTCATTTCCACCAGAATTAACAATCACTTCCTTGGACCACTTCAGTTTCATGAACAAGATGCAGTGCAGAACAAGTTCAGAATCCTCTCTTAGACCTCCAATTGGGTATTCAAGCGGCTGAGGAGGAGGAAGTGGAGGAGCTACCTAGTTGGGGCCACTAGGCCATGCCAGCAGAACAGGATCTTGTTGACCAGGAAGTACATGCTGGAGAGTTTATGAATTTGAATGAGCTGATGGAGCCCATGGATGTAGACATAGCACAACAAGTGGCTAACAGCAATGTCACTGATTCTGTGGAACCACCAAACCATAGTGCTGAAACTACTAATTCTACTATTGGGCCTTTGGCGCCACTTCTCCCAAATTTGAATGCAGATATTGGACTAGTTGGGCCGGTGGAGTTGAATGGGCCCATAGGACAAGTGGAGCCTGTTGGGCCGGTGATGCTTGTGGAGCCCATTTTGGCACAAGAGGCTCCTCAGGTGGTCACTCAAGATATGAGAAGGCAAGCGGAACCTATTCAGGAAGATCTGAATCTCATTGCTATTCTGAATGTGGATTCAGAAGAATACTCTCTACCTCTGGTTGACCCTATGCAGTTTGAATGCTCCTTACCCCACAGTCTCAAGCAAGCTTCTGACAATGCCAGCAATGTTGTGCTGACCAAACTCGCAGCAGCACCTGATGCTATGGTACATAATCAATTTGTGCCCACTCTACAGGGTTTACAGACACAGGATGACAACTCAGATCATGCAACAAGTGAATTACCTCCCCTTGACATACAGCAAATTGTGCCTCCAGAACCTGTATTACATTCTAAGTCAGTGGACACTCTGGTTTTTGCCGAGGGTGAAGGTGAATCCTCTTCCTCTACAGACACTGCCCCTCCAGGTTTCCCTGTTCCTATGTTCAAGTCTGTTGTTCATATTGACACAAGGAAAGGACTGCTCTCTACTGAAGAACAAGGGGGGACAATCAATGATGCGGACAGGTACCTTGGAAAGAAGGAGCCCAGATCTGGTCCAAGCATTTTGCTCCTAAGGAGAACAATAAGAATATCATCTAGGTACCTGTGGACTGGGTTAATTTTCTATCTGTTACTTTCCTTTCTCCAAAAAAGTTTGATTGGGCCAAACAATTCATCACTTCTAAAGTCTGGGAAATTATCTCTCATAACAAGGATAAGGAAATCTGCTTACCTTTTACCTTGCATGCAACATGCCCTATCAGCACAAATCTGACTGATTATTTGGATATATCTCAGGAGCAGGAGAACACCCCTACCACTCTGTGTGGATCACAAGAAATCACATCCTCCTCCACATCTGCTGTGCATCACACCAGGAAGAGAAAGGACAAGGGACCCTTGGTGGAAACTGAGGTAAGAAGGAGCTGTAGATTACAACAGATCGATATGGGCTACAAAAAATCAGTTTGTATGGATAAAGATTGTCTGGCTTGTCATTCCTTCCCACCTCCTCTACCTGCTAAGGTTATTAAAAATCTGAACACTTCTTATTGCAAGGAAAATACTCAAGATACAACAGAAGAGAAACTTTCAACCAAGATAAAGAAGCCCAAGGTAGGCACCAAGCCAAAAGAAGTTGCCAGCAAGACCAAGGAGGGGGGCCACTGGTGGGAAGAATTCTGAGTAGCTAACTCTATGTTCTAGCGCTTCTATCTTAGTATCAGACCATGGATGTAATGAGAATTCTTGGTTTTGTGACATATGACTAGGCCCTTTTGGTTGATGTGGAACAGTATGGTTATTGCAGTTATCTGTGGACTATGTTTCTTTGGGTTGATGCATATTGTGTCTTCATTTCTGTTCTGATGGCTCTAAGCTGTATGTGCTGTTTTACCATTGTCAAGTATCAGTCTCATTTCCTCCTCCCTACTCTTATCTCTTATCCTCATGAACAGAAACGTGAATATCTTGAACTGGAACATTAGGGGCATCAACGACCCTAAGAAATGGGATGCCCTATCAAATAAAATTGCCGAATCTGCCTGCTCCATCATCTGCCTCCAAGAAACTAAGAGAGAGCATTTTGACACTGCTTATCTCAGAAATTTTTGTCCTAAAAGCATATCTAAATTTGAATTCCTCCCATCCAATGGTGCTTCTGGAGGGTTGTTGATTGCCTGGAATGAAAATTTATTTTCTGGGCTGCTGATTCACCAAAATGATTTCTCCTTGACCATCAATTTTACTTGTAAGCTATCTGGGGCGATTTGGAAGCTCACCAATATCTATGGCCCTTGTCAACAAGATGCAAGAAATGACTTTCTGGATTGGTTTAAAAATTATTTGGTGGGGGATGATGTAAATTGACTTGTCCTGGGTGACTTTAATTATATTAGATATCCTCACAACAAAAACAGGGATGGTGGTAGTGCGGATGACATGCTCTTATTCAATGAAGCAATAAGTAACCAAGCACTGGTTGAAATTCCTCTGAAAGGCAGAAATTTCACTTGGTGCAATATGCAAGATGCCTCTCTTTTGGAAAAACTGGATTGGTGTTTTACCTCTGAAGCATGGACTCTCATGTTTCCTTCCACTCAAGCCATCCCACTTGCTAAAATCACCTCAGATCACATCCCCATTGTTATCAAAGTGGGCACCAGCATTCGTAGATCCCAAATCTTTAGATTTGAGAATTTCTGGCTCAAGCACCCACAATTCAAAGATATAGTCAAAAATATCTGGGACCAAGATATTCAAGAAGCTGATACTGATAAATGTATTGCTGCAAAGTTCAAGAGACTTAGAAAGGGCTTGAAGATCTGGGCTGAATCTATTTCAAACCTCAAAGAAACTATTGAACACACCAACTTTATGATTCTATTCTATGATGTAATTGAGGAATACATGGACTTATCTTTGGAGGATTCTAATGGCAGAAGGATTCTAATCAAACACTTGAGTCTTATTAATGATCAGCAGAGGATTTATTGGAAACAAAGAGCCACCATCAGAAATATCAAGATGGGAGAAGCTAACACCAAGTACTTTCAAGCCAAAGCCACCATTAAGCACAGATTTAATCATATATCTATGTTGAGGGATGAAGATGGGCATGAGCATGTTGATCATCATGCTAAAGCTGCTATTCTCTTTAGAGCTTTCAAAAAGAGATTCGGATTTGTCTCTAATACTGAAAATCCACTTCTACTTAAATCTCTACTTGTGCAACATGATGATTTGTCTGATCTGGAATTACCTTTTACCAAGCATGAAATTGATGATGTGGTTAAGAAGATGCCTGATGACAAGGCACCTGGGCCTGATGGATTCAATGTAGCTTTTCTTAAGTCTTGCTGGACATTGTGGCACCAGATTTCTACAGACTTATTGAAGACTTTTACCTGGGAAGAGTCAATCTCCAGAGTATCAATTATTCTTTCGTTACTCAGATCCCTAAGAAAGATGATGCTGCACAACCCAGTGACTTCAGACCAATCTCACTTTTGAACTACACTTTGAAGATCTTAACCAAGTTATTGGTCAACAGATTGCAATCCAAGATTCTCAAATTGATTCATCCCAACCAGTATGGTTTCTTATCTAACAGATGCATTCAGGATTGGATGGCTTGGTCTTATGCATACATTCACTAATGTTACCAGTCAAATCAAGATGTTATTCTCCTGAAGCTGGATTTTGAAAAAGCCTTTGATATGCTCAACCATGGTACTATTATTGAGATCTTACAAGCCAAAGGGTTTGGATCCAAGTGGATTCACTGGATTAAGATGATTTATGGCACTGGGTTTTCATCTGTGCTACTCAATGGGGTTCCTGGCAAGCAGTTCTTATGCAAATGTGAAGTAAGGCAGGGTGATCCTCTCTCCCCTCTCATTTTTGTGCTAGCAGTAGATCTACTCCAATCTATGATGAATGAGACAATGCAGAACTCTCTGATTCAAGCTCCTCTGGTTCACCAATCAAGCCCTGATTTTCCTATCATTCAATATGCTGATGATACCATCCTCATAGTCAAAGCTGAGGCCACCCATTTGATGCATATCAAAAACCTACTCCTACATTTTGCTGCCTTCACTGGTCTGAAAGTCAACTACAACAAGTCAATCATGATTCCCATCAACACTTCTGATGAACAGATGCAGTATTTTTCTTCTATCTTTGGATGTCAGATTGGTAAACTTCCTCATACTTATTTGGGTTTACTCCTCAGCATACACAAGTCTAGAGTGGAAGATTACATACCTCTTCTGAAGAGAGTTGAAAACAGGCTGCTTGGTTGTTCAACTCTGGTTTCCATAGGAGACAAATTAACTCTCATTAAGTCAGTTTTCTCCAGCTTGCCAATTTTCTTCATGTGCACTCTCAGCCTACCTAAAACAGTGGTTAAGCAATTAAACATTTATCTCAAGAACTGCTTCTGGAGGAAATTTGGAACAACCGAGAGAGGTGCAACACTCATAGCTTGGGATACAACATGTCAACCTAAAGCTAATGGAGGACTGGGGATTTTGGATATTGAGACACACAACAAGGCTCTCCTTCTCAAGCAGCTTCATAAATTTCTGAATAAGGTTGATACTCCTTGGATCAATATTGTTTGGGAATCCTACTATTCCACGTCACTTCCTGGGGAGAGACTGGTAGGATCTTTCTGGTGGAAAGCTATACTCAAGATTTTGCCACTCTATAAGCAATTTGCAATCTGCAAAGCAAACTCTGGAGCCTCTACATTTCTGTGGACTGATAAATGGTGGGATCAATCACTTGATACCAAATTCCCTGAGCTTCACTCTTTTGCAAGAGACGTTTCTGTATCTTTGAAGACAGCTATGACTGGCCCTGATTTTTCCATACTCTTTCACACCCCAATGTCTGAACAAGCCTTCCAACAGTATAACCTACTTCTGCAACAGTTGCAACTCAGACCATCTACCAGCATCTCGGATGAATGGTGTATTATGGGCTCTACCAAGGGGTACTCTTCCATCAAAATGTACCACCACATGAAAGGACCAAGCCTGGTTCACCCAATCTTCCCTCGGATTTGGAAAACATCTTGTAGGTTGAGGCATAAGGCTTTTATCTAGCTGCTACTTCATGACAGGATCAACACACGAAACCTACCCAACAGAAAGAGTATGCATCTTAAGGATTATACTTGTGTTCTCTGCTCTGACAACACAGAGGAAACTATGTTACATTTATTCTGGAATTGTCCTTTTGCACTTCAATGCTGGGAATCTATCATTCCTTCCAAGTTGAGAGGCATCTCCATCTTTGATGATTTCCAACTAGCCATGACAGAGCTACCCTCAGAGATTGCACTAGATATTGTCTCTATGGGCTGTTGGGGTGTTTGGTCGACCAGAAATGTTAAGATCTTTCGAGCTGCAGCTCCTCACATACAGGGATGGAAATTTTACCTACAAGAAGGACTCTGGGCAGCACAAATCAAAGCAAAGCATTCAAAAGCAGTCAAGATTAGGTCCTAGGTCACACAGAACATCTAAATTAGTAACGGGTATTGGGTGATCTCTTTGTAATTTGGACGGTTTTGTACATATTTTGTTATTAATATAATTTACCGTAGAACTATTGTTCTACGGTTTTCCGGTCAAAAAAAAGAACATTACAAGTACAACTCATGAAAAAAAAAGACAAAAGAATATGTGCACATTTATATATGTAACAACAAACAGAAACAATCGACCATGCCTATTTTGGTTTTTGACAGGAATTACCCTTAACCATGGCTGTGAGAGGTGGCCTGAACTGGAAGCTAAAAAAATTCTAGCGAACTACCCCCACCCCCTCCCCGCCCCCGCGAAAAATCCAAAAGTTCCGAGAAAATCTTTCTTTTTTTTGCTTCTGTTTGCAAAAAGCACCGGCCACTTATACAGTTTTGCCTGGTTCTGCTGGGCGTCGTTCGGGTCGTCCGCGTTCTGCTTGACCGCCTCCTGATGGTAGACGTGGTCCTTCTTGTCGGGAGGTGAATATTGATCGTGGCCTCTAGGCATGCTACTAGGCGTTGTACACCGTGCGACCCGCAATAGTATTATTACTTTTCTTTCGTACCCAGTCAATGTAAATTTTTTTAAGAAAGGAAAACGGAGATGAAAAGATGTTTCTGCATTTTCTAAGGGTCTCTCTATATCACATCTAGATGTGAGATAATACCTCACATCTTACATGACATCATCTTAGTTGATTTTTTTAGCACTTGTTTGTTGCTTTTTATTTGTTTGTTGTTTTTCATTTTTGTTGTTGTCCAGCCCAGCGTAATTTTTGTTTTTTGAGAATCACCCTGCCGTTTCTCCCTTGCTAATGCTGCTAGTCGTCGGACTAGTACAAACAACAGCTCGCGTCCCTTTGTGTTGTTGGTACTAGCTGTACTAGTATACTACACTACACAGCAACTAGCATCCTTTTCTGTTGTTGTTGCTAGTCGTACTACAACGCTACACTACACGGCAGCTTGCGTCCTTCTCTTCTTACTCTTCTTACGACGAAGAAAATCTCGCTAGTATATTAGTCTTCTTTCCAATAAATAAACATGTGGGAGATGAACACATTTTGATTTTTTTTTTAATTTGATAAACACGAACAATTTTAGAACAATGAACAATTTTACGAATTTTGAAACATTTATTGAATCTTATGAATTTATGAAAAAAGAAAAAATAATCAGAAAAAAGATCAACTTTGGAAAATAGGAAAATTTAAAGGAGAGAAAACCCAATAAAGAAAAAATGATAAAAAATAGAAAACATGAACAAAACAAAACAAAGCAAAAAACGTATCCTAGCTACTTGGGCCGGCTCATCTGCGGTTTGTTCACTGTCGAGGATAGATTTGCAACTGGGACAAAAAAATGTCGGACCCCCAGTGGCAAGTTGAGGGTGGACTCGCAATTGGGACTAAAAAGGTCAGACCCTAGTTGCGAGTTGTGTTTAGATTTGCAACTGAGACAAAAAAGGTTGGGCGCCAGTTGCGAGTCAAAGGTGGACTTGCAACTAGGACAAGAAAAGGTTGTGCCCTAGTAACGAGTCGATGGTAGACTTGCAACTAGGAAACAAAAATGTCGGGCCCTAGTTGCGAATCGAAAGTGGACTTGCAATTGGGAGTAAAAAACTCGGGGAATAGCTGCGAGTCAAGGGTGGACTTGAACTCAGAAAAAAAAGGGTGGACCCTAGTTACGAGTTGATGGTGGACTTGCAACTCGGACAAAAAAAGTTTGACCCCAGTAGCAAGTCGAGGGTGGACTTGCAACTCGGACAAAACATGTTGGGCCCGAGTCGCGAGTCGAGAGTGGACTTGCAACTTGGACAAAAGAAAAGTCTCGCCCTATTTGTGATTCGAGAGTGGACCTGGAACTAGGAAAAAAAAGGTTGGGGCCCGAATCGAGGGTGGCTTCCAACTAGGACAAAAAAGGTCGAACCTCAGTTGCGAGTTGAGGGTGGACTTGTAATTAGGAGGAAAAAATGTTGGCCCCCAGTTGCAAGTCGACAATGAAATTGCAACCAAAAAAAATGTTAGGCCCGAGTTGTGACTCAAGCATAGACTTGCAACTGGGACAAAAAAAGGCCGGACCCTAGTTGCGAGTTGAGAGTGGACTTGCAATTGGGACAAAAAAAAGGTCAGGTCCTAGTTACGAGTCGAGGGGGTTGCAATTGGGACGAAAAAAGGTCGGGCTTTAGTTGCGAGTCGATGATGGACTTGCAACTAGGAAAAAAGGTCAAGCCCCAGTTGCGAGTCGACGGTAGACTTGTAACTGGGACAAGAAAATGTCAGGTCCCAGTTGCGAGTCAATGACGTACTTGCAACTGGGACAAAAAATATCGGATACTATTTGCGAGTTGAGGGTGGACTTGCAACGGGGACAAAAAGACCAGGTTCTAGTTGCAAGTCAAGGGTGGACTTGCAACTTGAACAAAAAATGGTCAAGCCCTAGTTGTGAGTCGAGGGGACAATAGGGAAGCCAAACATGCCTAGGCCAACAATAGGATACGCAAAAAACAAATAGCGACAAGCAAGGTAGAAGATGGAGCGGTTGCAATGGGAAAACTATGAGCCTAGTTGCAAGTCGAGGATGGACTTGCACCTGAGACAACTACGAAACTACGTGCCCATTTGCGCGTCAAGGTTCGACTTGTATTCAGGATGAAACAAACTATAGGCTAGTTGCATGTCAATGGTGGATCTATAACTGGGATGAAAAAATAAAACACAGACAAAATAACAAGGGGCAAAGGTCGGTCAATGAGAAGATGGGGATAAGCTTCATCGTCGAACCCCAACACGATGACATATATGGGCCCATGTGAAAAGAAACGCGAGAACATGACGACACAAAACAAGCAGGACAAGAGGACGCGCGGCAAAAAATGATGAGCTGACACGGACACACATGTTTTGGTTTGTACAAACATTAAGGCAAACAAATCAGACAGTTATAGACTTAGATGAGCTAAAAATTCATCTAGCGTGGGTTTAGCAAATCTGAAGCAAAAAATCTAGCTACACGGTCATACCAAAAATAAAACTAAAGAGGAAATAAAAGACATGTGGCCCTCCAAAGAAAAACTAAGCCCACAGAGAAAAAACAAATACACAAAACATAATAATGGCTCACTAAAAAAATCATATCATGCCTCACTGCTCCACGAGGGACAAACAGAAAACACGACGCAACGACAACGAGCACGACTCAGAAACACGTGTATCTAACAATATATGAGTGATATGAAACATTATTAACTCTCATTTAGATGACTAGCAAACCAATCCGAAACGAGACCCAGACAGTGCGGCAAAAACGACCCAACAAAAGACGCATGCGCGAACATGTCAACAAGTAGATACCAATCACACAACTCGACACATAGCGTGCATGACAAAAAACCCGTGATCAGGATTTGCACGACGTTCAAAGTGAACATATGACAGAGTGAAAACAAGTTCATGAGTTTTAAACAAATAAAGAAAGAAAGAAAGGAAAAAGGGAAAAATGAAAAAAGAGGAGAAAATAGAAAATAAAAATAAAAACCCATGAATTTAAAATTAGTTCCTAATTGAAAACAAATAATAAAATAGACAAATTAAAATAAGACGGAAATGAAAAAAAAACAAATACTGAGAGTCAAATGAAAATGGATGTATGTATGGATCACCAGTCTTTAATATTTGTACAAAATGTGATGGTCTGGCTGGTTTTTTTTGAGCGAAGATTACTTTATACTTGTACTCCCTCCGTTCGGAATTACTTGTCGCGAAAATGGATGTATCTAGATGTAGATACATCCATTTTTGCGACAAGTAATTCCGAACGGAGGGAGTATTACGCTGGGGCCTGTGAGAACAAGACGTATGTATGATGGGCCGCTTGCCAATTGGCCGCTCAAAAAACCAGTACCGGCAGGGACAGGAAAAAAAGACTACACCGCTCCACCGCTCCCACCCCCTCGCCGTCGCCGCCGCCGCCGCCGGCAGCTTGCTCCTCCCAGTGGTTCGAATCGCCGTCTTTGCCGGCCACAGTTCGGGCGAACCAGCTCCCCCTTGTCTTCGGTGGCTGCCCAGCTCCTCCGCCGGCCGATTAATCCCCTCTGGTCGCACCTCCGCCGGTCAGTGCTCTTCCGTTCGCCCTTGCTTGCGTGACTCGGAGTTCCTGCAGAAACAAGTCCGAATCTTTGTCGAGTGCCTTCTTGGGCTCGGATTTTCTTCTCCTACTGGAATTTGAAGCGGTTGGTGATCTATCTGTATATAAGTATAGCCAGGAGCCAGCCTTTCCTCTGCAGAAATTTGCGTCCAACTTACTGAATTTTTTTTGTCAGTTTGGCCGAAGCTCAAGATATCTGCAGAGAGACTCTGCGAAATTTGTCGGTTTGGCCGAAGCTGACGATATCTAATGGAGTCATGTAGCGTTGCCAGGATAATGAGCCTAGGGAAGCTTGCTATACACCGGACGTATTTCTGCACCCTAATCTTCAGAACTTTGCCAAAGATGCTAGGCTTCACTCCCAGTTCACTCAAGAGATTCTGCAAAGCTGAACATGTTGAGCTACAACTGACCAAGAAGACTACACTGGGCACATTGCCGGAGTTGCCTCCGGACATTTTGATGGGCATCTTTGCCACCCTTGAGATCCCTGACCTCGTGCGTGCCGGCTCTGTCTGCCCATCCTGGCGCTCCGCATACACAAGCCTACGGAGCCTTGGGCAGTACAAACGCCAGCAGACGCCATGTCTCCTCTACACTTCCAAATCCACTGGTGAGAGTGTCGCATGCCTCTACAGCCTCGCAGAGAAGCGATCGTACAAGTTAACCCTCCCGGAGCCGCCTATCCGTACTAGGTGTTTGATCGGGTCCTCACATGGATGGCTGATAACTGCTGATGAGAGATCTGAGATGCACCTCGTCAATCCGGTCACATGTGAACAGATTGTTCTCCCTTCAGTGATCACCATTGAGCAGGTGAGACCCATCTTTGATGAACATGGTGCTGTCCACAAGTATGAACTCTCATGGCACACTGGAATGCACGATGGTTATAACTCACCATCAATCTTTGCTCTTGACAACCTGCGGCACGAACTCCACTATAAGGCGTATGTGTTCTCCGATGCATCCACGGAAAGCTTCATTGTGGTGCTCATCCACAATCCAATGCGTCAGCTCTCTTATGCAAGGGTAGGGGATGACAAGTGGACCTGGCTGCCACCTTATGATATCTATGACGACTGCACTTACAAGAATGGCCTATTGTATGCAGCGACTGCAACTGGAGAAATTCATGCTTTTGATCTTAGTGGGCCTGTCGCCAGTATGAAGATAATTATGGGGGCATCTGAGAATATTTCAGCTGGCAGTGCGTACATTGTTCAAGCTCCCTGGGGTGATCTGCTGCTTATTTGGAGAATCTTTGGAGATTATGATTTAGAACCTGAACCTGGGGCATCTGTGTTTTGGCAAACAGGCAGAATTAATATGTATGAAGTTGACTTGGTGGTAAGTAAACTTAAGGCAATCAATTCGTTGCGTTCCCATGTGTTATTTCTTGGGCATAATCAATCTCTTTGTCTCAATGCTGAAGAATATCCAGCTCTCAAGGCAAATCATGTCTACTTTACTGATGATAGTTTTTTCTGGACAACGGGATTGAAGAATAATCACCGTGACATGGGAGTTCTCGATTTGGATGATAATAGCAGGGAGGAAATTATATCTCCTCATCTTTGCTCCAACTTTCCGGCTCCTATGTGGATTACGGCTGATCTTAGAAAGATGAACTTGGCATCAGTAGTGGCAGCTTGAATAAGAGTTGATGGGTTCAATGAGCTAATAATGGGTGGTATTTGCAAGGTTATTGCAGATACCCAGGGACCAATAGGACTGTGCGCGGCCATTATTTGCAATGAGCTAATAATGCCCTTAGTTTGTACACGCGACTAGCTTCGAATCAGTTTACTTTGAATAAAGAGATTGCATTTTCCTTTGTTTACTCATGTTGTTTACTCATGTTGTCAACAGAAACTTGAGGAATACCAAATTGCTCTCTCCAATTTTTTTATTTTTTTTGAGTATGTTCGGAACATATGGTGTATGCTCAAAACATTGCTGGGGCGGAATCAACAACAAAATCTTGCTGAAACGGAAGCATTTTTTATTTTTTTTCTGTAACAAACATGATTTTCATGCATACAAACAAGGGCAAAGGTGAATTCCCAACAGGTTGTCAAGAAGTTGATCATGAAATTTGTTCCAGATTTGTCTACCACCTAGAAACAAACTAATTGACCAATGTAGTTGAACAACAAATGTTCCCATTTCATACATTTACAGGCAGTTTGTGACTGGCCACTCTACACTTTTGATGCGCAAGAGAGAATTCTTGGTCCTGTAGAATGCCGAACAAGACGACGCCTAGTTGCCGCCTCTTTTGCTGCTTGTCTTTGCACAATATCGGTTCCTGTAAAACTGGATTAACTTAGTTTGGTTTTATGTCAGGAACAAGAAATATGGCTATTCACAGGCGCAACAGCAGCAGCAGCAGCACATGTATTAACTTGAGAATCAAAAACCTACATGGTAGATCAAGCATATTGTTGCCACCAGTCAGGACCTAGCCGGTGGCAAAAGTGCGCGTGCCAGCGGACATCATCGCCGGATCGAAGTTTGGCGACGCAGCCAAGCTCGCCGCACCAAGTACCCCCTACTTGATGCAAATAGGAGCAATGCCTGATCATCTATGGTTAGGCCATTTCAAAATTAGCTGACTGGGCACTCAAAGGGAGGAGAAATATGTTGAACTGAAAGTAATACAACGACGCCTTACGTCATTGGTAGGCACAATGAAGTTTGGTGACCTCTGCATCTCAAACATGCACATATGGCAGACCGTTGAATTTCTTGGGCAATTGACTCTGGATAATCTGCAGTAGTTGGCATATTGGTCCACGATCCAGTCGGGTACTGCCTCATCATCTACGATCTGAGAGGAAGAATGGAATTGGGCATTTGTACTCCACTGTAGACCTAGCCTTTGAAGTCTGAACTGAAGCAAAGATGTGGGTGGCAGGGATCCGAGCGCTTACCACTGGCTGGCGTTGGCGCTGGCGCTGCCGTGGAGGTGCAGGTGGAGCCGAGGAAGAGGAGGACGAAGCCGGTGAAGCTGGAGCCGAGGAAGAGGACGACGCTGGAGAGGGAGGACAGCGGCGGCCTGGACGATCACCACGGCGGTCGTAGAAGATTGCGTGCCCCCGTGCTGGAGGCTTCGGCGGCGTCGCCGGCTTGCCGGCGCGGGCTCCGTGCACCGGCGCCTGCCGGATGCGGGCAAGGAGACGGCGCCCGAGGGCGAGCGACCGCCGAGGGATCAGGGCGTGGCCGCAGAGCGCCACCCCGCGCCAGAGTAGGCGAAGCGGGCGCAGGATGGGGCGGGCGGCGCGGCCGCCGAGCGCCACCCCGCGCCGAAGCACAAAGTGAAGTGCCTCGCGCAGGGGGCGCCCTCGGTGGTGCCCCCCGGTCACGAGCGGCGCCGCTGCGGGCTGCGCCTCGACGCGGCGGCGGGGCTTTCTTGCCATCCCGCTCGGTTCTTGGCTGGGGCCAAGAAAGGGCTTCACCGGTTGCTCTCTGGCCAAGTTTCTTCGCGAGCTTCACGTCCTGTTCTTGGCCGGCGGCCGGCGGCCGGCGGCGGGAGTGGTACGGCGTGTAGGAGCCGGTGCGCCGGTCAGGTCAGCCGGGCTATATTTTTTTTCTGTTCTTTTTCTTGATCTGGCCGGGATAATTTTTCGGAGATGAGAAAGAGGGGAGATGGGGCGGGACGGGACGGGGGCACGGGGCATATGAAGCGAACCGACGGTGTTCTGTTCGGTTGCGTTCTGGCCCACGAGGTTTTTCCAGGTGGCCCATTTGGCCCATGTTCCACTCTGTCTCTTCTCTCTCTAAAAATAAAACACATTCCCTCGAACACACACACAGAACTCTTCCACTGAAACAGGATGGGTGTTGACATTGTGGTCCATCTGGTATGCAAGGTGGGAAGTTAAAAAAGACTTACATTTAGGAGCGGAGAAAGTACAAACGGTTGACACCGTCCGGTGTTGGTTACCACCTATGATGAATACCATGAAAATAAGTGTTGATGGAGCTGTTGCGCGATATGGTTAGAGAGGAGAGGCAGCTGCAACTTTGGATCCTCGGCGGTAGTGTTTCGAGGAACTAGCGATCTCAGAATCCTAGAAGCTTATGCTTGCAGGGAATCCACGGCTCTTGCTGGGGATCTCGGTGTGCAGAAAATATGTGTTGATCTGATTGCCAAGGGGCTGTGAATGATATTCAGTAGCCAACAGGGCACCGGAGGTCCTCATGGAGCGATTATACATGAAATAGTAGATCGAACGGCTGACTTTCAATCATGCAACTTCATTCATGAAAATAGGAACTTCAATTTTGAAGCTCATAATCTCACCAAGTTTGCTTGTTTTTAACTGGGGGCATAGTAAACGCGACAAAATAAGGATGCCAATATCTAGCGATCGGTCCAAGCTGGTCGATCGACCAGCAAACATTTTTCATTCGTTGGGAGCTCGGGATCGAGCGAACCAGCGGACCCTTTAGCTCCCCATTCGGCTTCCAGGCCTCCAGACTTACTTACAGTTTTCTTTGTACAAAAAAAAACACATGTAAAAAAGATTTGTAAAAATATAGTTTTTTATAAAAAAAACTGAGGATTTTTTTAATAAAAATACCATGATCTGAAAAAAAATTGAAAATTGCCATGTTGTAAATTAGAGAATATTTTCCCCATAGACCAAAAAAATGGCATGTGTTAAAATGCCATGATAAAAAATGGAATCAATTAATAAACAAAAAATGCCTCTCTTAATAATAAAAAATGTCATCTCTTAATAAAAAGCCACCTCATAAATAAAATGCAGTGTGACATAGTTCGAAAATTTATAAAACTGCCATGTTGTTCTTTCCTAGAGAAAATACCAGTAAAAAGAAAAGAAAAAATAGGGGGGGACTGGGATTCGCAGGTGACCCACATGGAGATTTGAGCTGCTGCCAGTATGTTGGTTCTGAGTTTTGAAATATAATTTGTTGGCGCTTTTTTATAGCGAACCGTTCCGGGAATACGGCGTGCCTAGAATCTTGCGCGATGATTCGTGCAAAAAAAAAACATTGGGGGGGGGGGGGGGGGAGATCACCGTGAAATACCCCATAACTCAAGGTCAGCAGTTATGATTTCTAGAAAATGAAGGTTTGGATCCTTTCATTGTATTTTTTTTTAACTTGGATCATTCAACTGTTGAATATGATATTATTTGAAAATTTGATTATACTCTCCATCGGTACTGATCCACGTTGGAAGAGTGCCTAAAAAAGTTGGGTTTTATTATTTATGCCAATAATTGTGTCCCATTACTCCGCTTTACCATTAGAAGTTAGAACTGCTCAAATAGGCCATTGTTCCATGAGATGCTTGCTAAAAAATGCCATTAGATATCTAAAAAATACCATCATTCCATTAGATGTTTGCTCAAAAATGTCATTAGACATTGTTATTGTTGCGTCAAACCCTTTGAGCATGATATATGACAAAAATACCCCAAGACCCACGTGTCATTTATCTCTATCTCACAATGATAAGTGTGGGCCCCACTTGTCAAAAGTAAACAAACGAATAATTTACAGGAAAATAATAAGGCTGTTGGGATCAAATAGGACCCACACTTTGTTTTAGTGCGATAGAGGGAGAGCTGACATGTTGGTCCATAGGTATTTATGTCATTATAACATGGCAAACGAGATTCGCCTAACAAATCGATGACATTTTTTAGCAGTTCAAATTTCTAGTGGCAAAACTGAATAGTCAGATGCATAAATGATAACAACCCAAAGAGGTTTTGGCTTATTACTCCATCCGTTTCTTTTTAGTCTGCATATAAGATTTAGTCAACATCAAACTTTGTAAAGTTTGACCAACTTTATTGGAAAATATCAACATCTACAATACAAAGGCTATATGGTATGAAAATCAATTTCATGATGCATCTATCAATATTAATTTCATATTGTGAATCTTGATATATTTTTCTATAAACTTAGTCGAAGTTGACATAGTTTGACTTTGCTCAAATCTTATATGCAGACTAAAAAAACGGAGGGAGTACAATGAAAATTTGGTCTTGATATTTGGTGTAAAAGAGAAAAAAAATCAATAATCGGAGACGGGGTTTTGCACACTGCAATGGAGTTGGATACGAGGTGCCGCCGGACCTCCGAGCCAGACCCAGGCGGCGGAGCGGACTACCTCAGCGCCCTCCCCGACGATCTTTTCCTCCTGGTCCTCGCCCGCCTCGGCTGCGCCGCCGCCTCCGCGCGAACCGGCCTCCTCTCCCGCCGATGGCGCAGCATGTGGGCTAGCCTCGGCGACGTCGCCTTCCGGGACGTCGCGTTCCCGTCGCTCCAGACACCGCTCGGCCGCGTCGCCCTCCCTCCTCCAGCGGTCGCCCTCCTGATGCCTTTATATCCCTCTGCCCACACCTGCGCGTGCTCAGGCTCGAATACATTTGGCTCGGCGACGACAACGACGACGACTTGACGACGGTCCACTCGGCGTCGCTGCAGGAGCTTGTCATGGAGAACATCTTGACACGCCGAGTCGACATTGTTTCTTCCATCGTTAAGCAACTGACGCTGTCCTTATTGGCGGAACAACAGGTGAGCATCTCCATCTTGGCACCAATGATCGAGAATGTCTCGTGGCAGTGGCACTATGACAATGGAACTATCACAAAGTTCCTTTGTAGCTCAGGCTACAGACGGCAGGGAGACCGGGACAATCCCTTTCGCTGCTCATTCACGCCTTCACTATGTGTCTCCTCTCTTGGTCAATTTACTGAAATCACCAGCTAATCTTAACTTTATGAATGATACATATGTAACAAATTGATTTTTCAGAGCTGGTATAGTTTTTCCGGTGAAGCTGCAAACTTTGCACAAGAGATAGAGAAGCATATGGTTACTGACTTCTTTGCTTTGGAGCTACATCTGAGAACAACAGGTCATGTTTTTGGAGAATTTGTGTTGCATCTTCTTGGATTGAATCGGATCCGCAGTGTTATACGAAGACTTAAGGTCGTTCGGGTCCGACAGAGGATCATGGGTAATGCTCCGTCTGCTTTATATCTAAAATTTATTATTCTCAATAATACATTTTGTAACCATTCACATCTTTGGTACTATTAGGGGGGAGAAGCATGCCCTGCAAATTGTCCTTGTGAGACTACGAACTGGAGGACCCAACTTATCTCCTTGACTGTCCTTGAAGATTTAGAAATCGTTGGCTCTGAAGCAGAGGATCATGAGCTTGATTTCTTGAAACTGATATTCCGTTATGCACCAATGCTTAAAACAGCGATTGTGAAGCTGTCAGATCAGATCTAGTCGAGTGATGATACAATCATGAAAGTATGCGACATGTTCAGGGGGTACCCTTCTGTGAAATGTAATGTTTATCTTAGCTCTGGTAAGTGAGATGCAACAAAAATATAAAGTCAAGCTGTCATTGATTTTCATGTTGTGCAAAATCTCTATAGTTGTTGCAATGTGCCGTTTATATGCCAATTATAAGGTTTGGCTGTACATGTATATATCCAGTTATCACCTTAATACGTTACTAGTTATTACTAATACACAATTGCATGCTTTCAATGCATGTTAGAGAAAAAACATATGATATGTTACTGCTGAATTTGTGTGCACATTCCCTTGTTTTTATAGAACTGAAGCTGAATGGCTGATGAGGTTAGAATATTCGAAACTTTTTATGTAGTACCTTGGTTGCATTTTGGGTTTATGCAATCTTCTATATTGGCACTGCCCTTTGTTTTTTGCATCTATACTCAGTAACCAAAGAAAACTTTCTTATTAGCTGAGTCTACGACAATTTCATTGGTCTTTAGGTTTGGCCGCCCAAAATTATTTAGTTCCAGTTACGTTCTGTTGAACAAGTACTTTGCTAATTTTTGTCTCTGATGTTAGCATATATTGCGATTTAATTGCTAGTAACAACAGTCATCTACATGTAACTGAATGACTACATGGATGTGCCTCCACTGCAGGGTTAATGCATCAGAGCCAAAATTGCCTGCTGACATGATTTTCA
This sequence comes from Triticum timopheevii, assembly GCA_963921465.1. Classification (NCBI taxonomy): domain Eukaryota; kingdom Viridiplantae; phylum Streptophyta; class Magnoliopsida; order Poales; family Poaceae; genus Triticum; species Triticum timopheevii. The sequence continues at coordinate 601,386,583 of OY997274.1, read as the reverse complement.
TCCTTACATGGACAAGATCATCCCTCCCCATGCTGGGCATCTCTACATATTAGCTGGTTTCAGGATTTTGCTTGGGGACCCATAAAATGAGGGGTTGTTTTGGCGGTGCGCTGCTGTTATAGGCTCATAGTGTTGCAATCTTAGTTATATTTGGTTGGCCAAATTATTCTGCTGAACCGGTATTTGCAAGTCATGTTCTCCAAGTGATTTCTGTTGCATATCACTGTTTCGTTTCGTTTCGTTTTGATGCCCCGTTTCTTTGCCAAAAGTATATCTAGCAGCAGCCAGCAGAGAATGTTCACTTCCTAGCTCTTTATTTTGGTGATTAGTGATCAGCCCAGCATCTTATACCTTACAAAATTGTGGTCTGTTTCCTCTCGTCTCTGAACTACCGGGACATATATGATGAACAAAGGTGCATCTGTACGTTCCAACTATTCCCTGGAGTTATACAGATAGTATATTGCTCCTAACTGAAGCCCTTGAGTCCTTTTCTGAAAATATGAAGCAGCCCAATCCCTTCCATCAGACAACAGACGTCTGAATTCACTTATTCTATGGGCCATCAGCCCATCACATCACCATGCTGATAGCTACATAGAGACCTGCAAGAGAAAAAAAAAATAGACGTACGTGAAGCAAAAATTGCGATTGCACGGAATGGACGATTACTGACGACCGGCAGGTTATCCTCAACAACAGTTATTAATTAATATATAAATAGCCTTGATTTATTTAGAGATTAAAATATGGGGATGTAGCTCAAATGGTAGAGCGCTTATATATGCTAATAAGAGGCAGGTGGATCGATACCTCCCATCTCTAGTTCAAACATTTTTTTACTTTTATTCGAATAATTTACCTTTTTTATAACTACATTCGAATAAATTACCAAGGGAAATAAGCAAGGGCTGGAAGCAAGAAATTCCTCGGCCCACAGTGCACATATAGGCCTAGCAGTTGGCCCATAGGGGAAGTTGAATTCACGCCTATCAAATTCAAACATTTTTTACTTTTATTCGAATAAATTACCAGGGGAAAAAAGCAAGGGCTGGAAGCAAGAAATTCCTCGGCCCACAATGAACATATAGGCCTAACAGTTGGCCCATGGAGGAAGGATTCACGCCCATCAAATTTCATAAGTTTCGCCATCGATTTTTTTCCGATAAAAGGTGGGTTTTATTGACTCAAAATGAAGCATCAAATGAATACAGGCACCATGAGCACACACCCGGCCTCTGCATAACTAGGATGCAGCCAACACCAACACACACACCCCAAAAGCACGTCGACAAAGAGCAAAGTCATATAAGACCAAAGCTATGCCAAAGCAAAAGAAAAAAAATCCCTAAGGAGATCAAAACAATGGTCGGCAAACTACAACAATAATCATATCCGCACCAACCATCTTTTGACATTACAAGGACAACGATGTTCTTCAACAGCAACGCCTTCAAGAAGGGAGCGATGCTCAAGCGTCGCCGTCACCAGATCCAACCACCAAAGGCTAGATTCTAAGTTGTCACCCTAAAGAACAAATCCAAGCATATCCGAGGAATGCCTTCGACAAGGTTATGACGCAAAAACACCGCCATTGCCAGGTACAACCAAACGTGTCACCTAGTTTTTTCACCACGGAGCTCAAGACAGAGTACTCGAGAAGCACCACCAAATTGAAGTCAAGCATGTGTTATCTCTGCCACTTTTTCACAATACCAGCAGGTACATGCACTGGGCTAGAGATCCCATCGCAGCTCCTGCACAACCATACCCTCTGCGTCAAGTCACCATCCATAGATTGCATCCCACCATCGAAGGCAAACTGGCCAGAGTAAGAGCCGCCAAAATTCACAAAGGAGTCTTTGGTTTGCGTCTCGCTACCTGGCTAGGACAAGCCGTCTGTAGCAGCCACCAGATCTGAGTAGAGGAATCCTCATGAAAACTCTTTGATGGCCACTACAATTTGCAATCCGACTAGCCCACGAGCGATCATCACAATAGACCCACATCGCCAGCTGGAGGCGGAGGGCTAGACCAGATTGACCGCCGGCGGCATGGCCAGATCAGACACGCGGGCTTCAGGCTCAGACATGGAGCGAGAGGCATCGGAGGCCAGCTCCAGTACATCATGTTGTCCTGCCACGCGTGGATCCGATGCCGCCGAGTGCCGGAGCAACCCAAGACAGCGGATGTAGCACAGATGGGCGCACAACCAAGGCCTTGGGGTGCCATCACACTGGATCAGTCCACCTCACACCTGCCGCCGGTGCACCAAAACTAGCCATGCAGGAGGTGCACATTGATGGACCAGCCGTAGCCTGGGTGAGCTGCACCACCGGATTGATCGTCACTTCAGGGAAGATCGCTGCCGCGGGAAGCACATCGACCACACCCGCTACCTTTGGCAGGCAGTGGCGGAGCGTGACACACAATTAAGGAGGGGCTAAAATCTGAACCAGAAGCCAAATGTGCTTGAAAACAGGCCCGAGTAGCACAAAGAAAAAAGAATCAAGCTCCTGTAAGTAACTACCTTACTGGTAAATCGATTTGTTCTCTAAAATCAACATACTTCACTGATAAAATGTACCAAAACGCTTACTATACATAGATAAAAAATATTTTCACTTTTGGAAGGGGGGGTCATGACCCCCTTTGGCCTCCAAGAGGCTCCGCCAGTGTTGGCAGGGGAGGCCCGCCGCCGCCTACGACGATACGGGCGATGCCGGGTAGGAGCGAGATTGGATGGAGGGATTTTTGTACTACAATAATTTAACTGCGAGCTCCTATTTGGTGTGGTTTTCTGTAGCTCAGGCTACACGGTACCCCTTATCTTTGCCATCCATTTATGCATCAAGATACGTGCAGACACATTTATCTTTTTTGTTTCTCTCAAACGACACAACATATGAACTTTAACTTTTGCAGAACAACAATACATTCTAACTAACAAATCTAGGAAAAATACTTTCAGATTTTTTCATGCATTTTAAATACTTGAAATAATATTTTTATTCAAAGAAAATCTCATTTTGTATATTTATATCAGACCAAAAAATCTGAAAGTTTTTTCACACATTGATGTTTTAATGTTTGTTCGATCTGCAAAGTTTGAAGTTCATATGTTGTTTCGTTTTCGAGAAAGAAAAAAGAGAAATCTTCTTGTTGTTAGTTAGTTGGAGAGTACGGATCTCAAAGCAAGGTTGGAGGGTTGAGGATAAGAGGTTCCATGTAGCCTGAGCTACAAAGAAACTTTGTGCACATTTCTACGCCAAAATTTGGATGTTTCGCACATGAGCCTTGCTAGGACTGTCCATTTAGCACTCAGTGTTGTAGCTGATTGTATCGAGTGCTCATCTTTCTCTAAAAATATAGCAAGTGATTCCTACATCTAGTTTTATCAAAAACATGAATATTTAATTATTAAAAAAATATTTTTTGGAAACATATTATTTTCTTTAAAAAATTGAACATTTTACTAAATAAATGTGTACATTAATAAATGTAAATAACATTTAAAAAACATTGAAGATATTTTCAAATTTCTGAACATTTTAAAGTTTTGGGAACTAATTTTACAAATGGTGCACATTCTGTGAAAGAAAACAAATAAAAATTGGTAGAGAAAATATTTGAAATTTAAAATCTGGGTGAGAACCTTCCTAAAACCAAGAAAACCAGACTAAACCTTCCCAAAACAAGAAAATTGTACCCAATGTATTTCGACTATGATCAATAAATAAAGTGTCTTTAGACTAAAAAAGCAAATAGGAAATACCAATTTAATCTCCCCCCTAAAAACAATTTCATTCTCTATGAAACATTGATAATTTCATTTTATATAGAAGGACCTGCCGGCTTAAAACAGTGTAAATTTTCTATTTTATAAAGGTTGCAACTGCGTGATTGAATGGAACGGACGACTACTGTGCGGCAGGTGCAATCCTCAATAATAGTTATTCAATGTATAGATAGCCTAGATTAGCTCAAATGGTAGAGCGCTTATGTATGCTAATAAGAGGCAGGGGGATCGATACCTCCCATCACCAAAAAACATTTTTTTCCTTTTATGCAAATAATTACCAGGAAAAAAAAGTAAGGGCTTGGATCTTGAAATTTGTCGGCCCACAATACATATATAGGCCTAACACTTGGCCCATATGGGAAGTTGAATTCGTGCCTATCAAATTTTGTGAGTTTCATCATTGATTTATTTTTTTACATTCCTAAGTTTCGTCATTTACAAAATTCGTGCCTTACAAAATTGACGCAAACCTGTAGTATAATTTAATTGGAGATCCTTTTTGACGCATTCTACAGGAGCTCTAAATAGCGATCTCTACGGTACCTGATTGTATCTAGTGATTCCTCGGGTTTTCATATTTTAACATTTTTTCCTGTTTGACTACGTTTCAGTCCATTTTTATATTGGGTTTTTCATAAGTAGATATATATTTATTTATTTATTTTTCAAAAAACGAACATTTTTAGAAAATATGGTTTTATTTTGACAAAGCGAACAATTTATAAAGCCTTTGCGATTCTTTCATAATCATTAACATTTTTGTAATTTGTGAACATTTTTTAATAAACTACTATGGGTTTTTTAAATCTGAGAACATTTTCTGAGTCTCGGGAACCAATTTTAAAAACTGTGGGCACTTTTAAAACCTGATACAAATTGGTAGCGAAAACAAAAAAACAACGAAAAAACGGGGTGAGAACCCTCCTAAAACCAGGAAAACCAGACTAAAACTTTCCCAAAACTACGACCTATCTGCTGTGGGTGATACGTCGACAATTTTCACAACAAGAATCAAATACAAAATACCAATTTAATTCACTCTCTAAAAAACTATTTAATTCTCTGTAAAAACTTTGATAATTCACTTTTATATAGAAGGAACTGTATGTTAAAATAGTGCAATTTTTGTATCATTAGGTATGTTTTGAAATGTGTTTTCATAGTGTATAATAATTATTATACTTTGAAGTAATTTTTCGTCAAAAACAATTATGCTTTGAATGTTGCTCCAAAGACGCGTCAATGTCATAAACCAGCGTATATAGTTCTATATATGGTAATTTTATTTTCTGAACCTGTGTCTCATGAGCACGCCACTCAAAATCGTATCATATTTCGTTAGAAGGCAACATCGAGCGCAACTACGTAGTGTTCTCCTTTCTCCTGCTTCCTCCCTCTGCTTCAAAAATTGAGCACCTCTCTTTTTCTTCCTTCATGCCACACATCTCCATATCTTGTTAACCCCATGCAACCTGACATGGTGCCACCTTTCCCCTCCCTTCATCTATCTCCGCCCTTGCCAAATCTACCTCCATATTTCACATTGTTTTACTTTGATCTTATTGTCATCCACACTATGTTACTCTCACAGCACATACACGCCTTCTGTAACCAACAAAACTCTCTGCCATTGCTCACACGGTCTCCTGTGAATGGCTACTCATTAAGCCCCATGCCATAAAATGGGCAGTGTGAGGATGGTAAGGTAATTGTAAACCTGTTCCCATCACTCGATCATGGTGGCAAAGGTTCAATCGGCTTCACCTCTGAATTTGCTCTATTCCATGTATACGAGCCTTGGGGCTCATGTCCAAGCCCAGTATAGCGACGTGGGAGAAGGATATCTTTTGGGCACTCGCTAGCGTACAAAAATCAAAAAGACTTTTCATTGGTGTAAAAACCAGGAACAATTTATGTAACAACCATCGCCACAACCGAAGAAAATGTTTACTGTAAATTCAAACCAAAGTTATGAGTATTACGACTAACATAGCACATTTATGTTTTTGTTTGTCGACCTATGGATTAAATCAAAAGTTGAAATATGATGTTCGATCTAGTCCCACACAGATCATGGGAGGGCCAGAGCACGAGTTATAAGGATGGGGTGGCCCTTCCTACCAGGCCCTTTCGGACGCCACGTCCTTTGTATGAGCCAACCCATTCTGATTTTTTCCCACCGATTTTGAGAAGGTTATAGAACCTTCCATGAACATGTTTTTTCTTAGTATTTTTCTAGTTATTTCCCTCTTTTATCCGTTTCATTTTTTCTTTTCTCTTTTCTATTCTTCTTTTCTTTGTTTTCCATTTTCCATTTCTTTTTTCCATGTTTGTTTTTATTTCATTTTCATTGTCATTTGTATATTTTACCTTTTTGTTAATTTTTTCTTTTTCATTTTGCAAAAAACCCTTTCAAATTCATGAATATTTATTAAATTCACAAACATTTTCTGAAATCAAGAAAACAATCATGAACATTTACAAATTCACAAATATGTTTTCAATTCATGGACATTTTTTGTAAATTCGTGCACATTTTTTTCAACTGCCAACATTTTTTGAACCGCGTGGACATTATGTTGAATCGGCAAACATATTTTTGAATCAATGAATATTCTAAAAAATGTAACAATTTTGATATTCACGAACATTTTTTTATTTGACGAGCATTTTCTGAAATGCAGGAATATTTTTTGAGTTCGCACATTTTTTGATCGGTGGAGATTTTTATAATTGATGATATTTTTGAATTTATGAACAATTTTTGGAATTCAGAAATATTTTTCAAATATTCTGAACATTTTTTAATTTGAAAACTTTTTTCAAAATATGAAACTTTTTTATTTCGCCAACATTTTTTAAATCATGATAATATTTTGCATATGCAATTTACAAAATTACGTATATATTTTGAATCTGCGGACGTTCAAGGATTGTGTGTTACTTGAACACTCCCCCCCCCCCCCCCCTCTCTCTCTCTCTTCATTTACTATTATGCCACATAAGCAAAGTACTTATGAACATGGCAAAAAACCTAAAAAGGCATGCAGAGAATTGATTGAAATCAACCATAATTAATGGGGAAGATCAAGGGTAAAAAAAACCTGGACAACGGTCTAGGTCTGGTGGTGCAACACGGTGCATGTGTGCCATCGTGCCAGGACCAACGTTGCAGACAACTTTGACAGGATCGCGGAAACGATGTGATGCGGAGAGGATTTTGTTTTTTTGGGGAGGGAGGGGGGGAGGATTTTGAGATTCCAGGATGTGAGGAGGGGAAATATGTGTCCTCTAGTTTCCCGCCTACACAAGGTCGTAAAAGGATAGGGAGCGACAAGTGAAATGGTTAGAAGGACGGTGGTATCCCTAGCCCACCAAGGGTTCAAATCCTGCTGCTCGCATTTTTCTGAATTTATTATAGAATTTTCGACGATATAGTGTAGCTCCCTGGTGGTTAAACGATGTGTCATCTCGATGTTCCTGCTGCTCGTGTGCTACCACGACCATCTCTGAGTTTGCCACCTTATTGTCTGGATAGTGTTGCCTAGTAGATGGCTCGGCATAACTTGTGTTGCTCCTCCCAGCCACGTATTTTCTTAAGGTAGTTGGCTTTGTGTTGTGTTGTAACTTGTAACTATGTATGGGGTATTTTGTTTTTACCTGTTCTTTGCTCCTAGGGACATAAATATGCAAACGGAAGTTAACACGGGCGTCCATTTCGGTCTTGTTTAAAACTAGATCATGGTTTTTGATCCTGTCTTCCTCAAAAACCGGTTCATGGCCTTCAACCTGGTCTCCCTCATAAACCAACTCATTTTCTTTGAATACATATCATATTCAAGCGGGGAGGAGTAGTCTTTAGGGCATCTCCAACACCATCCCCTAAAAAGGACACACTATTCATCCACGGACAGGATGCGGGAGCCGGTCATCCAACCACGTCCCTTGAATAAGCATCAAATCCAGCCAGCAGAGATGGGTCAGGTGAACCTAGAGGGCAAAGCACATGGGCTGTGAGGACATGTGGTCCAACTGATTGACAGTGGGCGAAGCGGACCTCCGCATGCCGTTTAGGCCCCCCCTTGAATGACAAAGGTGTGCGACACCATGGTCCGGACATATACGGGAGTTTTGGGGATTCACTTTGGAGATGCCTTCGCCATCTTTCGTAAGGTTTCATCATGTATCAAAACTCAAATTTTAAAAGTAATGAAAATATATTCAAGTGCAACCTTGTTTAAAAGTCGCCAGGAACATAAATATACAAACGGAAGTTAACACGGGCGTCCAGTTCAGAAGGAAAAATGATTTCAAACTTTGAAATCACATGAAAAAGGCATGGATTCGTGGGACACTCTAAAACTCTATCAAAAGCTGTCTGCCCAGAAAATGGCCATCTTGCACGGGGAATAAATTGCAGAGAAATGAGGATACAAATCTTCAACCCAATGAATGACTACAACATGCACGACTGCACGAGATATCCCGATGTGCACTTCTCACCGGGTGAATTGTCCTGCAAGTGCTAACCTAGTGGCAGCGTTTGCTTGACAGAGCAGCATCATGCTCGATCGTGATCTCGTCCGAGCAAACTTGGGGTATTGCAGCTGCAAAGACGGACAGGGCACATGGCGGGGTTGGGGCGCGTGGCCGCAACGTCCGTCTGCATCGATCGGACCGACGCCCGGTTTGCCACCCTTTCCTCGGACGCGAGCGCGCATGCGGAGGCCCCGCGGGACACGGCCGGCGTGGCTCCGGCGGGCGCTCGCTCGCACGCACCGCCCCACTGCCAAGTGCCAACCGCCGTCTCCACCTCGGTACGAGCAAAAGGTCGAAGAGCTGTTCTATTTTCTCGGTCTTCGGAATCCGTCAAGTCCCTACTACGTGCACATGCACATGCATGCTTCTGCGCGCCGTCCCTATGTGTCTACGTACGCCTAGTTTATTCATGAGTCCATGCTGCGTTTGTAAAATGTAAACGAGCAATGCTACAGCTACGAACAAAGTTAACGTAATCTTACGTGATTAGACAGCTGGCAATTTGTGATTGGGATTAGAGGGGAGGAGGGGCCCATCCCACTGGGGGCGATAGAATTATGGAGGACGGTTACGTTAACTTTGTTCGTAGCTGTAGCATTGCTCAATGTAAACCCTTCTTTGTTAGGAAATGCTCCTTAATAATCGATGCTTTGCTGGAGGGCCGACCGGCTAGCTTGCTGCAGTGCTGCTCACACACAGCACAGCGTCGCTTGATTCCTGGAGCTCATCAAGCTAGCTGCTCCCTAATCATCATCAGTGTTAGCTACTCTAACTAACTAGGTTCATCAGTTAATTCTCTTTTGCAACCGAAAAAGCAACTCACTCGAGACTTTGCTCATTAGACTAGGAACTAGGTTGAGTAGTAGATGCAAAGAGGAGGCTCGTGGCTCATCCTTGAACTTCAAGCCACTTTAATTAGTTTATCATCCTACGATAATAAACCAAGAAAGAACCATACCTACTCTACACTGGCTCCAGCAGAGTGTACTTTTCTATACGCTCTCGTACGTCCCGAGCACATGGGATGGGAGACGCGAAACCGCTGCCGCTATCACCAGGCAGCACCCCGCCCCGTCTCCTACAACCCCGCTCCACTCCACTCACCGGCGGATCAGCTCGACAACTCCTATAAATCGGCGCCACCAACACCACCGAATCTCCCACCTACGCCTACGCCTCCAAGAGTCCAACCAACCACCCAAGATACTACATACATTCTCCCGGAATCAACCGGAGCAGGAGCGGTAGATCGAGATGGGGGATCAGGGCAACGGCTCGTCGTCGTCGTCGTCGTGCCGCGGCCGGCGGGGCCCGGCAGGGTTCGGGCTGGCGCTGGCCCGGCTGGTGCGGAGGATGCGGAGGCGGAGCAAGATGCTGCTATGCACGGCGGCTCCCACGGGCGCGTCGTCCCGGTGCCGCCAGTACGACCCGCTGAGCTACGCGCGCAACTTCGACCGCGACGGCTTCGGCTCCGCGCTGGACGACGACGTCTCCGGCGCCGGCCACCTCTGCCACCACTACACCTTCGCCTCGCGCTTTGTGCTCGCCTCTTCCGACGCCCGCCAGCCGCACTAGGACGTGCCGCTGGCCGGCGAGCGAGCTGGTCGCAAGTAGCACTAGCGTAGCGCCGTAGCCAGAGCTGCTTTGTTTTGTTTCGTTCTTTGTCCCCCGGCTTCAGCTAGCGGAGTAGCTAGATGGTCTGGGTGTTCGTATGTGGGGTCGATTACCAGGCCGGCCTCCTTGTCTCCTAAAATTTGTGACCACTTGGAGAGCTGCAGGAAAATTAGCCAAGTGGATGAAATGTTTCCAAGATATAAAAGCTAAGATTTCTTGAATTTGTCGGCCTCTTGTTTCCGTCTCTAATAATGTTCCTGATAGTACTAGTCATCTCTTCATACGCCCTTTGTCGGAAAAAAAAAACCATCTCTTCATAGGCATCTCTGGGACCTGGAGGTGAGTCGAGGCTGGCATTGCATCTGTAGAGAATGATTTGGTGCATCGATGATTGATTGATCGTGCACTAGTCACATATATATAGGTACAAGGGGTGCGACCGGTATCTTGTCTCCTAAGATATACGTACATACAGAGGGAGACGGACACTATAGGTACTGCATACAAGACCCAGACGTACGTACGTGTAAACATGTTCAACAACCCCCCCCCCCCCCCCCCCGCGCAGTCGAAGCGTCGCCGGTGACGCAGAGACAGGACCGAAAGCCCTCGAATGTCGAGGTGGGTAGTCCCTTCGTCATGACATCGGCGAACTGCTGATCAGTGGGCACATGTAGAACACGAACACGACCAAGTGCGACGTGCTCCCTGACGAAGTGAATGTCGAGCTCAATATGCTTCGTCCGTCGGTGATGGACAGGGTTGGCAGCAAGGTAGACCGCGGAGACATTGTCACAGTAGACAAGTGTCGCCTTGGTGACCTCACATAGCAATGTCGGGGAACGTAGCAATAATTCAAAATTTTCTACGCATCACCAAGATCAATCTATGGAGATTCTAACAACAAGAGAGGGAGAGGATGAGTTGATCTTCATACCCTTGAAGATCGCGATGTGGAAGCGTTACAAGAACGCGGATGATGGAGTCGTACTCGCGGCGATTCAAATCGCGGAAGATCCGATCTAGCGCCGAACGGACGGCGCCTCCGCGTTCAACACACGTACAGCCCGGGGACGTCTCCTCCTTCTTGATCTAGCAAGGGGAGAGGAGAAGTTGAGGGAGAACTCCGACAGCACGACGGCGTGGTGGTGGTGGAGCTCGTGGTTCTCCAGCAGGGCTTCGCCAAGCACTATGGACGAGGAGGAGGTGTTGGAGAAGGGAGAGGGCTGCGCCAGGGGAAGGGTGCGGCTGCCCTCTCTCCCCCTCACTATATATAGGGGAAGGGGGTGGAGGAGGCGCCCTAGGGTTCCCTTGGGGAGGGGTGGCGGCCACAGGGGAAACCCTAGATGGGTTTGGGCGCCCCCACCCCTAGGAAACTTGCCCCCCAAGCCGGGAGGGGTGGATGCCCTAGGGGAGGCGCCCCCACCTCTCCACGTTACGTGAGATGGGGTGGGAGGGGCGCACAGCCCCTTAGTGGGCTGATGTGCCCCCTCCCCTTGGCCCATAAGGCCCCCCAACGCTTGCTGGGGCCTACGAAACACCTTTCGGTCACGCTGGTCGTCACCCGGTACTCCGAGAACAATTCCGGACTCCAATACCCTTCATCCAATATATCGATCTTCACCTCCGGACCATTTCGGAGTTCCTCTTCACGTTCGGGATCTCATCCGGGACTCCGAACAACCTTCGGTAACCACATACTATTTCCCATAACAACTCTGGCGTCACCGAACCTTAAGTGTGTAGACCCTACGGGTTCGGGAACTATGCAGACATGACCGAGACGTTCTCCGACCAATAACCAACAACGGGATCTGGATACCCATGTTGGCTCCCACATGTTCCACGATGATCTCATCGGATGAACCACGATGTCGGGGATTCAATCAATCCCGTATACAATTCTCTTTGTCAACCGGTATGTTACTTGCTCGAGATTCGATCGTCGGTATCCCAATACCTCGTTCAATCTCGTTACCTGCAAGTCACTTTACTCGTTCCGTAATGCATGATCCCGTGACTAACTACTTAGTCACAGTGAGCTCATTATGATGATGCATTACCGAGTGGGCCCAAAGATACCTCTCCGTCATACGGAATGACAAATCCCAGTCTCGATTCGTGCCAACCCAACAGACACTTTCAGAGATACCTGTAGCGCACCTTTATCGCCACCCAGTTATGTTGTGACGTTTGGTACACCCAAAGCATTCCTACGGTATCTGGGAGTTGCACAATCTCATGGTCCAAGGAAATGATACTTGACATTAGAAAAGCTCTTAGCAAACAAACTACACGATCTTGTGCTATGCTTAGGATTGGGTCTTGTCCATCACATCATTCTCCTAATGATGTGATCCCGTTATCAATGACATCCAATGTCCATGGTCAGGAAACCATAACCATCTATTGATCAACGAGCTAGTCAACTAGAGGCTCACTAGGGACATGTTGTGGTCTATGTATTCACACATGTATTACGGTTTCCAGTTAATACAATTATAGCATAAACAATAGACAATTATCATGAACAAGAAAATATAATAGTAACCATGTTATTATTGCCTCTAGGGCATATTTCCAACAAGCAACTCCTGAATTAGCTGTCGTAGCCAAGAGCACTTCGCGACGGTGTTGGCCACGGCCCGGTACTCAGCCTCAGCGCTCGATCGTGAGACCGTGGGCTGTCGTTTAGACGACCACGAAATCAGAGAGGGCCCGAGGTAGATGCAGTAGCCGGAGGTGGAGCGACGAGTGTCGGGACACCCAGCCCAGTCGGCGTCGGAGTAGGCGACAAGGTTGGTGTCAGGTGATGTCGTCAGGGTGAGACGCATGGCTATGGTGCCACGTATGTACCGAAGTATACGTTTCACGAGAGCCCAATGGGTGTCACGAGGAGCATGCATATGAAGGCACATCTGCTGGACAGTGTACTAAATGTCCGGACGCGTCAGTGTGAGGTACTGAAGCGCACCGACGATGGAGCGGTAGAAGGGAGCGTCGGACGCAGGAGAACCCTCAATGGCGGACACCTTAGCCTTCGTGTCGACAGGCGTGGGAGCAGGCTTGCAGTTAAGCATGCCCGCTCGCTCCAGAAGCTCGTAGGCGTACTTCTGCTGGTGCAGGAAGAAGCCAGTAGCCCGGCGCACTACCTCGATGCCGAGGAAGTAGTGGAGAGCCTCCAAGTCCTTGAGGGCGAACTCGGTGTCGAGGCGAGCTGTGCTCTACTGAAGTAGCGCTGGCGAGGACGCAGTCAGGATGATGTCGTTGACGTACAGTAGGAGGTATGCGGTGGCGGGGCCCTGGTGATAGACAAACAGGGAGGCATCGGACCGTGTGGACCGGAACCCCTGCTGCTGAAGGAAAGCCGAGATCCGCTGGTACCAAGCCCGAGGCGCCTTCTTCAACCCGTAGAGAGAACGGGAGAGCAAGCACACATGGTCCGGATAGTCGGTGTCGATGAAACCAGTAGGCTGCTGACAGCACACCTGCTCGTCAATATGGCCATGCAAGAAAGCATTAGACACATCGAGCTGGTGGACTGGCCAGGCGCGAGAAACAGCAAGCTGGAGGACGGCGCGAATCGTGCCCGGTTTGACAACCGGGGCAAAGGTGTCGGTGAAGTCCATGCCGGCACGCTGGCGGAAGCCGCACATCACCCAACGCGCCTTGTAGCGCTCGAGAGAACCGTCGGGGCGAGTCTTGTGGCGGAAGACCCACTTGCCAGTGATGACATTGGCACGGGGAGGCCGCGGAACAAGCTACCACATACGGTTGCGCCGCAGGGCGTCAAACTCCTCACACATCGCAGCTAGCCATATCGGATGCCGAAGGGCTGCGCGAGCGGAGGTGGGTAGCGGAGACGGCGCCGAGGTGGATGCAGCACACACGTACTCGTCCGACGGGTAGCGCGTGCTGGGACAAACTGTCCCGGTTCGAGCCCGAGTGACCACACCAGTGAGGGGTGAGGCCGCAGCGACGGGGGCCACAGGGGCCACGGCGGGGGCGGCCGAGGAGGCCGCGGCATCAGGGGCCGCAGCGGGGGCTGCCGAGGGGGCCGCGGCAACGGGGGCCGCCGGGGGTCCGCGGCGGGGACGGCCAAGGGGCCGCCGCGACAGGGCCCGCCGGCGCGGGGAGCGCGGGCAGGGCCGACTCCGGGGCGCGGAGGGGCGGTCCGCCAGAGGTGGAGGCAGGGGCGAACCGCGCCGCGGGAGACGCCGAAGGTGACGGTACCTGCTGAAACGGGAACACCAGCTCATCAAAGTACACATGCCACAAGTGAAAACGCGGTGGGACATTGGATCATAGCACCGGTAACCTTTGGTGTTGGGAGGATAACCAAGGAAAATGCAAGGAAGCGACCGGGGTGCGAGTTTGTGAGGAGCAGTGGACGCGGTGCTAGGACAACAGAGACACCCGAAGATGTGAAGACCATCATAAGATGGAACCGCACCAAAGAGGAGCTGGTGAGGAGTGTAGTTGCACCGGGAACAACAGGGGCGAATGTTAATGTGGAGGCTGGCGGTCGCGAGCGCGTCCGGCCAGAACCGAGGAGGCACGTAGGAGTGGAAGAGCAACGTGCGGACACGGTCATTAAGAGTGCGAAGGACGCGCTCGGCCCGACCATTCTTCTGCGATGTGTAGGGGCAGGTGAGGCGAAAGATGGTGCCATGGGACACAAGTAAATTGCGGACGACGACGTTGTCAAACTCCTTGCCGTTGTCAGTTTGCAAGGCGAGAATAGGACGACCGAACTGTGTGGTGACATATGAACAAAAGGTTGTGAGTGTGGCAAGAGCGTTGGACTTGCGACGGAGAGGGAATGCCCACACATAATCAGAAAAATCATCCAATATCACCAGATAGTATAAATAGCCCGTGTTGCTAGCAACCGGGGACGTCCAAACATCACTATGCAATAACTCAAATGGAAAGGTGGAAATGTTTATAGACTCGCTAAAGGGAAGACGAACGTGCTTGCCAAGACGGCAAGCCTCACAAGTGTGATCGTCGATCTTATTACATGAGAAAGAAAAACTCTGAAGAATCTGACGCATAACAGTGGAGTTGGGATGACCAAGACGGGCATGCCAAAGATCGACATTGGCGGCGAAGGCGACGAGACGACGAGTGCTGGTGGCGCCGGAGGGATGCACTGGGTAAAGCTCGTCCGGGCTGTCACATCGGTGGAGTACCATCCGTGTACGGGCGTCCTTCACAGAAAAACCGTTATCGTCAAATTCAACAGTGATAGGGTTCTCACGAGCAAGGCGACGAACAGAAACAAGATTAGTAACTAGGTCAGGAGACACAATAACATTAGACATATTGACAAGAGTAGAAGTAGATGGAAAAGACATATGACCGACATGTGTAATGGGTAGGGAGGAACCGTTACCAACGATGATACGGGTGGGAGTATGAATGGGAGTGGCAGACGTGAGGTTACCGGGATGAGCAACCATGTGAGCGGTGGCGCCCGAGTCCATGTACCAGTTACCACCGCCACCATAGGTGCTCGATGACGGGGCAGAGTGCAGGGCAGCGAGCTGGGCCGGGTCCCACGGCGGCGGCACCTGAGGAGGGTAAAACCCTCCGTAGGCCGGCGCGGGAGCTGCACCGAAGGCCGACACGACGGTGGCGCCGTAGGCGGGCGCGGCCCCGTAGGCCGGCGTGGACCTGTAGGCGGGCGCAGGCGGGGGGGGGGGGGGCACCGTAGCCGCTGTAGGAAGCGGCGTACTGCGCGGCGAAGAGAGCCTGGTGGCCCGCCCGGCGAGGCCCAAGGATGCCTGGAGCAGGAGCCGGAGGGACCGGCATCGAGTACGCGTGGACGACGCCGGTCAACGGGTTGGTGCCGTACGTCCATGGGGAGTCACCTACTGCTGCTGACGAGCCCCCCTCCCGCACCTGTTGCTGCTTGCGGCCGCCCCCGCGGCGGTTGCCGCGGCGTCCGCCGCCCGGCTGCTGGGGGGCAGCGCGAGGGGCGGGAGGCGCGGGCGGGAGGGGGAAATACCCCGGAGGCGCAGGGGGCGGGGGCTGCTGGCGCGGCGCGGGTGGGGCGGCCGGTGGAGGGGCACCACGAGAGGTGCCGGCGGCGAGGGCGTGATGCTGCACATGCTTCTTGACCCCCTTCATCTGGCGCTCTTCCAACCGCTAGTACGTCACGAACTTGAGGAAGGAGGGCTCCGGCATCAAGGTAAGGTTGGAGGCGGCGTTGCCGAAGTCCTCGTTGAGGCCGGCGGTGAGCGTGCTGAGGAGGAGGTCGTCATCCACCTTGGCTCCAATGTCACGGAGCTCATCCGCCAACGTCTTCAGGCGGCGGCAGTAGCCTTCAATGGACTGTTTATCCTTGTGTCAGTCAAAAAAAAATTCTACTGCAAAAAAATGCGGCACTGAAGCTTGTTGTTGGTGAAGAGGCCGTTCAGCTTGACCCACATGGCGCGGGCGTCGTCGCCGGCGCTCACGACCGTGTGGGACAAGTCCTTGGAGATGGTGGTGAAGAACCACCAGATGATCGTGGTGTCGATCGCGGTCCACTCGGCGTCGTCCACCATGGCGCGGGAGTCCACGGTGCCATCCACATGATCCACGAGGTTGTTCTCGCGGAAGAGCAGCGGGAAGTACGTCTTCCACACGAAGTGCGTGGAGTTGGAGGCATCAAGGACCACGGGGACGCGTACATGGACGTTGATGTCGCGGATCTCAACAGGGTCGATGGCGAAGGGGTTGGAGTAGGTGGAGGCGTTGGACGACATGGCTGCGAGGTCGTGGGGAGGGAGGCGACGCGGCTTGGGGAGAAGCGGCGCGGCGGTGGAAGACGGGTGGCGCGGCGTGGAGGGGAGGGCGCGCGGGGAGGAGGGGCGGTGGCGGCGGCGTGGGGCGGCGGCGGTAGATCACGGCGGCGGCGGCAGCCCGAGGTGGCGGCTAGGGTTAGCGGAAGCAGAAGGATCGACTTGCGATAGATATCATGTAGAAAATGATTTGGTGCATCGATGATTGATTGATCGCGCACTAGGCACATATATATATATGTAAAGGGGTGCAGCCGGTATCTTGTCTCCTAAGATATACGTACATATAGAGAAAGACAAACACTACAGCTACTGTATATAAGACCCAGACCTATACATGTACACATGTTCAACAGCATCAAGTGACCGAGAGTGGCTGGAGGAGTACAATAATTGCTGCTGCTGAGGATGCAGTTTAGGCAGGGTGACTACTCTGGCTAGTCATCACCGCGATTGTTCGAATGGGAGTAGGACGCGCCATGTCCCACGGGTGGTGCCGATCAGCGGCGGTCTTCGTTATTTCACCGATCTGGCATTGATTCGACCAGCAAACTATGGGCCGGGCAATAAACACGGGTGCAGGTTTCATGGCAGTAAAACTTGGAGGGTATCGTCGCGACAACTATACACTCAGTTAAAGCCAGAGCAACTCCTGTCCCACCTCAAGCTTTTCGTGCGGCGTACAGTACTGCGCCGGTCCATTTCTAAAGTTGCTCTCGTTCGCTCGCTCGCTGTTTGGTGTGTTCGCTGCTGCGGTTTTCCTTGTTTTTTTTTTTGGTTTCATTTGCTTTATCATTTTTCGTTTTTTTGGTTTTCAATGATTTTGTTTTCTATTTTCATCTTTTTCTTAGTTTCTTTATTGAGGTTTTACTGGTTTTTTTGGATTTTGTTTCTTTGGTTTTCTTTGTTACTTTCTACTCCCTCCGTCTCATAACGTAAGATGTTTTTTGACACTACACTAGCTAGTGTCAAAAACGTCTTACATTATGGGACGGAGGGAGTAGCTTTTTTTTTCTTGGCTTTTATTGTTTACATTCTTTTGCAATAGTTTTCTTCGGGTTTTTTTTTTCTTTTGTATTCTTTGTTTTTTCTTTGTTGTTACTGGTTTTCTTTCTTTTTTCTTTAAATTATTTTTGACGGTTTTGATCGCGTTTTTCTTTTCTTTTTCTATAGAACAAGAACATCTTCTGTAGGCATTTAACATTATTAAAATGCATGAAATGTTTGTCATATACGTCATAAACATTTTTTTTGTACACATAGTAGGATTTATAAATGCATGATTAAAAATTTCTTAAATATATGGTATTAACTTTTTTCATACACATTTTACAATTTTATTATACACCGAAACATTTTTATACAAATTTAACATTTTTCAAATACATGATTAACAAATTTCAAAAATATGTGTTTAAAGATTTCTTTAATATGTATTAAAAAATTTAAATGTCACAATTTTTTTGGAATGTTATGGATGTTATCAATTTTCTACACTAAGTTAACATTTTTTCAAATTCATGATTTGAAAGAAAATTTTGTAAATTTAAATTTTGGAATGTCCGCATTTAATTATTTGATTGAAAATATAAACACATGTAAAAAGGAAAATATGAACAGACAAAATTGAAAGAAATGGCTTACTCGCTATTGGGTCGGCCCACTATATGCGTCCTTGACGCAACACTGCCTTCCACCTCGCACTAAGCGAAGCATAGGCGGACTAGGGAATATGGCCATAGCTAGAATGTATCGATGCGTTTGGTTGCTTGCATGCCCAAACATGCTCGTTGGATGCAGAAAAAAACCTCTTTGTTTGCGTACACGAGAGCCTGCCCTGCACGCATACGAACTTTGAAGTATCCCAGGGCGTGGCTCACTAGGAACACCCAAATCGGTTGTTTTCACTGAGCCATGCTGAGTAGAGCGCAAAAGGGGGGACTTCATGCCCGGCGATGCATGGGGATTCGATAAGGAGATGGCAGGAGACCAAAATCTATCTGCACTGGATGGTGTGAAATATGCCTTACCCTTCACCCATGTTACTCGCTCACCTTCAGCGGTAGGACAATCCAACGTCATTTCTAGGCACCGAGGGCGGCGGTAGCCGCTTAGGCATCAACAAGTTAAATCTCAAGTGGCATGACCTACTTGTCTCCTTTGTCTTCATCCCTGTCTCATCCGTCTCGTCTCCGGCATGGGCAGATCATCGACTCCATCAACGATAAGCACCATAGAACCAACCTCCGCTGTTAGGTCGTTAAATAGGGTATAGGGTCGATTTCGCCATTATGTACTTACGGCAAGATCAGTTCCACTAGGACGAACTGATGAAGTTGGTTGATCAGGCAACAACACTCATGGATGTGATTCAGACCTTAGTCGTGTTGGTCCTCAAGGGAGCGGTTCGTCATGGTGATAAGCATGTGATCTGTTATGGTCCCTTGTTAGTCCAAGATAGGGAGAGGATGACGAATATGGACCACATCTACAACATCAACTACATGCTTCAAATGCGAAGAGAATGTTTTGCAAAGTGGTGACTTTTAGGCACAAGGGGTTTCTATAAGAGATAGCATCTACACCGATGTGAAAGAGTAAATAGCAATGTTTCTTCATGTTATGGGTCATAATGAAAGGTTCAGGGTACATCACATCGAAAAGATCTAGTGAGACAATTTTTAGACATTTCAACAAAGTATTGTAAGCGATTTGGGAGCATATGTGAAGTAAAACCCACGGCAACATGGAGAGTGGATTTTCTCCCATGCACGGGAGGTCCTGTGCATGGATTAGTCCATTGATTATCTTGGATGGCCTCTGCAAGCAACCTTTTGCAACTTTTGGCAGCTCCAACCATCCCACCTCCTATCATTTTTCTTTTGACTTTCAATATTGAATATTTTATGTATTTCGAACGACAAGTCTAGCTTATTTTTCGTATTCACATTCATGCTGCTTGTGACGAAGGCTTTCAAATAAGATCCATTTTGAATATGTTTGATGAGTTTATAAATCTTCGTTAAGTTTCAGCCGCTGAAACTTGGTACGAGCGAACGGCAAAATCACAAGTTTCAGATACTGAAACTTAAAATTTGGTGTGCCCCCATGGAGAATCCAATGATTTTGCTGATCACGAGGCAAATCGAGCGGCCATGCAAGTTTCAACTACTAAAACTTGATTGCAACGATGATAAATTCAGCAAGTTTCAAAATTAAAACTTAAACCTACATCCTAAACCATAAACACTAAAGCCCTCAGCCCAGAACCTAAAACCCTAAAAGCATATGAATTTTGGTAAAGCTTAATGTTACATTACTAAGTTTCAATAATTGAAAAAAATGAAGTTGGTGAAGTATAATCAAGATTGGTCTTGTTCGAAAGTTCTCGTTTTGACGAATAGAAAACATGCATACATGAGCCCCTCCAAAAATAATTAATGACTAAACCATTCACACAAAGAAGATAAGAATGCACGCATGCATGGGACCTCCCGTGTACATGTACGGGAGAATCTCTTTTTATCTGTCCTAAATCTGAGCCCATTTTTCAGATCCAATGTACAAATGTCTGTAGATGCTACAACCATGATTCCCGAGAAAGAAATGCCATAGTTTCGAAATGGACGCGACATGTTCAGCAGTCCAAACCACGATGGAATACTTTTAGCCTCCATGTAATGCGGCAAGATCCCCGTACTAAAATCTCCACAGAATTTTGATGCGTCTTCCCATTTTCCACTTCTCCAGTCAGGCCTAATCAGTAGCCTTTTGCAAACGTGGTCTAAGTACAGCAACAGGCAAACGATAACGTGGAATAGAACTTTTCCACAGGAATAGAACAAAACCATTGCTAATACTCCCAAGAAGACCGCAAACCAGGTCAACACACTCCCACAATAGCTTGTAGTAACATCATTTCGTCGACACCTCTGGAGTCTGTGAAGAAAAGGTCCCATGTATGTTGATTGCCGGAAGAAAAATGCCACTGTTTGCGAGTTGCATTGCAACATGCATCGCCCAAAAATTCCCGTACTAAAATTTCCAAAAAAATTCTATGCATATTCAACTTTCCACTTCTCCAGAGAAGGTCTTCAGTAGCCTTTTGCAAACGTGGCCTACAGGCTACAGCTAACATGTACAGATTTTCCACAGGATGAGAACAAAACCTTCGCTGTTTTAGACAGCCACCAGGTAATGCGTACAAGAAGACCGCAAACCAGGTCAATACCCTGCCAATATAGCCTCCAGTAACATCAATTCATCGATACCTTTGGAATCTTGTGAAGAAAAGGGTCACCCACTAGTCTGGTATGCTCTACTGCAAACCGAGACACCAGCGCTTACACTGCCACCAGCACGGCAACACGCCTATATAACTTGTGTGCGAGCCAAAGCTGTAGACACACATGACCCAACCAGCTTTCTTGATTCCTCACTCTACGGCCCGCAGTCCACCCTAGCTAGCCTAGATATGGCAACCATGGCACGGCCTGTGGGAGCCTTGCTGCTGCTTCTTCTGCTGACCCTGCGGCTGGCGGCTGCGAGCAGCATCCGCAACCCCGAGCGCGACGCACTGCGGGCGTTCAGGGCCAGCGTGTCGGACCCGGAGGGCAAGCTCCAGTCGTGGAACAGCACGGCGCACTTCTGCCGGTGGGCAGGGGTGAACTGCACGCACGGGCACGTCACGGCCCTGCGGATGATGTCCTTCGGCCTCACCGGGACCATCTCCCCTGCCTTGGGCAACCTCACCTACCTGGAGAGGCTCGACCTCAACCGGAACGCCCTCTATGGAGGCATCCCGGCGAGCCTTGGCCAGCTGAGGCACCTCAGGTACCTTGGCCTTTGCGACAACAGCGGGGTGAGCGGGGAGATACCCAACAGCCTCCGCAACTGCACTAGCCTTGCCACTGCTTATCTGCACAACAACACCCTCAGTGGCACCATCCCCGGATGGCTCGGGACGCTGCCGAACCTCACCACCCTCTGGCTAAGACACAACTCGTTGTCCGGCGAAATCCCACCATCACTTGGCAACCTTACAAAGCTCGAAAGCCTCATGCTAAACCAGAATCTTTTGAAAGGCACCCTCCCTGAAGGCCTCTCGCGTCTTGCTCTCCTTCGGGACCTCAATGTCTACCAAAACCACTTGGGCGGTGATATCCCACCAAGATTCTTCAACATGTCCTCGTTAGAAAACATGTCCTTTGCTAACAATGAGTTCACAGGAAGCCTGCCATCACACGTAGGAGCTGGGATAAAGAATCTTCAGTTACTCCTTCTCGGCGGGAACAAGCTGACTGGGTTGATCCCAGCATCACTAGCCAACGCCTCTGGCATGGTGCATCTCAGCCTGTCAGACAACTGCTTCATCGGATGTGTGCCCTGATTACGAAACCGACTTATGAGAGGCCTTGGGCCCTCTCCCACCAAAAGACTAGCCTGAGGAAACACCCCCGCCCTTATAAGTCGTGTTACGTCTCTCCCCACAATTGATGTGGGACTAAACCCAACACTGGCGACGACAGTCTGGCGCGAGCCACGAATACGCCGCAGAGGACATGGGCCGCGCGGACAAGGCCGGCAACCATGTGGCGGCGGTAGCGGAAGGAGCTGCGGCGGAGGCTCGGCCAGCCATGGCAAGGAGGGCGGGAGCAACGGCGATCGTCGCGTGGTCGGGCGCGGCGTCGGAGCGGCTGGACATGGCGGTGGCAGTGGCCGACAGGCGAGAGGAAGAAGCCGAACGCTTGCTGGTTCGCGTGCGAGGTGATTTGGTTTACAACAGCTGCCCAAGTGATGTATATTTGCAGCACTTGAGTCTTGTAGCCTCTTTTTTGAACTGCCCCGAAACATTCATGTCAAGTTTCTCGATCGTGCTTGGCATCTTGTAGATGGTCCAGTGGATCGTGAAGTTCTTATGTAAGGTACTAGTACATGTAGTTAAATTCTTTGGTTGGATGGATGCAAATATTTTTTTAGGTTACAACTTCTTTTCTTTAGATATTTTAACTTATCTAGATAGTTTGTGCACAGTTACTAGAGAATAAAGTGGAAGGGGAGAGGAGAAGGGGGTGCTTGAAAGAAGAAGATGAAGAAAATTAGAGGTGTTTTATCGTGCATAAGGACCTTAAACGCATATGTTAGATGTGATTTATGTTGAACTAAATATGTATTTCCCTGTTGCAACGCATGGGACAATTAACTATTCTCTAGGATAGCAGTTTAATGCCCTGGGCCAACAGTACATGACCATAATACACACAAGTGTCGGCTCTCTGATGTTGAATAGCAGGTGTCTTCGATTTTTGTTCTGCAACATGATTACCTGGAGCCTCTGCTTGATTTCCACCGTGAGCACCGACACTAGCTTCCACGGTTATGTCGTGATGATTTCTATACAGGAACTTGTCCTAAATTTAATGAGCTGTTTTACGGTGATTGGGTTAGTACTCGGAGTACTTAGTAGTACTTACATGTCTGATCACGTCTGATTTTTATTAGCCGTCAGATCTTGCAGGGAATTTTAATTGATTAAATTTAATATGTTAATTGCGATAAGGGCATAATGGTCCAGGGGGAAATATCTTTTCTTGAACCGATCACCTCAGGACCAGATCCATGTCTACTCGATCCAGTTCAGAATCCTCCTTCGATCTATTCGTCGCCGCTCGCCGCTCCTGACCTTCTCCGTCCTCGACCAGCCCGGCGAGAGGAATAAATTCATCGTCCTCGTCCCCCACCCAACCAACCCCAGCCCCCCACGCCGTCACCGAAGAAGAAGAAGGGCGGATCTGCGCCGGCTGAATCGGCGGCGACGGCGGCGAGCGATCCCATCTCTTCGCGCGTACCATCCTTAAGGTATTAATTCGGCTTGGCGTTCTGCTCGTTCTCTTGGCCGTTGCGCCCCTCCACCGTGCATGCAGTACAACCTCAACTCCACAAGATCCGGGTAATTTAGCAGTATGCGAGATTTGTACGGACTAGAACAACGAATGGAAAGCTTCATCGTGGCATAGTTTCTCTTGAGCTAATCGCATCATGTTTGTTTAAGTAAGATGTTGAGGGCATTGCTTACTTCCTTTGGTACCGCAGAAAAAAAGTGACTTACTTGACGTTTGAGATGAGATATACTAAAGGAAGATGAGATGCTAGTTCCATAGTTCACTTAATTTAGTTTATTAAAGTCATCATCACTTTAGGTTTGCATAGTGCATGAAATATAGTTTAAAGGAAGATGAGATACTACTTGTTGGATGTTGATGATTGGTTTCCCTCACATGTCAAACGAGCAAAGTCTTTTCCATGCACTTGTCTTTGCCTATGAGCTATTTTACACCTGCAACATTGATAAACAGAAAGATGTTGATGATTGGTTTCCCTCACATGTCATATGCAGGAAGACATGGCGTATGCAAGTGATGAGAGTATGTTCGAGTATCTAAATATTGTCAGCAAGATGTTTGATAGTGAGGCTGAAGGCTATGAATTCTACAACAAATATGCTCTTGAAAAAGGTTTTAGTGTGAGGAAAAGCTACGTTGAGTGGGATGGATCCAACAAATACATAATTTTAAGGAAAATTGTGTGTAGTCGTCAAGGGTTTCGCGAAGAGAAGCACATGAAAATAAAGATGGAAGATAGAAAGAGGAGGCCACGAAGTTTAACTCGTGTTGGGCGTAATGCTAAATTGGTCATTACGAGACAGGAGGAAACCGGTCGGTGGTTTGTCAAGGATTTCATCGATGAGCACAGCCATCCTCTAGGCCCACGGGATCTTTCTTGTCTGCTGCATTCGCACAGACGAATTAGCGGTGAGCAGAAAGCGGACATTGCGGACATGGAAAAATGTGGGATCCGCAAATACCGTATTAGGATATTTTGTGCTTTCAATACGGTGGATTTGATAAGGTTGGATGCATAAATAGGGACATTTATAATTTCTGCCATGCTAATAAGCAGGAGACAATCAGTGCCGGTGATGCTAATACGGTGATCATGCACATGATGGCAAGGCGAGAGCGAGATGTGGATTTTTTCTTCAAGTACTTGGTAGACGAGCATGGCCATCTGAAGGGACTGTTCTGGGCTGATAGTCAATCGCGACTTGACTACGAGGCTTTCGGAGACGTCATTGTTTTCGATAGCACATACAGAACCAACAAATACAATCTGCCATTCGTGCCGTCTGTCGGGTTGAATCACCACCGCAGCACTGTTATTTTTGGCTGTGGTATAATTTCTCATGAAACAAGCCAGGCATACGAGTGGATGTTGCGGACCTTTTCTGATTGCATGGCACAGAAGCATCCGATATCTGTGATCACAGATGGGGACCTTGCAATGCAGAGAGCAATCAGGGTCGTCTGGCCAGACTCAAACCATAGACTATGTATATGGCACATTCAGCAGAACATTGTACGCCATCTGCATGATGACGAAGTAAAGGAGGAATTCAGATCTTTCAATTATGATACTTCTTCCATTGAAGAGCATGAGATAAAATGGATACAGTTCTTACAACGGAATAAAGTAACGAGTGAGGAGTCTTGGCTGCATCAGATGTATCATATGAGAAAGTTGTGGTGTGCTCCATATCTTGAGGGGCGTTGTTTCCTAGGATTGAGCAACAATCAGAGGAGTGAGAGCTTGATCTCTGTGCTACATACGCATCTTGAGGGTAAGATGTCGTTGTTTGAAATGCTAGAGCACTACGAGCGTTGCCTTGCGTCACGACGGATAAACGAAGCTCTCCATGACGTCGAAGCCTTGCAGTCCATTCCATTTACAGAGGAAAATGTTTCGCCGCTTGAGAAACACGCCGCAACAGTTTTCACACCTAGTGTCTTTAAGATGGTCTTATGGAGCATAGATGCTGTCAGCAAATGTCAGATCAGAGAGATACTAGATGGATCAGAAGATTCCACTTATGTTGGTCCAAGTAGGAAAGAATGGATAAAAAGTTTGGAGTGCGCATTGAAGAGCAAGGAGGTCTTTTGCACAGGGTGAGTTGTTCTTGCCGTAAGCTGGAATGCGCAGGCACACCATGTTCCCACATTTTTTACATATTGGGGATTTCAAAACAAACAATTCTGCCCAGTTGTTGCGTTCCCACTAGGTGGACTATGAATGCAGAATGTGCATACGCACCTACTAGAAAAAACCAGATGTATGACTATTCGGTAAGCCTGCAGAGGTAGCGCGAGTTGCAGAATTGTAGTCACGCCACAAGTTTCAAGGCATGCCACTCTGATGAGGACTATCACCGTCTAAAGATGCTTTTGCAAGCACAACATCATGGTAAGCAATCAAGTTTTGAACAAGCTGACAGCAAGGAGTCAACTAATGCTCAGCATAACAGCATTAGGTTTGGCCCGTTGATGCCGCACTCAGAGAAAGTTGATAAGGTTCTGGATCCCGTGCATGTGCCAGGGCGAGGTGCACCGAAGAAAAGGCTGCAGGCAAAGACAAAGAAGTCAAGATCACAGAATATCTGTGGCTATTGCAAGAATCCAGGTCGCAATTGACGTAAATGCGCTAAATTGCTAGAGGTACGAAATATGTTCATATTTATTTTTTGCATGTGTTTTACTCATAATTGATGTCCATGTGATTTATTCTATTCTTTTGTGTAGGATCTCGAGGCTGAACTGTGATGTCTACATACAGCATGAACCGACGATGAGCCAGAGAAAGTCGTGTGCCATTGAGCTTTGTGTGACGTGGTCTTTACATTCTATTTCATCGTGACAGTAATTTAGTAAAGTGCGGTTGTACTGCCATGTTACTGTATTAGTTCGACATCTTTCGTTTCCATTTTCTGTGTGTATCATTTGATGTCCAACTTTAAGAATGATGATGTATTTCGAACAGGAATAAGGGCTAGCATGGAGCACTTGTTATTGTCGAGTAGAATAATTTTTGTGATGTATTTCTGCACGCACGCACGGCCGCCAGACGGATCTCCCGCGTGATCCCACGGTCTGCATGGCTGGCTCGGTGTGTGTCCATCGTTTAAGCGAGATTACCGACGCCATGCATGCATGGCAGGCCGTTTTCCTACGTCAACCCAAACACCGGCCCATCCGAGGTTGCAGCTCCGGACGGCCCACGTTGCGTACGATCTCGCGCGTTGTTCTCGTCTAACTAAAAATAGTCCCACCTCGCCCCTCGACCAGCTCCTTTACCTGCTTAAATACCTTCATCGAGGTGATTTTAGCAAGCGCTGGTCCTCATTGTAGGATGAATATGATTCTTCACCCTTACTATGATTGTCATGCATATTCATAATCATCATGCATATTCTTCATTTAGAGAGCATTAATGACTGACGTACTTTTTAAATAAGCGGGGCCCACTGGGGTGTGCTTGGAAATCGTTGAGAAACCTCCATGCACGTTCATCTTCGCTTCATGCAAATCGGGCGGCAGCCGCTTTGCCAGCAGTTGTCAAGGCCTTGATGAAACAGTATTCACATGCAGGTCCCCGACTGTTGCATGCAGGTGCCTGGTTTTTGCATGAAGGTCCTTGGGTCGCATCATTGGTTGAGTAAGTATCTCTAGAGTGTTTCGAACTGGCATTGCCCAGGGCATAAAAAATTCAAAAAAATACAAAAACTTGGAAACCTAGTTTTGTTTGTGGAAGAGACCATGTGTGCCAAAATTGAGGTGATTTGGAGGTGGTCGAAAAAATGCCCGCATTCCGGAGGGACTGTTTGGTCTAACTTAAGCTAGTTTTTGAAAAAAGGTGAATTTTCCCACCACCTCCAAATCACCCAAATTTTCTTGTACATGGTTACCCACATGTGCCAAACATGTCTATGAAAGAAAAAATTGAAAAAAATTATTTTACAATGCCCCCTTGAGGCATAGACCGATGTTTTCAGCAGTCAGTCTAGAGGGCATTATAAATTCAAAAAAATTCAAAAAAAATACAAAAACTTGGAAACCTCGTTTTGTTTGTGGAATAGATCATGTGTGCCAAAATTGAGGTGATTTGGAGGTGGTCAAAAAAATGCCCGCATTCCGGAGGGACTATTTGGTCAACTTAAGCCAGTTTTTGAAAAAAGGTGAATTTTTCCACCACCTCCAAATCACCCAAATTTTCTTGTACATGGTGACCCACATGTGCCAAACATGTCTATGAAAGAAAAATTTGAAAAAAATTATTTTACAATGCCCCCTTGAGGCATAGACCAATGTTTTCAGCAGTCAGTCTAGAGGGCATTATAAATTCAAAAAAATTCAAAAAAATACAAAAACTTGGAAACCTAGTTTTGTTTGTGGAAGAGATCATGTGTGCCAAAATTGAGGTGATTTGGAGGTGGTCGAAAAAATGCCCGCATTCCGGAGGGACCATTTGGTAATTTAAGCTAGTTTTTGGAAAAAGGTGAATTTTTCCACCACCTCCAAATCATCCAAATTTTCTTGTACATGGTGACCCACATGTGCCAAACATGTCTATGAAAGAAAATTTTGGAAAAAATTATTTTACAATGCCCCCTTGATGCATAGACCGATGTTTTCAGCAGTCAGTCTAGAAGGCATTATAAATTCAAAAAAATTCAAAAAATACAAAAACTTGGAAATCTAGTTTTGTTTGTGGAATAGATCATGGTGGTGAAGGCCCGGTCTCGTCAGCTTGTCTTGCCCTAGGGTGTTAGGGCAAGTCTTTTATCTTCTAAATATTTCTATTAAATTGTGTCGTTGGTTCTACCGTGAACTTTATCTATCCGAACTATGTTATGATTCCTACCCGAAAACAAGCTTAGGAAGATATATGTGTGCCAGTCGATGGACACGCTCACGTGCGACGCACGCCTCTCGCGTGATACGCGATTCCGATGCGACTACGTGCCAAATCTCGGCACGGCGTTGCTGATCTTCCGACCAGGTTCGATCCGCCGGCGAGGGAGCCGCCTGGAGCTTGCCGACGTCGATGGGGTGGTGGTGGACGCGCGAAGCTGGCCCGAGGACGTTGGGTTCACGATGGGCCGAATGGTGGAATTCCCGTGCCATTTGGCATGTATCGCGGCGACTGACAGGTGGGGCGACCCCAGGGCGGTTCCCGAGGTGAGTAATGGCGACGGGGGTGGAGGGGTGGGGAGGGGGAGATGTTATTAGGCCGACGCATCGGCTCTCCTCCACTTCCTCCACCACTCCCTCCCTCTCAGATCTCATCCAAAACAACCGCTGCGACGCGACGCTCCCAG
The DNA here is from genome assembly GCA_963921465.1 of Triticum timopheevii. Taxonomy (NCBI): domain Eukaryota; kingdom Viridiplantae; phylum Streptophyta; class Magnoliopsida; order Poales; family Poaceae; genus Triticum; species Triticum timopheevii. The sequence goes on along the minus strand of OY997274.1, from coordinate 601,357,629 downwards.
AGCTAGGGTTTGATGACGACGCGTGAGCAGCAGATGTGGGCTCTCGCCGCCGGTGATGAAGTGCTGATGGGGAGGCTTCAGGAGCTCGACCGCTGGTTCCCGACGGCGAAGGCCCTCAACAACGCGTCGGAAATGGTGAGAGACAAGCTCAGGGGAGAAGAAATCCTCCGCTGCTTCCCCAACTATGAGCGCCAGCCGGCGATGGGTTTGCTCCTCTGGGCGATGCTGGAGGCGGAGTCTCTGGATCCAGAGCAGAGGGAGAAGTGGAAGGTGTTCTGCTCCCTCCGCTACCGCCTGATCCAGCCGCGGGCGCCGCCGCCGGCGCAGCCGCAGGCGCCACCACAGGCGGTGGTGATGGGGATTCCGGATCCTGGATCCAGATGGCTCCCAATCGAAATCGAGGAGGACGAAGTGGTGGTTGTGACTTCAAGACGCAGGGCCAGGACGCCAGCGACTCCAACCACGCTTCCCCGCTGCTCCCCTCGCTTCCCAAGGCGCTCTCCTCGCCTCCTTGCCCTCTCCCGCTGCCAGTAGGATGCTCGCCGGCTGGTAGCCGTTTCTGGTTACTGGCCGGTGAAGGCTCCGAGGAGGTGGAGGTGAGGGAGCCCTCTGTTTTCTCTTCAGCTATGTTTCCAAACCCAAAATACTTGGTATCTACTCTTCGATTGAGGTAGATGATACTAGAATTGGGAAGAAAGAGGAGAAACAATGGATTTCGAGATGATAGTAAAAAGAAAAAAGGGTGGAAGGGGATGGTTGGTTGATTGGTCCATCTTGCAGATAAAGGAGCCATCAAGAAAAATGGTGGAGCTGGGAGCAAGAGTACTAGAACGGGCAGCAAATGAGGTGTATACAGCTGGGCAAGGGTGGCGAATCAACGTGGCGAGGCTTCCCGGATGAACGGCTGTGACATCTTCACACTGCTGCTGCTGTGGTTCTCAGTCTTCTTGTTTCTTCTAGATGGTAGCTGCTATTTTGCTGTCGATGTAGTGGTTTGTGTAAGACTTATTTGATCTGGGCTTTGTTGCCCCTCGGAGTTCAGAGTTGTTGTGGCCTGTGTTGGCCTTTTGGTGGGTTGTTTGTCATGTTGGTTGTGGGTTCTGTTCCGTTCTGTAATGTCTAGTACTTTGTTACTCGAAGTTGGTGTTCGGTAATGAAAATCGGAAGGGGGCAAGCCCTTCTTTGATAAAAAAATGTTATGATTTCTACCCGTCTATTTGATATGTCGTTGGTTAACTGGAAATTGTTTTTCGACGTTGTATGGTTTGGTAGGCTATAATGATTACGAACACGTGTAGATGAAAGGCACGAAAAAACAGTTTGAACAAAGACAACATAAATGATTTTTTACAAGTTTTATAGATGGAAACTTCTTTAGATGCAATGTCATCTCACAAACAACTCAGAAACAACTGTATGATTGATCATAAAACACATGCATTGTTGTTCAAAGAACTGTCTCATGAATAAATTGTACCATAATTGCGAACATAGTGTGAAACAGAAAAAAAAATGTTTGCAACAAAATAATCCTGTTTTGAAGCTTAAACTGGTTGAAAAACAATTGAGCCTACTCCATATGGTCTTCTGCACTGCCAAAATCCAGTTACCTCTTGCGTTGCAACGTTGGAGATTGCGTCGGGCTTGGCGACGACCCATGTGCTTCAATCTTTTTCTCTTTAACATCAATGTAACCATACAAGTGAAGTTGCTCTTGTTCTTTCTCTGTCAACTCTCTAGCAAGACCCTCCATTTCTTGGATTCTCACTTCCTGTAGAAAACCATAGGAATTGTATTAGGAAGAACTCAAAAAAGACGTAGCCATAAATTAGATGCATGTAACATGTAAAATTTGAACCTCTGGATCAATTTAATCCTCGGGATAACAACCCGTAGTTCTATTGTACACAATGTACATGTGACATGTCTTGCTGCCATTCATATCAGAAAGCATTTTTTCTACATCATCTGGTCCTGCAATCAAGAACATTCCTTCTGGCAGCTTCCACGCAGACCGGGGTAAGAAGTAGTACAGTTCTGCTCCCAGTTTGCAACCAAAATTATCTCTCATTTCACTCATAATGAGATCGTAGGTCACTTTGGCGGGTTCAAAAATTCTGACTTCTGCCGGCTGTTCATCAAAGTATGCTCTCGGGACATGTGACATCTCATCATCCCTACTAACAAAAAATTCCATGACCAGAACCTAGTATCTCACATCAGAGTTAATACATTCAATGAGTAAAGGGGCAAACATAATTTTTTATGTGCATAGCAACATTGCGGCATTGTTACCTGCTTTTGTGGAATGTATCCTTCATGTGGAGTGACTGGGGATTGTGCCATCTCAAACCTTCTCACCTTGTTATGTGGAATGTATCCTTCATGTGGTGTGACTGGGGACTCTGCCATCACACGTTTGTTATCCTGCGTATGAAACGTCGACAGTGGGTTTACACACAAGTTTTAAAAGGTCATACCATATCTTGGGTATGGCATCGTTGCGAGGTACTTACAAGGGGAGAATGGAAGATGTGTTGTTGGGGTGGAGTGATGTGGCATTGAACGGGTGACTCTATCGCAATGTCTCGAGTGAATGGCGAATGTGCTGTCTCATGATGCTTAGCCTACATACAATCGCCGACATAAGGTTGCCACAAATTGAAGATGTTTGTATCATAGAATACGTGCAGAATCGGTGCGAGATACTTACAAGGGGAGAATAATTGAAGACATGTTGTCGGGGTGGCCGTGAGATCACACGGTCTTCTAACATATGTCCTTCCAAGCGAACCTTCTCCAGCATGGCCTTATAATCCATGTCCGACCGCTCCTGTAGCAGCTTACTGTCCATATCCGCACGTGCCTGCAACACATAGGCATCCATCCTGACTCGCTCTGTCTGTATAATACTGTCCACAAGCTTCCGGTCCTTCTGCAACGTTTGATGCATTTCCTTGTAGCCAAGGAAAAACTTTTTTTTCCATGTCCTCATAGTCCCGCTTATACTTTTCTTCAATCTCAAGACGCATCTTCGCCATCTTACGGGAAAACTCCTCACGCTCCTCCTTTATCATCCTGTCCACGTATGAACGTTCTATTTTGAGTTTCTTATCTACCTCATCGCGATCATTTTGCACCTTCAAGTCGATCTCCTGGCGCGCTTCATGCAAAGACTTGTCGTAGTCCGCACGGTTGTTATGCGCCTCTGAGACCATGGTCCCTATATCAACACATATACCCATAGTATGAAAACTGTACCCACAACCTCATCCAACTAATTCCTAACAATACCACCGAGAAAATATATTCATAACCAGTTCGTACGATCAACTACTACAAACTATCAGTCAAAAAGCTCTTGCATGACACCAGAACTACTCAACTATGGCAAAAGCTGGATTTTCTAATCTCTTCGGAAATGACTTCTTGGTCGAATCAATGGAAAAAATAATCAGCACTGCAATCGAAGATGGGAGGAGCCGTGGAGGAGACCTTTTTAATCCGGCGTCGGCGTGGTCGCTTGAGAAGCGATGGCGCGATCCCGACGATGGCTATGTGAGGAGAAACAAGGTAGATGGGGTGGTTAGGATAGGGTAGATGCGGTAGAATGGGAAGGTATATATCCGTGATTGTAGGGTTAATTAGTTATTTTTAAGTAATGCGCTTCCATGCAAGTTTTTTTTAACGAGCGCGATCTTTTGGGGGCTTCCAAAACATGTGCACTGACCGCGGGTCCAACCACATATCACAGAAGCCCGAGCCATCGCCATGCCCGTGCCAACCCGCGGCCCACCATTGCCTCCCTTTCCCTTGCCCCACCAAATTTTTATTCTTCTCCGGCGATGAAGCCTGCCATCGCCGGCGGACGGTGAGAGACGAGAGATGTCCATGTCCAGTTCGGCCTCTCCGTCATCATGGCCGCGGTATGGTTCATTGCCGATGACCAGATGCCCCGACAGCCCACGCATCACGCCACTAAAGCGTTTGACAACCATATCGGAGAAGAATGGAAACAATGGGCGGGAATTTGTGAAATGCGAGAGCAAACCAGAAGCGGGGAAGGTTAAATCTATGTTCTGTTGTGTCTTTTTTCTATGAATTCTGACCCGATTTATTTTTATTTCCTCAGAATTGGGATTTACGGTTTCCCTTCCCTTCTTCAGAAGCTGAAAACATGCAAGCATTTTGAGTGGCTGGACGAATACGTTGAGAGGCTTCAAATGGATGGCTTAATTGATTTGAGGCACGGGGCAACCCTAGAGCTAGATCTGCCATCAGCGGTGGATAATAAGGGCTATGCCAATGTTCCTCCGATGGTGGCGGATGCGGAACTCAAGGTGGAATTGAAGAAGATAAATAAGAACTTAAGGCAGTTGATCAATCTGAAGAAGCACGCAAATCTGATGGCCGCGGGATTTTATTTTTCAATAATTGTTGTGGTATTTGTTTACTTGTTGATCATCGGTCGTTAGAAGTTGTTAACAAATTTTTTCAGTCAGCTTCTGTATAAGCAATGTCATGTGTGCTTAATGCCTTGTATGACCAGACCAGGGAAAAGCTCATTTGAAATCTATTGGAAAGGACAAATAAAATTGAAAACTAATTTCTTGATTCCAAAATAAAATTTAGCAAAGAGGAAATAGCTCGAACATAACATAGTAGCCTGAACATAACATAGTACCACAAAAATCAATATAGTTGATCTAACACAAATAGTACGATAATGATGATTTGTAAAGTAGCACATTACATCAAGGATTTATAAAGAACGCAAATTATTTTACTACGTTGTGATGTAACAACTCGAGAGGCACATCTGGAACATGGGAAACAAACAGATAAATCCCTTGATTTCCCAGCAGCATCATCACCTTTTCTCCTATCACCAAGAGTTTGGATGACAAACAATGGTTATGGCACCATATTCTGCCATGTCTTGGGGCACAACATGATGAGGCAGTTTCTGTTTGAACAACAAATTTGTTATGTTAGCAAATTTGTAACTTATTGTTCTCTAAAAAAGGAAGAGCAATAAATTCCTTCCAAGAATTTCCAGAAATAATTGTCAACCCATTTTCGTTGGTAATTACGAGATATGTTTCGCGCAATTAGTGGCTAACTGGTTTTTTTTGAGGAATAGTGGCTACTTGGTTTGATACATGCCAAACGTTACGCTCAGATTAGTTGCATTTTTTACCCAAAAAATCTATACAAAGTATTAATTGGACAATGTGAACAATGTGGCATGAAGGTTGTCGGCCGAGGCAGTGGATGGAACGGATCGATGGTACCGGATGGAATCCATTGTAAACCAACCCTAAACCCTAAACCCAAAAAACCAAAAATCCCTGAACCCTAAACCCTGATAACCCAAATCCCTCCCCCCCCCCCCACACACACGAAACCGTAAAAAAATTCAAAATTTTGCCCCACATGGAAACCATTATGCATTAATTCTCTATGGGGTCATTGTTGGGGAACGTAGTAATTTCAAAAATTTTCCTACGCACACGCAAGATCATGGTGATGATATAGCAACGAGGGGAGAGTGCTGTCTACGTACCCTCGTAGACCGAAGCGGAAGCGTTGACACAACGTAGTGGAAGTAGTCGTACGTCTTCCCGGTTCAACCGATCCAGGCACCGTTACTCCGGTACCTCCGAGTTCTTGACACACGTACAGCTCGATGACGCACCCTCGATCTCCAATCCAGTAGAGGCGCCGAGGGGGAGTTCCGTCAGCACGACGGCGTGGTGACGATCTTGATGTTCTCCTGTCGCAGGGCTTCGCCTAAGCACCGCTACAATATGACCGAGGTGTAATATCGTGGAGGGGGGCACCGCACACGGCTAAGGAACGATCAATGATCAACTTGTGTGTTCTAGGGTGCCCCCTTACCCCCGTATATAAAGGAGGGAGGGAGGAGGTGGCCGGCCCTAGGAGGGGGCGCGCCATAGGAGGAGGAAACCTACTCCAAGTAGGTTTCCCCTCTTTTTCCTAATCTTATTTGGAGGGGAAAGGAAGGAGTACTAGTAGTTGGAAGGAGTACTAGTAGTATGAAAGGAAGAGGGGGAAGGAGAAAGGAAAGGGGGGGCCGGCCCCCTTCCCCAATTCGGATTGGGCTTGGGGGGGCGCGCCCCCTTCCCTTGCTCCTTCTCCCTTCATCCTACATGGGCCCAATAAGGCCCATATACTTCCCGGGGGGGTTCCGGTAACCTCCCGGAGCTCCGGTATATTCCCAAACTCTCCCGGAACCTTTCCGGTGTCCAAATATATCCGTCCAATATATCAATCTTTATGTCTCGACCATTTCGAGACTCCTCGTCATGTCCATGATCACATCCGGGACTCCGAACAACCTTCGGTACATCAAAATACATAAACTCATAATGTAACTGTCATCGAAACCTTAAGCGTGCAGACCCTACGGTTCGAGAACAATGTAGACATGACCGAGACACGTCCCTAGTCAATAACCAATAGCGGGACCTGGATGTCCATATTGGTTCCTACATATTCTACGAAGATCTTTATCGGTCAAACTGCATAACAACATACTTTGTTCCCTTTGTCATCGGTATGTTACTTGCCCGAGATTTGATCGTCGGTATCCAATACCTAGTTCAATCTCGTTACCGGCAAGTCTCTTTACTCGTTCTGTAATACGTCATCTCATAACTAACTCATTAGTTACATGCTTGCAAGGCTTAAGTGATGAATATTACCGAGAGGGCCCAGAGATACCTATCCGACAATCGGAGTGACAAATCCTAATCTCGAATTATGCCAACTCAACATGAACCTTTGGAAACACCTGTAGAGCACCTTTATAATCACCCAGTTACGTTGTGACGTTTGGTAGCACACAAAGTGTTCTTCCGGTACACGGGAGTTGCACAATCTCATAGTTGCAGGAACTTTGTATAAGTCATGAAGAAAGCAATAGCAGTATACTAAACGATCAAGTGCTAGGCTAACTGAATGGGTCATGTCAATCACATCATTCTTCTAATGATGTGATCCCACTAATCAAATGACAACACATGTCTATGGTCAGGAAACATGACCATCTTTGATTAATGAGCTAGTCAAGTAGAGGCATACTAGTGACCATAGTTTTGTCTATGTATTCACACATGTATTATGTTTCCGGTTAATACAATTCTAGCATGAATAATAAACATTTATCATGATATGAGGAAATAAATAATAACTTTATTATTGCCTCTAGGGCATATTTCCTTCAGTCTCCCACTTGCACTAGAGTCAATAATCTAGATTACATAGTAATGATTCTAACACCCATGGAGTCTTGGTGCTGATCATGTTTTGCTCGTGAGAGAGGCTTAGTCAACGGGTCTGCAACATTCAGATCCGTATGTATCTTGCAAATCTCTATGTCTCCCACTTGGATTTGGTCCCGAATGGAATTGAAGCGTCTCTTGATGTGCTTGGTCCTCTTGTGAAATCTGGATTCCTTTGCCAGGGCAATTGCACCAGTATTATCACAGAAGATCTTCATTGGTCCCAATGCACTAGGTATGACACCTAGATCGGAAATGAACTCCTTCATCCAGACTCCTTCATTTGCTGCTTCAGAAGCAGCTACGTACTCCGCTTCACATGTAGATCCCGCCACGACGCTTTGTTTAGAACTGCACCAACTTACAGCTCCACCGTTTAATAAAAACACGTATCCGGTTTGCGATTTTGAATCGTCCGGATCAGTGTTAAAGCTTGCATCGACGTAACCATTTACGACTAGCTCTTTGTCACCTCCATATACGAGAAACATATCCTTAGTCCTTTTCAGGTATTTCAGGATGTTCTTGACCGCTGTCTAGTGATCCACTCCTGGATTACTTTGGTACCTCCCTGCTAAGCTTATTGCTAAGCATACGTCAGGTCTGGTACACAGCATTGCATACATGATAGAGCCTATGGCTGAAGCATAGGGAACACTTTTCATTTTCTCTCTATCTTCTGCTGTGGTCGGGCATTGAGTTCGACTCAACTTCACACCTTGTAGCACAGGCAAGAAACCTTTCTTTGCCTGATCCATATTGAAATTTTTCAATATTTTGTCAAGGTATGTGCTTTGTGAAAGTCCTATTAAGCGTCTCGATCTATCTCTATAGATCTTGATGCCTAATATGTAAGCAGCTTCACCGAGGTCTTTCATTGAAAAACTTTTATTCAAGTATCCCTTTATGCTATCCAGAAATTCTATATCATTTCCAATTAATAATATGTCATCAACATATAAAACTAGAAATGCTACAGAGCTCCCACTCACTTTCTTGTAAATACAGGCTTCTCCAAAAGTCTGTACAAAACCATATGCTTTGATCACACTATCAAAATATTTATTCCAACTCCGAGATGCTTGCACCAGTCCATAAATGGAACGTTGGAGCTTGCACACTTTGTCAGCACCTTTTGGATCAACAAAACCTTCCGGCTGCATCATATACAACTCTTCTTCTAGAAATCCATTCAAGAATGCAGTCTTGACATCCATTTGCCAAATTTCATAATCATGAAATGCAGCAATAGCCAACATGATTCGGACAGACTTAAGCATCGCTACGGGTGAGAAAGTCTCATCGTAGTCAACTCCTTGAACTTGTCGAAAACCTTTTGCAACAAGTCGAGCTTTATAGACAGTAATATTAGCATCAGCGTCAGTCTTCTTCTTAAAGATCCATTTATTTTCAATGGCTTGCCGATCATCGGGCAAGTCAACCAAAGTCCATACTTTGTTATCATACATGGATCCTATCTCAGATTTCATGGCCTCCAGCCATTTTGCGGAATCTGGGCTCATCATCGCTTCCTCATAGTTCGTAGGTTCATCATGGTCAAGAAACATGACTTCCAGAATAGGATTACCGTACCACTCTGGTGCGGATCTTACTCTGGTGGACCTACGAGGTTCAGTAGAAACTTGATCTGAAGTTTCATGATCAATATCATTAGCTTCCTCACTAATTGGTGTGGTTGTCACGGGAACCGGTTCTCGTGATGAACTACCTTCCAATAAGGGAGTAGATACAGTTATCTCATCAAGTTCTACTTTCCTCCCACTCACTTCTTTCGAGAGAAACTCCTTCTCTAGAAAGGATCCATTCTTAGCAACGAATGTTTTGCCTTCGGATCTGTGATAGAAGGTGTACCCAACAGTTTCTTTTGGATATCCTATGAAGACACATTTCTCCGATTTGGGTTCGAGCTTATCTGGTTGAAGTTTCTTCACATAAGCATCGCTGCCCCAAACTTTAAGAAACGACAACTTTGGTTTCTTGCCAAACCACAGTTCATAAGGCGTCGTCTCAACGGATTTTGATGGTGCCCTATTTAACGTGAATGCGGCCGTCTCTAAAGCATAACCCCAAAATGATAGCGGTAAATTGGTAAGAGACATCATAGATCGCACCATATCAAGTAAAGTACGATTACGACGTTCGGACACACCATTTCTTTGTGGTGTTCCAGGTGGCGTGAGTTGCGAAACTATTCCGCATTGTTTCAAATGTAAACCAAACTCGTAACTCAAATATTCTCCTCCACGATCAGATCGCAGAAATTTTATTTTCTTGTTACGATGATTTTCAACTTCACTCTGAAATTCTTTGAACTTTTCAAATGTTTCAGACTTGTGTTTCATTAAGTAGATATACCCATATCTACTTAAATCATCTGTGAAGGTGAGAAAATAACGATATCCGCCACGAGCTTCAACATTCATCGGGCCACATACATCTGTATGTATGATTTCCAACAAATCCGTTGCTCTCTCCATAGTTCCGGAGAACGGTGTTTTAGTCATCTTGCCCATGGGGCACGGTTCGCAAGTACCAAGTGATTCATAATCAAGTGATTCCGGAAGTCCATCGGTATGGAGTTTCTTCATGCGTTTTACACCGATATGACCTAAACGGCAGTGCCACAAATAAGTTGCACTATCATTATCAACTCTGCATCTTTTGGCTTCAACATTATGAATATGTGTATCACTACTATCGAGATTCAATAAAAATAGACCACTCTTCAAGGGTGCATGACCATAAAAGATATTACTCATATAAATAGAACAACCATTATTCTCTGATTTAAATGAATAACCGTCTCGCATCAAACAAGATCCAGATATAATGTTCATGCTCAACGCAGGCACCAAATAACAATTATTTAGGTCTAAAACTAATCCCGATGGTAGATGTAGAGGTAGCGTGCCAACGGCGATCACATCGACTTTGGAACCGTTTCCCACGCGCATCGTCACCTCGTCCTTGGCCAGTGCTCGCTTATTCCGTAGTCCCTGTTTCGAGTTGCAAATATTAGCAACAGAACCAGTATCAAATACCCAGGTGCTACTACGAGCTCTAGTTAGGTACACATCAATAACATGTATATCACATATACCTTTGTTCACTTTGCCATCCTTCTTATCCGCCAAATACTTGGGGCAGTTCCGCTTCCAGTGACCAGTCTGCTTGCAGTAGAGGCACTCAGTTTCAGGCTTAGGTCCAGACTTGGGTTTCTTCTCTTGAGCAGCAACTTGCTTGCCGTTCTTTTTGAAGTTCCCCTTCTTCTTCCCTTTGCCCTTCTTCTTGAAACTAGTGGTCTTGTTGACCATCAACACTTGATGCTCCTTCTTGATTTCTACCTCCGCGGCTTTCAGCATCGTGAAGAGCTCGGGAATAGTCTTGTTCATCCCTTGCATATTATAGTTCATCACAAAGCTCTTGTAGCTTGGTGGCAGTGATTGAAGAATTCTGTCAATGACACTATCATCAGGAAGATTAACTCCCAGTTGAATCAAGTGATTGTTATACCCAGACATTCTGAGTATATGTTCACTGACAGAACTATTCTCCTCCATCTTGCAGCTGTAGAACTTATTGGAGACTTCATATCTCTCAATCCGGGCATTTGCTTGAAATATTAACTTCAACTCCTGGAACATCTCATATGCTCCATGACGTTCAAAACGTCGTTGAAGGCCCGGTTCTAAGCCGTAAAGCATGGCACATTGAACTATAGAGTAGTCATCAGCTTTGCTCTGCCAGACGTTCTTAACGTCGTCAGTTGCATCAGCAGCAGGCCTGGCACCCAGCGGTGCTTCCAGGACGTAACTCTTCTGTGCAGCAATGAGGATAATCCTCAGGTTATGGACCCAGTCCGTGTAATTGCTACCATCATCTTTCAACTTTGCTTTCTCAAGGAACGCATTAAAATTCAACGGAACAACAGCACGAGCCATCTATCTACAAACAAACATAGACAAGCAATGATACTATCAGGTACTAAGTTCATGATAAATTTAAGTTCAATTAATCATATTACTTAAGAACTCCCACTTAGACAGACATCTCTCTAGTCATCTAAGTGATCACGTGATCCAAATCAACTAAACCATAACCGATCATCACGTGAGATGGAGTAGTTTTCAATGGTGAACATCATTATGTTGATCATATCTACTATATGATTCACGCTCGACCTTTCGGTCTCCGTGTTCCGAGGCCATATCTGCATATGCTAGGCTCGTCAAGTTTAACCTGAGTATTCTGCGTGTGCAAAACTGGCTTGCACCCGTTGTAGATGGACGTAGAGCTTATCACACCCGATCATCACGTGGTGTCTCGGCACGACGAACTTTGGCAACGGTGCATACTCAGGGAGAACACTTCTTGATAATTTTAGTGAGAGATCATCTTAAAATGCTACCGTCAATCAAAGCAAGATAAGATGCATAAAGGATAAACATCACATGCAATCAATATAAGTGATATGATATGGCCATCATCATCTTGTGCTTGTGATCTCCATCTCCGAAGCACCGTCGTGATCACCATCGTCACCGGCGCGACACCTTGATCTCCATCGTAGCATCGTTGTCGTTTACGCCATCTATTGCTTCTACAACTATCGCTACCGCTTAGTGATAAAGTAAAGAAATTACAGGGCGTTTGCATTTCATACAATAAAGCGACAACCATATGGCTCCTGCCAGTTGCCGATAACTTCGGTTACAAAACAAGATCATCTCATACAATAAAATATAGCATCACGTCTTGGCCATATCACATCACAACATGCCCTGCAAAAAAAAGTTAGACGTCCTCTACTTTGTTGTTGCAAATTTTACGTGGCTGCTACGGGCTTAGCAAGAACCGTTCTTACCTACGCATCAAAACCACAACGATAGTTTGTCAAATAGACTCCGTTTTAACCTTCACAAGGACCGGGCGTAGCCACACTCGGTTCAACTAAAGTTGGAGAAACAGACACCCGCTAGTCACCTGTGTGCAAAGCACGGCGGTAAAACCAGTCTCGCGTAAGCGTACGCGTAATGTCGGTCCGGGCCGCTTCATCCAACAATACCGCTGAACCAAAGTATGACATGCTGGTAGGCTGTATGACTTATATCGTCCACAACTCACTTGTGTTCTACTCGTGCATATAACATCAACACATAAAAACCTAGGCTCGGATGCCACTGTTGGGGAACGTAGTAATTTCAAAAAAATTCCTACGCACACGCAAGATCATGGTGATGATATAGCAACGAGGGGAGAGTGTTGTCTACGTACCCTCGTAGACCGAAGCGGAAGCGTTGACACAACGTAGTGGAAGTAGTCGTACGTCTTCCCGGTTCAACCGATCCAGGCACCGTTACTCCGGTACCTCCGAGTTCTTGACACACGTACAGCTCGATGACGCACCCTCGATCTCCAATCCAGTAGAGGCGCCGAGGGGGAGTTCCGTCAGCACGACGGCGTGGTGACGATCTTGATGTTCTCCTGTCGCAGGGCTTCGCCTAAGCACCGCTACAATATGACCGAGGTGTAATATCGTGGAGGGGGGCACCGCACACGGCTAAGGAACGATCAATGATCAACTTGTGTGTTCTAGGGTGCCCCCTTACCCCCGTATATAAAGGAGGGAGGGAGGAGGTGGCCGGCCCTAGGAGGGGGCGCGCCATAGGAGGAGGAAACCTACTCCAAGTAGGTTTCCCCTCTTTTTCCTAATCTTATTTGGAGGGGAAAGGAAGGAGTACTAGTAGTTGGAAGGAGTACTAGTAGTATGAAAGGAAGAGGGGGAAGGAGAAAGGAAAGGGGGGGCCGGCCCCCTTCCCCAATTCGGATTGGGCTTGGGGGGGCGCGCCCCCTTCCCTTGCTCCTTCTCCCTTCATCCTACATGGGCCCAATAAGGCCCATATACTTCCCGGGGGGTTCCGGTAACCTCCCGGAGCTCCGGTATATTCCCAAACTCTCCCGGAACCTTTCCGGTGTCCAAATATATCCGTCCAATATATCAATCTTTATGTCTCGACCATTTCGAGACTCCTCGTCATGTCCATGATCACATCCGGGACTCCGAACAACCTTCGGTACATCAAAATACATAAACTCATAATGTAACTGTCATCGAAACCTTAAGCGTGCGGACCCTACGGTTCGAGAACAATGTAGACATGACCGAGACACGTCCCTAGTCAATAACCAATAGCGGGACCTGGATGTCCATATTGGTTCCTACATATTCTACGAAGATCTTTATCGGTCAAACCGCATAACAACATACTTTGTTCACTTTGTCATCGGTATGTTACTTGCCTGAGATTTGATCGTCGGTATCCAATACCTAGTTCAATCTCGTTACCGGCAAGTCTCTTTACTCGTTATGTAATATGTCATCTCATAACTAACTCATTAGTTACATGCTTGCAAGAATTAAGTGATGAGTATTACCGAAAGGGCCCAGAGATACCTCTCCGACAATCGGAGTGACAAATCCTAATCTCGAATTATGCCAACTCAACATGAACCTTTGGAAACACCTGTAGAGCACCTTTAGAATCACCCAGTTATGTTGTGATGTTTGGTAGCACACAAAGTGTTCTTCCGGTACACGGGAGTTGCACAATCTCATAGTTGCAGGAACTTTGTATAAGTCATGAAGAAAGCAATAGCAGTATACTAAACGATCAAGTGCTAGGCTAACTGAATGGGTCATGTCAATCACATCATTCTTCTAATGATGTGATCCCACTAATCAAATGACAACACATGTATATGGTCAGGAAACATGACCATCTTTGATTAATGAGCTAGTCAAGTAGAGGCATACTAGTGACCATAGTTTTGTCTATGTATTCACACATGTATTATGTTTCCGGTTAATACAATTCTAGCATGAATAATAAACATTTATCATGATATGAGGAAATAAATAATAACTTTATTATTGCCTCTAGGGCATATTTCCTTCAGTCATGGGATGCCATGAAGAAAGTTTGGGATCATTAGTACATGTACACGCAAGTACGATCTTTGACACGCGCATTTCCGGTCCCTGTACATGTACATGTAAACCAACCCAACATCGATCCGGTTCAGTGGATGGATGCATGCTCTATGTGGCACGAAGTATGTCGGCCGAGCCAGTCGACGGACCAGGTCGATGCTACCAGAGGGATTCCATTGTAGACCAACGGTCGACCTATGTCCGGTGTGTGTGATAGATCCACTGTAAGACAAACATAGTTCCGTCAACCCTAAAACCCTAAACACTGATAACCCTAACCCCCCCCCCCCCACTAAACCATAAAAACATTCAAAATTTTGCCCCACATGGAAACCATTATGCCTGCATTCTCTATGGGGTCATGGGATGCCATGAAGAAAGTTTGGGATTATACACGCAAGTACGATCTCTGACACGCGCATTTCCGGCCTAGCATGTCAACACCCCGAAAGCACTAGCTGGGTTCCTCACCTGTATGAAACCAAGCCAACATCGATCCGGTCCAGTGGATGGATGCATGCTCTATGTGGCACGAAGTTTGTTGGCCGAGCCAGTCGACGGACCAAATCATTGCTACCGGAGGGATTCCATTGTAGACCAACGGTCGACCTATGTCCGGTGTGTGTGATAGGTCCACTGTAAGACAAACATAGTTCCGTCAACCCTAAAACCCTAAACACTGATAACCCTAACCCCCCCTCCCCCACTAAACCGTAAAAACATTCAAAATTTTGCCCCACATGGAAACCATTATGCATGCATTCTCTATGGGGTCATGGGATGCCATGAAGAAAGTTGGGGATTATACACACAAGTACGATCTCTGACACACGCATTTCCGGCCTAGCATGTCAACACCCCGAAAGCACTAGCTGGGTTCCTCACCTGTATGAAACCAACCCAACATCGAAGTGGATGGATGCATGCTGTATGTGGCACGAAATTTGTCGGCCGAGCCAGTCAACGGACCGGATTGATGCTACCAGAGGGAATCCTTTGTAGACCAACTCTCCACCAATGTCCGGTGTGTGTGCTATGTCCACTGTAAGACAAACATAGTTCCGTCAACCCTAAAACCCTTAAACCCTAAACCCTGATAACCCTAACCCCCCCCCCCCCCACTAAACCGTAAAAACGTTCAAAATTTTGCCCCACATGGAAACCATTATGCATGCATTCTCTATGTGGTCATGGGATGCCATTAAGAAAGTTTGGGATCATTAGTACATGTACACGCAAGTACGATCTCTGACACGAGCATTTTTGGGCTTGCATGTCAACACTCAACCCTAAACCCTGATAACCCTAACCCCCCACTAAACCCTAAACCCTGAACCCCTAAACCCCTAAACCCTAATAACCCTAAACCCCTAACGAGTTGACAAGATTTTCTTATTTTTTTATATCATTTATCCAAATATCACATAACTCACGCGGCCCACCCCTCCCTAAATCCCGCGATTACAGCTCCGCATTCTAACCACCCGGGCCATCCGCACCTCCCACGACCGCTGCAAGATCAGATCGGAGACGTCGGTTGCCCACGGAATACAGGAGACGGCGGCCACCACTCGCCGCCCACAGCCAACGTGATCTGAGGGGTCGGACGTCAGTGTTCTTCTCGCCGCCTCCTCCTCGCGTGAACGCGCCGTTTTTCCTTTGCACCGTCGACCGCGCTATACCGGTACTTATAGTTTGCGACACACTAACCGCCGCCATCTACTCGGCGGCACCGTCTCCGAGATAAGGTATTACCTGATAGTAACTCTTTATAATCGTTGTCGTCCGCTCCTTTAGTAGTTGAACCCTCATAGGTTTTGCACCCAAATAGGTTCTGTGCTTAAACCCATAAGTGGATCATATGTTAAATGACCCAGTTAATTTTGTTAAAATTAATTCGCTGCTAATTCTGTTATACATTTTCCAATTTTGTTCAGATTAATTGAGCCGGATTTTATCATTGCATACGAGCCAGCAATGTCAGTTTCAGATACAAACCTTCATAATGGAGAAAAGCCCATCTCCGAAATTACCGATGCGGTAAGTAATTGACTGTTTGTGTACAATCATTTCGTACACATAATTCATGTGTACTCAGTATAATTTAATGGCATGTAATAGGAACTCGCCGAAAAGCATGGTCATGTGAAGTTAGTATGCTCACAGACATGGTTCAGAAAAACCATGAAACTGTTGTCACCAGACCACAAAAAGTACATCATATCAGAAACCAGTCTTGGCGGTCTAACCCAGATGCATGAAGTGACTCTACGGCGCATAATGTTGGTTAGACTAGCCAAGAGCATAGATATGGACACACAATCCATTACCATTGGTAAAACACCAATTCCTATAACAAAAGAGGATGTGCAGTGTATATTTGGCATTCCGATAGAAGGGGAGGATATAGAGCCACATCTGGAAATGCAAACCGACACAGAATTGTTTACCGCCTATGCAAACAATGGGCAAATTTTGATTTCTGACCTTGAAACAACGATCCGAGCTTCCAAAGCCCCAGACGGCGATTTCCTGAGACGGTTCATTCTGTACAAAACTGGTACTGTTCTAGCACCAACAGCACAACATTATGTGGACTCGAAATTTCTCAACCTTGTTACAGATCTTGAAAACCTTCGGAAATTTAACTGGGGTTGTTTCCCACTTAATCACTTCTTCAAGTCCGTTCACAAGTTTAGAAATCGAGATCACGTAAATCTACAAGGAAATCTAATTCTGCTCCAGGTTAGTGCTAGATCAGTACTTAATGTCCTTTAATTATTGTTCTGTTGTATATCTGTATGGTGATAAACTAATTTATTGTGTAGTATTGGTACTGGGAGCACGTGCGTAGTGGCCGATTGATGTATGCTTCTAGACCCCCTCCATTGATCGCACGATGGGATGAAATTATGGCTACTTTAAGAAGCGATGCTTACGAGAAAGGAGGTCTTCATAACGGGCTGGTACCTATCTACAATTGAACTTTCTATATCCGATTTTTTATTTGGTACTAATGGTTCATTATATTTTATAAAAAAAGGCTGTCATGGAAATTTGTGCTCCTCAACGACCGTCCGAGAATTCAAATAATTTTCCAAGAAAGAATGATGAACATGTGCATCAACATGATTCGTATCGAGCATCATCACAAGGAAAGCAATTTAGTAGCCAGCAAGTATGTACTCCAAAGACTATTTGTTTTTGAAATATCACAAATAGGTGTCATGGAACCCATTCATTTAGCTATTGTTATCAACGGGGTTGTATTTTGTTTACATAGATTGACATGGTAGTTGAAGCCATGAATGCACACATTGCTGATCATGAAAAGAAGGTAGGCGGGAAGTTATTGGAATTGAGCACAGATTTGATGTCAAATACCAGACGCTAGGTGAAGAGTTGATCGACATGAAGACTAAAACTAGCACTAATCCTAGGTTGTCGAAGGCCGAGGACGAAATTAAAGACTTAAGGAGGGAACTCCATGTATGTCATACTGTGCATTTTGTATTTTGTATGAATATGTTCCTTCATGTTCATTATTGTTTGCATTGTTACACAAATTAAAATACGAATTTACAAGCAACCGACAAACAGTGTCACAGAAAGGAGGTGTGCAGGTGATCAATATGGCCGAACAAGTTAATATCTAAAAGTAACAAACTAATGATGAACTACCTTTGTTCATTGTAGGATCAAGTCAATGTGTGCAATTCATCCCTGACAAGAACTCCTAGGAGTAGCCAATTCACGGCAGGGACTTCGACTACACCAAGTGCAAGAAATGTGATGGAAAACAATGAGGAACCACAATTAACTCCGATGAAGCCTGTCTTTGGTAATGATTACAAGTTCACGAATGAGGACATAGAGACAGCCGTTTACATCCGCAGAACATACGACCCTGTTGAAATAGCTAGAATCGGAGACATTACCCTCACAAAAGAAATTTGAAGCAAAATTTGGAAGACAAATACATTTATGGTGATGTAAGCCCATTATACTCTATTCTACATCATTACTGCAACAACTGTCTTATTATTGTATGATTTAAAATTTGGCAGGTTATTATGGCATATGCTCGCATTAGCCAAATTGAGAATGATACTACCTCAATCATATCCCCTCAAGAAACCGAAAAGCTGTTACCAATGAAGGGGTGGTTCCTGTTGGACGTGCAGCCTCATGGTTAGCTCGTGTAGCAGAAAAATTTGTAGGGCGCCGAAAGGTACACGTTTTCCTCACTTTCATAGTTTATGTATACACTGTACACGACAAATTTCGGTTCTCAACCCAACCCAAATTTTACTGCAGGTGCATGTCCCACTGAATGTACACCAAAACCATTGGATGGTAATGATGTTTAATTTTGACAAAAAAGAAATTCAGACTCTGAACTCCATGAATTATCATTGCGACAAGACCAAGGAAGATTCTCTTGTAAGTGTTCTCTTGCCGCCTCTTTTGATCCGCATGGCACATGAGCTCCCAAAGTACTGTAACCCTATGTATAACTCGTCGTACCCTAGGTGGACTCGATTCAGTGCTGCATCGCCGAAGCTGTCAAGAATGGGTTGATATCACTAGCTAAGAACATCAATTTTGCCGAATGGACCAAAAAACGCTATGAGAACATACCACAACAGACCGATGGGTACGCATGGCCTCATAAATTACTATTTGCCTACACGAATAAGATTACTGATCTTTAACTAAACATCGCAGGACTTCCTGTGCGGTTTGGACACTACAGTACATGTTGTCATGGAATGGGGATGAAATGACCGATATTTTGAACCAGGTAATTGAATGCCTAATTTAAATTTGTACTTTGTTTAGCTTGAAAGCTATGCTGACGTAAGTGTCGGTTATCAAATATAGGCAAGGATAGATATTTTCAGGTGGAAAATATGTACAGCCTTACTGCATTCAAATTGTAATGCGCTTCGTCTCGAATCATATAAGTTCCCCATAACGGTTAGCACTACATCAAGAATATATCATTTATTTCATAAGTCTCATGATTAGAACTAACGCAGCACTCTCTCTTATACAGAAGGAGGTGTACGATGCCCAGCAAGCAGTTCTACCTGATGGTTCAGAAGACGACGTACAATTAGTCAACAATCCTGATGGTTCCAACGAACCCGACACATCCAACTCCCAGAAGGATACCGGTGCACCCAACTCCCCCAAAAGTGGTGCACCCAACTCCCCCAAAAGGAAGAGAGCACGTGGACGCCCGAGAAAGCTAGTTGATCCCGAGGAAGCAGCAAAAACAAAGAGTCTTAAAGAACTGAAACTTAAATTTGACAGCAAGACCATAGCCAACCAAGTATCTTCGTTAACATCACGGTCACGCAGAGAGCATAAACCGGCACCAGCTTTATTGAGCCCATTCAAACACAAATAGGTAGCATCAATTGATCATCAATTGATACATGCTCATGGTCATGCTCTACTTTTAGCATTATTTGATACACGTTTAGTTCTTATCAGAAGGTGGAAATAGGTACTTTTGGCAATCATAAGCATCCTCTACTTATTGCGATATCTAATGCATCATTAGTACAAAGCTTGATTTGGCAATAGGTGGAATCGGCAATCATTTGCATGCTTTAATTTTGCCAAAAATTAATGCATAGTTCAGTTCTAACTGGTCATAGATATGGCAGGAACATGCTGAGTTATACACTAAACATAATCATGCCAAGCTATAACTACCATAGTCATAGTACAATGCAAGGTGCTTAGGGGAGTTGCTTATAGAAATAAACCAGGCTTTTCCTAAGCACAAGTGCTTATTTGTACAGGGTAGACGCATAACTAGGCATCTCTCCTGTAGAAATAGGCACCGGTGCTTCAGAAAAATCCTGTTTATTTTTCTAAGCACCACCCTAAGCATCTAGCATTTTACAAGGCTTAACATGCATCACCAAAATAGTATTAACAACTTGGAACACTAAACCAGAGTAGCAGCAAACTCTTAACATAAACGGCATATCAACCACCGCACAACATAGGTTCACACACACCATAGGACATTAGTTTTAGAGTCGAACAACAAAGAAACATAGATAATATGAGAGGACACAACGGTCCTGGGGCAGCAGCAGCACTCTAGCAGCACATCACTTCTCTCCCTTCTTCAATGCATGTTGTAGGGCTCATTGACTTTGACAATCTCGAGGAAGCGTGCGTAGGCCGCATGTTTTGCCAGAGTACTGGCATTATGCTTCTTACCATGTCCATTGCCAGTGCTGAAGGCATGCTGGGTCATGCCATCTATGCCGCCACCGATCACCTTTGAACAGAAAGGGCACCCAATCTTGCCAAAGAAACGGTACTTGATCTTGCCAGCAATCAGATGCCTTAGGGTGTACCGGCTCTTGCTGTGCCTGCTGTCCATGATGTAGTCCACGTCATCGTCATCCTCCTGTGAATTAGTGAATTAGTACACATAGAAGAACTCAGCTAATCTATTATGGTACATTGCCTTTAATTACAATATTTTGAAAGTACACATGTGTAACATGGCAACTATCGATTTGCTAGAAATAAGGCGTATGTGCACATACATAATTGAGCCAATGAAATTGACATGCATAAATATGGATGGTGGAATAGTTGCATTTATAGATTAGTGCACAAGTAGTACATAATTAACACATGAGACTTCATGAAGTGGCTTGGTTTAATGATATTTGATACTTGTTATAGGTGTAATTTGGATTGGAATTAGAAAAATGGCTTCATTATACTCCTCCATGTTTCACACAAGGGGGGTTTGTTCTATCTACTGGAATGAAGAAACCATTATTCTTTCTGACAGCGGCAATACTGCTTCTCCAACATTGTTAGACCCTGATAAGTTTCAGAAGGAAATTGGTAAAGGAGCTATGGGGTGTCTCACTGCTCATATTGATGAGAGATGTGGCTGTGATCATCTAGATAATATACTGTGGAAAATTGGCTAGATGAAATATTTTGATTTTTTGGTATCCAGTGGATATGTAGTGTCAGCCCATAATTATTAAGGGAGCAATCACTTCCTTTGCAAAATGGAAATCTGTATAGAATTTGCAAATGGATCATCTATGAACATGTGTGCAAACTGATCATCTATGAATATGTGTGCAAATTAATTCATCTACATAAACTAAAATGAATCAGGAACTGCAGCATTTTGTCACTGTCCTGGGGAAGCCAATGGTGTCGCACATGAGATCGCTAGAAATAGCTATGAGAATCCTGACATATATCCATTGTTTAACCCACTTTTTTCATTAATGTATCCCTGCCATGAACATTTTTTTGTATTTGGGTTCATTACCCCACTTCTTTCATTAATGCTCATCTAGTTAACAAGACAAACCCCAATGCCATGAAAAAAACAGAGTATCTGCTGGAATCAGAATGTGAATCAGATTTAAAAATCCACATCCAACATGAAGATCTATGCTAGATCCATACAACTAGCACGCCCAAATGAATTTGATGCTCATCTAGTTAACAAGAAAAACCTCAATGCCATGAAAAAAACCAGAGTATCTGCTGGAATCAGATTTAAAAATCCAGATCCAACATGAAGATCTATGCTAGAACCCTACAATCCTACATACGTACAACTAGCACGCCCAAGTGAAATTGAAGCTCATCTAGTTAACAAGAAAAAACCCAATGTCATGAAAAAAACAGAGCAAAAAACAGAGTACTACCTCAGATAGCTCGTCGATGGCATCCTCATCGAAGTTGCTGCCCTTCCTGCAATCTACGTCAAACTCCTTTATGGCGTTCTCCTCGTAGAGCTCATCGATTTCATCATGCACCTGGCGCTTAAGCCTTCTCATCTCCTCCTCCTCCAGATCTTCCCCAACCTTGTGCTCGCCGACGGGTGCCTCTACGGCTGCGATGGCAGCGGGAGCAGGCACAACGGTCGCTGCACCGCCAGCTTTCGCCGCTACGGCAGACTCAGCCGCTCCACCCACGGCTGCAGCCACGGCAGCAGGCTGCTCTGCTCCCATGGTTGCCTCCGGCTGGTCCGCCGCATCTTCACGCCCGCGTTTCATCGTCGGTCAAAGACAGGAGGAGGGAGGCATAGGAAGGGACGAGGGTGGTGAGGAAGGAGGAAGGGTGGTGAGGTGGTGAGGAAGGAAGAGAGGGTGGTTAGGTTCGGGAGAGGACGAGGGTTTTCTACCCGATTTGGGGAAGAAATGCACTGCTCCTGCCTCTTGGAGTTACCGAGGCGCCTCGGGTGCCGATTTGACTTGACACACCCACCCGGCCGTCCACATTCCACGTGGGGACGTGGCGGTCGTGCACCTCCTGCGGTTTGCCATCAATTCATATCGGTCTCACAAGTGGGTCCCCTTGTCATCCACATAACCGCTTAAAATAAAGCGATTTTTTCTGTATGGATTTTCTAAGGTTTTTGCAACGATAAAATGCTTAAAACACTTCTGACATGTTGTGATGTTTTCGGTAATTAATGGTCTACTCGCTGGGATTATTCCACTGTGTGATGTTTTGTACGTCCCAGGTTGTAGTATGAAATGCTAACTATTCTATATTGTAGTGGCTGGTCTCTAATTGGACCGACATGTTGAACTAGTATCAATGGTAGAGGCGTTTCGTTGTACGCCACATCCAACAGTTCACATAATTAATTATCCAAAGATTAAGGTATGAAACCCTTGGTCATACAAAGCAACATTTCGTTCCTAAAAATTAAGGTACTTCCACATTCAAACTAACTAATACTACAAATTCGAAGGAACTACTTAATACATTAACAGCACATAGGGAAGTAGCCCTCACTACTAGGAAAAGGTCTATAGATGGGATGGACACTAATGGCGCACCGGCCATGTGGTGCGCCATTAGTATATACTAATGGCGCATCATGTTCAGGTGCGCCATTAGTGTGGAAGACACTAATGGCGCACCAGGGACATGGTGCGCCACTACTGTTGTTTATTTTTTTCTTTTTTTTGCAAAACTACTAATGGCGCACCATGATACAGTGCGCCATTACTAGTTTAAACTAGTAATGGCGCACTGTGCCACGGTGCGCCATTAGAATAAATACTTTTTTTATTTTTTTGCAAAACTTCTAATGGCGCACCAGAAGCAGGTGCGCCATTAGTTACCAGGGTCACTAATGGCGCATTTGCATACGGTGCGCCATTAGTACCAGGGTTACTATTTTTTTCTTAGTCCCAGGTTTCCCCACTCGATCGAGCCCCCGCCGTCCGCCGCCCACGCGCCCCCGCCGTCCGTCGCCTCCGTCCGCCGCAGCCGCCCACGCGCCCCCGCCGCCTCCCTCTCCCCTTCCTCCCCCTCGAGCGCCGCCTCCCCCCTGAGCCCCGCCTTCCCCGCGAGCGCCGCCTCCCTCGCCTCCCTCCCATCCAACCGCCGACGACCGCACGGGGTGTAGTACGAGGAGGAGGACGGGATCCGTCCGTTGCTTCCGGCGGCCGCCTCCGCCGACGAGCCGGGCAGCCACACGCGCCCAGCTCCGCCGCCGCTGTCGCCTCCTCGTCTGCGTCGCCGGTGCCGCCAGAGGACGACGTCTGCTCCGTCTGCCACGACCGCTTCCGGATCCCCTGCCAGGCCAACTGCTCCCACTGGTTCTGCGGTTCGTTCCCCACTCCTCCCTCCTCCCTCCCCCGATCCATCTCCACTGTTCCCCCTCCCTCCCAAGAAATTTTGCCACAAATTGCATAGAGGCGTCAGCGTTCGGTTGGTCACGGGAAGCTGCTGCTCCTTCCCTTCGGGTGCGGGGAAGGGGGCTCTGGATTGCTTAGAATTGCCGACGAGTGTCAGATTCGTTCGATTGTTCAGATCAATGGCGAGCTGCGGAGCCGTATGCCCAGATTGACAACTTGCCCTTGTTCTCTCCTAGTCTGTCTAGGACATGCTTGCTCGAATTGATCCGAAATGAGGGTTTAGGGTGGTGTGATTTGCTTGGGGTGAAATATTGGAACTCATATAGTAGTATTACGGGATGACAGGGTAGTGGGTACTAGAATCTATCTGCACCACCTGTTTGATAACAAACAGGGTAGTGTCTACTAGAATGTGCACGACAGAAATATCTATCATATTTCAAGATTGCTTCTCATTATCTGGAGAAATAGGATTTAAAACTGTTTCCTGCAAGTACTGGAGGCGATGAACACATCCCCTTGTGCAGCCATTGTTGGAAATTCACCATGATTGCTGATATAACCATCATCTTTTTTTTGCGGGAAGATATAAGCATCATCTTGGCTCATCCAATGTCCGCTCACAGGGCCGAAAACAAAATCACATGTGTGCGTTCACGTTGAGTTCAGATTATTTCCACCTGAAACAATGGATGAGTTGCTTTAAGAATTCCATATGCATCCTTGAATCTTGGTTGAATGATACTAATTATCATTTTAAGGACATGTGGCGCTAACTTTGTTCACTAAGAATAAGCAAGTTTGTCTGTCTTCTGTTTATAATCAATGTAATAGTAGATATTACCATAATCAGGGTAGGGTTTCATGGCTAGAAGATATATTGTTGTACAACAATTTGTTACAAATTGCATTTATTGGTATATGTACGCTAGTTTCGTCATATCATGAGCTTAGGAACTTATCTTGACTAATTTATTATAGAAAGCTGTCAGAGCTCACTTCTAGAAATTAGCAATAGCAAAATGTGGTTAAGATTTAAGGCATCTGGACTAAGCTTTGCGGCCTTTATATCTAATTTGTCATGCATGAATTATGATCATGAGAGCCATGAGATCTTGTTTAGTGCATACACCATTCTTATTTTTTTCTATCCGTTGCTACCCCATCTAGTAATTAGTATATCATGCTACTTTCATCTATGGAAGTATGACTTGTCACTTCTACAAATCGAACCCATCATTTAGTTATGGACCAGTATAATATAATTTGCAGTACTTGGCGTTGAGCAGCTAGCACTGCTGAATCTTAGCAGCAAAAGATTCCAATTTGCAAATGTAAATTCTTAAGCATATGTTTTGGCATACAAGTATATCTTTCTTTAAGACCGGTAAATCAACTTGTGATGCTGCTACTGTACTACTTGGGAATTTTGTGATGCTGCTGCTGTACTACTTGGGAATTTTGTCAACTTGTGATGCTGCTGCTATACCCCGAGAGGCCCTTGGAAGAACAATGTGAAACTTTTATAATATGTAACGATGGAACTATGTGTTGGCTATGTATGTATATATGATGGAACTTGTGTGTTGGCTATGATTGTTATATGGATGCTTGTTGTATATATATGTGTTGGATATCTCATATGTGAAATAGTGACCTGATATTAAGAAGAAAAAATTAAAAAAATTGTTACTAATGGCGCGCTACCATGTGGTGCGCCATTAGTATAGCAGACACTAGTGGCGCACTGTGGGCAAAACTAATGGTGCACTGTGTGGTGCGTCATTAGTATACCAGATACTAATGGCGCACCAGTGGTGTGCCATTAGTAAAAAATACTAGTGGCGTGATACTAATGGCGCACCGGTAGTGCGCCATTAGTAGGCAAAACCGGTGCGCCATTAGTAGGCCTTTTCCTAGTAGTGCCTGGTCCAACGGCTTGAGAAATGACGAACAAAGACTGAAAGAAGAAGGATCAGCCAGTAGCAACACCATCAGCCTCGCAGCCTCACAACTTCAGCCAGCCTGGTGAACTCCAGGTTTTTTCCTGCAAAACACACATGGGATGTTGGAGGCAAGAAAATAAATATGCCAGGGGTCTTGTCATGGCATCTAATCGCACGGAATGCTAGTACAAATGATGGAGAACAAACATCCAACATGAACAAATTCATAGGAGTTCTAGATCCATGGATACCATCAAGAAAAAAATGCTCAGTTTTAATTCAGACACAAGACTTGGTGAAAACATGCATATTCATATCAGCAACATTGATATGGCATCTTTGCAAGCTTGGGTCAGTGACTTGTCTTGTGTTTCATGGCATGACAATAATTTTAACAATAAATAGACATGAAATTGACCCAAACTCATGTACAAAGTTAGGCCATATGATGCATGGATTAATTCACACATAAATGACAAAATGCCAACTTTGTATAGAATTTGCAGTACTGAAATATTTCAGTGTGTACCGGTGTGTACTGAAACTGCAGTAGTGAAATAATTCAGTGTGCATCAATGTGTAATGAAATTGTAGTAACGAAATATTTCAGTGCATACCGGTGTGTACCGAAATAAGTGTCTACCACTACAACATTACAAATTTTGTCTAGGGCAGTATAGAAATATTTCAGTGCCTACCGGTGTGTACCGAAATATTTCAGTGTCCACCACTACAATATTACAAATTTTGCCTAGGGTAGTTCCGAAATATTTCAGTGCCTACCGGTGTGTACCGAAATATTTCAGTGTGTACCACTAGAACATTACTAATTTTTCCTAGGGTTCATATGATGCCTAGGGTTCACATACATCATAATCCATGTACTCAAATATTCATGCAATTCATTGAGATTAAAATGCCATCTAGCATTCCCTCTTTGAGCTATTACGATCAGTATCACCATGATGTAAGCACGAGCAGTAGGAAGATGAGGAGTGGGGAAGCTTACTCTAAACATAGCTACCGCCGCCGTTCAGACGAGGAGAGCGGCGAGGGAAGCGTGGAGAACGGTGGGGAAGCGAGGTCGCGACCACTGTCCTCCTCATCTTGCGCTTTGGAGTCTCCGGTGACTCGGTTGGAGGCTGCACAATCTGCAACGGCACCTCGTGAACGGTGGGTTCCTGATCCAGTGGATGCTCTACCCTGGATCTGAACACCCACCACCTCCGCCTGGTCCACTCGCTGGACGAATTGGCCTGCTCCATCGCCCAGAGGAGGATCTCGATCTTGTGAATCGGTTGTGCGGGCGGGGGGCAAAGCTTTGTCCTCTCCTTCTTCGTCAATTTCCTGAGAGTGGCCATTGCCGTCCAGCTCATCTGCCTTGTGTTGTCAAACCAAGAACGGATCTCCCTCAACCTGGGCAACTTGACCTGGTCGCCGCCGGCGATCTGCACAAAGTCGGTGTTCTCGCCGCCGGCCATCAGCTTGATCTGCCGATTCTTGCTTCGATGGAAGAGGGGGTGGGGGGTGGGGTTTTCCTGAGTGGAGCGAAGTTGCAGCGGCAAGAAGGAGGAGATGATTGCAGTGGACTTGGAGGAGAGGGAGGAGATGGCCGCCGATGAGTAATTGTGGAAGGTGTAGCACCATGGCGGCGGTTATGCATTCGACGAGAAGGGCGGCGCATGCAAATTTTCCTAGGACTAAACTGCCCCTATATTAAAACGCGTCCCCACCTTGTCAGAGTACCGGCCCCACTCGTTTTAGTACTTTCACGTACTTTCATCGGAGTACTACCCAGTACTTCGTATTTGTCTGCCGTTAGATCGACATGAACGAACGGTTCTAAAAAAGCCCAACCACTCTAAAACTTGTAAAATTTAATATCATACAACTCCCCTTTAACAGTGTTGATTTCTATTATATATGATCTCTGGGGTCTTCATGAATACATGCCTATAATGTCAAAATGAAGAATTATCAATCCATTGACAAATATACATGCTCATTTGTAGTGTTTAGTTACATTCTATAGCAAACTCAACTAATTCATATTTGTTGTGCATGACGTGGCCGAAAGATTCCAATCTATTCGGTAACTTGGGCATAGTGCTCTGCACACAAATTGTTATCTGCTATATTTAAACCATAAAGTTCTGCACTAATGCTAACAATACCTTAGAAATTTGTTAGGTTTTATGTGAGTGATTGCCAGTGTACCAAAATTGTTTTTATACCTTTTATGGACCATTATTTTATTTGAGTTTCCTAACATACAAAAATGTCCCGATCTGTTATCTCCAATCTGCCGTTGGTACTCCATGGATGCAGAGTATGTTGCAGCAGTTGAGCATCAGCATCCTTCAATTGTGTGATAGGTGCCTTCGCCTACATGCTTAGTTACTTGTTGTAGCACTTGCTTACACCATTTAAATTTTTCTACCATTAGGATAAATCTTGGATATAAGTTTCTGCTCATCCTTCTGAGAAAGTTGTCTAGAAGTACTGTCCTCATATCTATCATTATTCTGTCTTTCTGAAATGTTTCAATTGTGTGCCAAACTAACATGATAACATGTTCGACTTATATAGTTCTGTTTTTCATTTGGGCTGTGTGGATCCTATATTTGAGGCTTTAATTAACTTTCAGCTACTAAAAAATAATAATACTTTCTGACATTTCTTAATAGTTGCTGAAATTTTTTACTTACACACTTCATACATTTCAGGGAAAGAAAGACTTAAGTGATGTACTCATGTTGTAGTAGATGGAAGTACATCAGCGCACTATTTCGGTATGTACTTGCTCGTGTATGTTCTTTATTTATGTGCTACAAAATGTTTTGTTTCTCCCTAAATGATAGATGAAGCGCATGGTTAATCCTGATTTTTCCCTTTCAGAGCGACTTATTGATTGTTCTTAAGAGTCTTGTTCAAATAGTCATTTAAGTCTTTGTTTGAAATAGTCATTTTTTATATTTGAAATAGTCATTTTTTTACGTTTATGGCTTCTACTATCAACCAACATGCGTATCATTTTTTAAATAAATATATGCATTTGAGCGACAATTATTTCTAGATGGAGAAAGTAACATACAAAAGTAGTTCCTTTTTCATTATAGTCCATATTATTTGACTAGTGAAATGGGAATACTGGTAAGATATACTTAGCTTTAAAACTTGCAATATGTTATCTAGGTCATCGTTTCAACCAATACTTTTGTTCTTTGCGGTGCAGAATTTGATGTGCCATAGAATCTTTGAGTGGTAAGAAATTTAAAATATTTTTGCACATGATTTTTTTTAAGAGCACTGGTTTACACAGGACTATTCTCCGTTGCACATTTTTTAGACCTTCCACGTGAAATTTTTGTGCTAGCTACATATATTGGTTGTGCAGGATGGTTATGAGTTGATAAAGAAGTTTTTGTTATCCTTACTCAAATATCGTGTAATGAAGCTAAAGACAACATTCCTCTTATTATGCGAGAATATCTTAAGTGCATCAATTAGATCTTAATCCGTAACACGGATCATCGCTTTGTATGTATACCACATAAAAGTACCCTTTTATCAACTTAAATTGTAAGTGAAGTGGGTTTCAATTATTACTTAATTGTCACTATGAAATTTAACTATTAGTTTTATGATAGGACAGCTTCTGGAGAGGCTTTAAGTTTTAACCTCAAAGTCTCTAAAAAAATGGTTAGGCCCTGATATAGGGCAGCCATTGGAGATGCTCTAAGCTAGACCATTGCTCACTGCACGCAGCCATCGAAGGCAGGGGTTTGCTCACTTCAATGGAGTTGGGCCGCCGGTGCTCCTCCGAGCCAGGCCCTGCCAGAGGACCGGACTACCTCACCGCCCTCCTCGAGGATCTTCTCCTCCTGGTCCTCGTCCGCCTCGGCTGCGCCGCCGCCGCCGTGCGCGCCGGCCTCCTCTCCCGCCAACATGGAGAGTGGATTTTCTCCCATGCACGGGAGGTCATGTGCATGGATTAGTCCATTGATTATGTTGGATGGCCTCTGCAAGCAACCTTTTGCAACTTTTGGCAGCTCCAACCATCCCACCTCCTATCATTTTTCTTTCGACTTTCAATATTGAATCTTTTATATACTTCGAACGACGAGTCTAGCTTATTTTTCATATTCACATTCATGTTGCTTGTGAGGAAGGCTTTCAAATAAGATTCATTTTGAATACGTTTGATGAGTTTATAAATCTCCATTTAGTTTCAGCTGCTGAAAGTTGGTACGAGCGAGCGGCAAAATCACAAGTTTCAGATACTGAAACTTAAAATTTGGTGTGCCCCCATGGGAAATCCAATGATTTTGCGGATCACGAGGCAAATCGAGCGGCCATGCAAGTTTCAACTACTAAAACTTGATTGCAACGATGATAAATTCAGCAAGTTTCAAAATTAAAACTTAAACCTAAATCCTAAACCATAAACACTAAAGCCCTAAGCCCAGAACCTAAAACCCTAAAAGCATATGAATTTTGGTAAAGCCTAATGTTACAATTACTAAGTTTCAATAATTGAATAAAAATGAAGTTGGTGAAGTATAATCAAGATTGGTCTTGTTCGAAAGTTCTTCGTTTTGACGAATAGAAAACATGCATACATGAGCCCCTCCAAAAATAATTAATGACTAAACCATTCACACAAAGAAGATAAGAATGCAGGCATGCATGGGACCTCCCGTGTACGTGTACGGGAGAAAATCTCTTTTTATCTGTCCTAAATCTGAGCCCATTTTTCAGATCCAATGTACAAATGTCCGTAGATGCTACGGCCATGATTCCCGAGAAAGAAATGCCATAGTTTTGACATGGACGTGACATGTTCAGCAGTCCAAACCACGACGGAATA
The DNA here is from genome assembly GCA_963921465.1 of Triticum timopheevii. Lineage (NCBI taxonomy): Eukaryota > Viridiplantae > Streptophyta > Magnoliopsida > Poales > Poaceae > Triticum > Triticum timopheevii. Next base: position 601,326,823 of record OY997274.1, on the reverse strand, counting down.
CTTTTCGCCTCCATGTAATGCGACAAGATTCCCGTACTAAAATCTCCACAAAATTTTGACGTGTCTTCCCATTTTCCACTTCTTCAGTCAGGCCTAATCTAATCAGTAGCCTTTAGCAACCATGGCCTACGTACAGCAACAGGCAAACGATAACGTGGAATAGAACTTTTCCACAGGAATAGAACAAAACCATTGCTAATACGCCCCAAAAGACCTCAAACCAGGTCAACACACTGCCACAATAGCTTGTAGTAACATCATTTCGTCGACACCTCTGGAGTCTTGTGAAGAAAAGGTCCCATGTATGTTGATTGCCGGAAGAAAAATGCCACTGTTTGCGAGTTGCATTGCAACATGTATCGCCCCAAAATTTCCGTACTAAAATTTCCACAAATTTTCTATGAATGTTCAACTTTCCACCTCTCCAGAGAAGGTCTTTAGTAGCCTTTTGCAAACGTGGCCTACAGGCTACAGCTAACATGTACAGATTTTCCACAGGATGAGAACAAAACCTTCGCTGTTTTAGACAGCCACCAGCCACCAGGTCAATACCCTGCCAATATAGCCTCTAACATCAATTCATCGACACCTTTGGAATCTTGTGAAGAAAAGGGTCACCCACTAGTCTGGTATGCTCTACTGCAAACCGAGACACCAGCGCTTACACTGCCACCAGCACGGCAACACGCCTATATAACTTGTGTGCGAGCCAAAGCTGTAGACGCACATGACCCAACCAGCTTTCTTGATCCCTCACTCTACGGCCCGCAGTCCACCCTAGCTAGCCTAGATATGGCAACCATGGCACGGCCTGTGGGAGCCTTGCTGCTGCTTCTTCTTCTGACCCTGCGGCTGGCGGCTGCGAGCAGCATCCGCAACCCCGAGCGGGAGGCGCTGCGGGCATTCAGGGCCGGCGTGTCGGAACCGGAGGGCAAGCTCCAGTCGTGGAACAGCACGGCGCACTTCTGCCGGTGGGCAGGGGTGAACTGCACGCACGGGCACGTCACGGCCCTGCGGATGATGTCCTTCGGCCTCACCGGGACCATCTCCCCTGCCTTGGGCAACCTCACCTACCTGGAGAGGCTCGACCTCAACCGGAACGCCTTCTCTGGCGGCATCCCCGCGAGCCTTGGCCGGCTGAGGCGCCTCAACTATCTTGGCCTTTGCGACAACGCCGGGGTAAGCGGGGAGATACCCGACAGCCTCCGCAACTGCACTAGCCTTGCTGTTGCTTATCTCAACAACAACACCCTCACCGGCACCATCCCAGCATGGCTCGGGACGCTGCTGAACCTCATCACTCTCTGGCTAAGCCACAACTCATTGTCCGGCGAAATCCCACCATCACTTGGCAACCTTACAAAGCTCGAAAGCCTCATGCTAGACCAGAATCTTCTGAAAGGCACCCTCCCTGAAGGCCTCTCGCGTCTTGCTCTCCTTCGGCAACTCAATGTCTACCAGAACCAGTTGGGCGGTGCTATCCCACCAAGATTCTTCAATATGTCCCCGCTAGAAGAGATGTCCTTCGCTAACAATGAGTTCACCGGAAGCCTGCCATCATATGCAGGAGCTCGGATGACGAAGCTTGAGTCCCTCCTCCTCGGTGGGAACAAACTAACTGGGCTGATCCCTGCATCACTAGCCAACGCCTCTGGCATGGTGTATCTCAGCCTCGCCAACAATAGCTTCAATGGGCGTGTGCCTTCGGAGATTGGCACATTATGCCCAAATAAGTTGGAGATGTCCGGCAACAAGTTAACTGCAACCGATGAAGACGGCGGCTGGGAGTTCTTGGATCGTTTGATGAACTGCAACAACCTAGTGAAGCTTGCTCTGGACAACAACAGGTTCAGTGGCACGATGCCAGGCTCCATCGGCAACCTCTCGAGGAACCTTTGGGATCTGAACCTCGGGGGTAACCGCATATCTGGTTCAATTCCATCTGGTATTGAGAACCTCATTGCACTGCAAACCTTGGGGCTAGAATCCAATCTCCTCACCGGTACCATTCCGGAGGGGATTGGGAAGCTCAAGAACCTTACAGAGTTACGGCTGCAGGAGAACAAGTTGTCGGGGCCGGTGCCATCTTCCATCGGGAGCCTGACAGAGCTCCTTAGGCTTGTTCTTAGCAACAATGAATTGAGCGGATCAATCCCTTTGACCCTCGGCAACCTACAAAAGGTGGCTCTTCTCAATCTCTCCAGCAATGCACTCACCGGTGAAGTCCCAACACAAATCTTCAACTTGCCATCGTTGTCGCAAGCAATGGACCTGTCGAACAACCGGCTTGATGGCTCGCTTCCTCCTGATGTCATCAGACTTGGGAACCTTGCGCTCCTGAAGTTGTCAGGAAACCGTTTGACCGGTGAGATACCAAAGCAGCTTGGTAGTTGCCAGAGCTTAGAGTTCCTCGGTTTGGACAACAACTTCTTCACTGGAAGCATCCCACCTTCCTTGAGCAAGCTGAAGGGGCTTCAGATGCTGAACCTGACGAGCAACAAATTGTCGGGAAGGATACCTCCGGAGCTCGGAGGCATGTCCGGGCTGCAGGAGTTGTACCTTTCATGGAACAATCTGACTGGAACAGTCCCAGAAGAGATGGCGAATATGAGTTCGTTGATCAAGCTGGATGTGTCATACAACCATCTCGAAGGACACGTGCCGCTTCGGGGTGTGTTTGCAAACATGACTGGGTTTAACTTCACCGAGAATGGCGAGCTCTGTGGTGGCGTGCCTCAACTTCATCTTCCACAATGTTCGGTGGTAAGGTACAGAAGCCATACTAATTGGCCTCTTCGTATCATGGCACTGATCCTAGGCATATTTCTCATCTTGTCCATACTCCTCACCATTTTCCTATGCTACAAGAGAAGCTCGAGACACACAAAAGCCATGGCACCAGACATACTTGATGCCTCGAACTACCAGAGGGTCTCGTATGCCGAATTGGCGAAAGCCACAAACTGCTTTGCGGATGCCAATCTGATAGGTGCAGGAAAGTTTGGTTCCGTGTACCTTGGAGTTCTCCCGCTGGATGACAACGGAACACACGAGAGTGTTCCTGTGGCGGTGAAAGTATTTGATCTTCAGCAAGTCGGAGCCTCCAAGACATTCCTGTCGGAATGCGAGGCGTTGAGGAGTATAAGACACCGGAATCTGATCCGGATCATCACCTGCTGCTCCAGCATCGATGGCAGGGGCGATGACTTCAAAGCTCTAGTGTTCGAGTTGATGCCCAATTACAGCCTAGACAGGTGGTTGCATCCGACACCTGAAGCGCTGAAGAACATAGACAGCCTAACCGCAATCCAACGGCTCAACATCGCCGTGGACATCGCCGACGCGCTGCACTATCTCCACAGCAACTGCGTACCGCCGATCATACACTGTGATCTCAAGCCGAGCAAGATTCTTCTCAGCAAGGACATGACGGCCTGCATCGGTGACTTTGGCCTCGCGAAGCTGCTCCTTGATCCAGGGATCCATGACACCATGAATTCAGAGAGCACCATTGGAATCAGAGGCACCATCGGCTACGTCGCACCAGGTAATTCAAATTCCATTTTCCTAGTGTCTGATGTACATATAAATAGCATTTAGTAGCTAATTAGATCAGAGACTACAAGTAGAATAACTTTGCAGGTATGAAAAGGAATAACTTATCTGTACTTTGCACTGCAGAGTATGGAACGACCGGCAAAGTTTCGACACAAGGCGACGTCTACGGCTTCGGCATCACGCTGCTGGAGATCTTCTTCGGGAGGTCTCCGACAGACGACATCTTCAGGGATGGCCTGACGCTGCAGGGGTTCGTTGGCATGGCGTTTCCCGACAAAACAGAGGAGGTTCTAGACGCGATGCTGCTGGAAACCAAGGAATCCGATGGTGATAGCAGCGTCTCGGTGCAGGATTGCCTGGTTTCTGCCGTCAGGGTCGGGCTTAGCTGCACGAGAGCGGCGCCGTATGAGAGGATGAGCATGAAGGATGCGGCCGCCGAGCTGCGCGCGGTCAGAGATGCTTGTGCCCGAGCCTGAATCCTGGCTACTTCTTTTTTTCTACCGAGATGCATGTGCAGCAGTGTAATGATGTGTATGTATATGTTCGAGCTGCTATGCTAAGAGTTGTGTGTAATTCGTCGCTGCAAATGGATCATCGTTTGAAATTGCGTTTCCTTACTTTCCTTTCCACAAGATTTGTTATAGCATGGGTGAAATAAACATGAAACATCACCAGTGCCATTGACATAGTGAACGCTTTTATATTATGGGACGGATAGTGTAGGGATCAGATTCAGTTCACCTGAAGTATCTGAAGACTTGAGGCGCGTGAGTGAGTACCTACCTTGTCGGCAACCAGTACCATGAAAAATAGTGAAGCTCTGAACAGTATTTACCTTCATGGAGCTCTTTTGGAGTGTGTGATAGCAACTTAGCCAGCCAGGCTTACCTCGGCGAGTCGGCGGTATGGCCCCTGCCGCGCGTCCCCTCCGCCGACCTCTGCATAACGGCGTGACAAGCCGAGCGGCCTGCCATATGCGCAGCACGCGCCGGAGTCCTTCGCCGCGCCGGCCAGCAATCGGCAGGCACAGCGCCGCCGCCCTTTCCCTCTTCGGCTGCCCTGTCTTGTCCGTCAAATGGATAGGGTAGATACGGGCTGACAATCTTTCTGCTCAAATTGAAAGGCCCATAGGCCACACTTCAGAGCAAAACCAATAGAAAAAGCCCACAAGATTAAGGTTAGCCGCAATTTAGGCAGATACAAATGTTAGCCCAGTGCCAGACATTCCAGCCTGCCGCAGGTTGGGGTAGCCACTAGTTGACGAGCGCTTCTCCGGAAGCCTCACAACAATCAGCACCACATGACGCACTCTCAGCCGCCCGCCACGTGTCGCGCTTTAAGCGCTCTGTTTGGATTTTTATTTTTATTTTCCGGCACACATTTTCGGCTTTTTAAACGGTTTTTTTTTCTGTTTTTTCTATGTTTCGGTTTTATACCCGTCTTTCTTAGCTTTTGGATATAAAAAATTTGATTTTTTTTTGCACGAAAAAACTCGTTTTCTTTCTTTTTTTCTTTCACGAGAGTCACGTTTTAGCTTTCGCGAGAGGCACGGTTTTGCTTTTCGCTAGAGTCATGGCCGTGCCTCTCGGAAACAAAAAAACAAACGTGTTTTCTAAAAAAAATTTCTTTCGCGAGAGGCACGGCCGTGCCCCTCGAAAAAGGAAAAAAACATGTTTTCTGGTTTTTTCTTCTGCGAGAGGCACGGTTTTGCTTCCGCAAAGAGGCACGGTTGTGCTTTCGCGAGAGTCACGGCCGTACCTCTCCGAAACGAAAAATACATGTTTTCTATTTTTTCTTCCTTACGCGAGAGGCACGGTTGTGCTTTCACGCCATGCCTCTTGGAAATGGAAAGAAAATTTGTTTTCTGGTTTTTTCCTTCCACGAGAGGCACGGTTGTGATTTCGCGAGAGGCATGGACGTGCCTCTTTCGAAAAGGGAAAAAACCCGTGCTCCCGGTTCGGTTTTTCTTGTCCGGATATTTTTGTGAAAAAAGTTCGTCAAAACATATCAACATGGGATCTAGTTTTGGAGATCTCTACGCTAGGAATCCAACGGTGAATACGGTTCGAGATTTGGACACACAGTTTAAGAGATAAAACATTTTGAATAAACGGATTTATGAAAAAAGGGGAAAACTCCCAGGTTGCGACAAGTGACGCACATGCAGCGCGCCACTTGTCGCAACCTGGAAAGATGGTAATGATCTTTGTATGAGTACTCCTTAATTAGTGATTTCGGCAGGTTGGCCGACACAAGCAAGTCACGAGCCAACCACAATTTCGAGGCTCATATTCTCGCCAAGTTTGTTTGTAACCTAGGCTTAGGTCGTCATATTTGATTCGGCATTCCACAAGACCAACGACTTGTACCTATGAACATTGTTTAATTAATAAAGTGGCGAGATTCCTAAAAAAAAGAAAGAAAGTCACGAGCCTCGAGCTTTCCCTCCCAAAAATAGTTCTCCTTTCGCTTAAACGAAAAATGGAGAAAACACATGGCAATAAAAAAAAAGTTCTCCTTTGATTCAAGGAAATGTAGCACATGGAATCGAAGAAGTTTTCCTTTGCCCTCGGTTTCAAAGGAAAAATGCAGAAATTTTACAATCTATTTGATCTCTTTTTAAAATTTCTACGCACGAAAAACAATCGAGATCCTTAGTGAAATAATTAAATGCTAATTATACCTAATCAGGTTGTCCGTTTTTGATTTGACTATATTAATTTGGATTTTTGTGTTTTCTCTCTAGTTAACCAAACTCCCAAGTGTGCAAAATTCCTACGCTAATCCTCTTTTTACATATGCATTCCTATCAAATTGATGTGTTCTTTCCTTTCCTGCATTTTTAAAATTTTGTAAACCAAAGGAGGCGGCATGAGGCTACGGAAACAGATGGATCGATATCTGGATAGCGGTTTAAGGTCATCTGCTGACCTCCAAACTAGACACCACATTCGTCCTCGGACGGGGGGAGGGGGGGGGGGGGGGGGCACTAGTGAAAAAACGGCTAGTCACAACTATCGTTGGTGGCGCGCCATTTCCCATCAACGCTAGCATTATTTTTTTTTCAAATAGTGCTGTCGTAGGACAAATCAGCACGCCAGCTTTATGTGATTAGTGCTGACGTTGCTTTTCTTTGAGACGCCACAAATCTTTTGGCCCATATGTACTCACCGTTTGGAATGCACCGGTGGCGTTGCTTTTATTTGTACGTCATAGTTAATTTGTCAATGCTGGCGTGTGTCTGCTTTGTACGCCAAAACACTTTTCCATTTGATCAAGTATTTTGTGTGTTTAATTATTAAACTAGTCACAAAATAATAGAAATTTTATATTATGTGTTTTTTCATAATTAAGGTAAAACTCAACCATAGCATTAAAGTATAGAGTCCTCTTTACTCCCATATGCAAACAACCTACTTACTCGGGTCTGTACTTCTGTCACTCACGTCACCCACCATAAGCGAATCATGAACTCATTGCAAACCCTACACCGGGGATCCCTCACACTTGCACGACACGGAGAGCACCATAGGACATCACTAGTAATAAAATATACAACTCAAACCAATCATGATCATCAATCAACCCATAGGTTAAAACGGATCTACTCAAACATCGTAGGATAGCCATACATCATTGGAAAATAATATATAATGTTGAGCACCATATTTAAGTAGAGATTACAGCAGGGAGAAGAGGTGTTACATCGCTGCATAGAGAAGGAGAGAGTTGGTGATGACGGCGGTGAAGTAGTTGGTGTAGATCGTCGTCACGATGATGGCCCCGGCGGCGCTCCGGCGCCATCGGGAGAGAGGGGAGAGAGCCCCCCTCCTTTTTCTTCCCCCTTGACCCCCCCTAGATCGGAGGAGGGTTTCCCCTCTGGTCCATGACCTCCATGGCGGCGGAGGGGCGGGAGCCCCTCCGAGATTGGATCTCTCTCTCTCTCTCTCTCTCTCTCTCTCTCTCTGTGTGTGTGTGTGTGTGTGTGTGTGTGTGTGTTACCTTCTGTTTCTGCGTTCCGGTTTTCTAGCCTTATGGGGTGGCCACAAGCCTCCCTGGTGCGCACAGGGTAGGGGGCGCACCCCTAGGGCTTGTGGACTCCTCGGACATCGTCTTGCATTGATTCTTTTTCCCAAAAATCACAAATATTTCAAAATAAATCTCTGTAAATTTTTATCGTGTTTGGACTTTGTTTGGTATGGGTATTCTGCGAAACAAAAAGCATGCAACAAACAGGAAGGCACTGGATCAATATGTTAGTCCCAAAAATAATGTAAAAAGTTGCCAAAAGTATATGAAAGTTGTAGAATATTGACATGAAACAATAAAAAATTATAAATGCCACGGAGACGTATCAATGTCGTTGTGAGAACCGAGCATTCCAAAGAAAGCATGTCAAATCCATAAGTCATGTGATGCCACCTCTTCTAGTATGATGGTGGCCTTTCTGGTGTGACCTTGATACATTACACGCAGACCTTTGGGGCATTTTTCTATTGTCGATGCATGCAATCAATTGATCCGAGCATTCCTGGAAACCGCCTTGCCTCTCCAATAACCAACAACTTCTTCGTGTCCTACGCATTTGGTTCTCTGAGATACTCCGGTACAAACACCTCCACCATGGCGCGAGCAAATTTAATAGTAGTCTTGAGGCACGTGCTCGAGCAAATTTGACAGTAGTCTTGAGGCATGTGCTCTCCCCCATCCTAACCATATCACCAACGGCGTCTACTGCAGTACCAAGTGCAAGCATCCTCAGAGCAGCCGTGCACTTCTGCTTGGCCGAGAAAGAGAGTTGGCCACGGCAATCCCTTCTTAGCTTGAAGTAGTCGTCATGTGCCTCCACTCCCTCCACAATGCGCAAAAACAATGGCTTCCGCATGCAAAAACGGCGACGAAACCATGGATCATCCGGAAAAGCAGGTGTGGGAGCAAAGTAGTCATTGTGTAGTAGCTTTGCTCCGGACACTCTGTCCCGGTTGATCACTCTTCTCCCATTGATTGAGCCCTTAAAGTTGAGAATATGCTCCACTTGTCGGTCCATTTCCTCTTGCATGCTCATGAGCATGATCATGTCCACTTGTTCGTCCGAATCCGACGAATCGAAAAACTCATCTTGAATCATTTGGTCAAGCTTTGTCGGTTCATACTCCTTGTTGGAAGCATCGGAATCCATCGTTTACCTAACAAAATCACAATAATTCCGGTCGGTCAATCTGTCGAACACATCAAGCGTAAGGTGGAGCCAGAGAGTTACCGGACGTACCACGGTGGCGTCCGGGACGGCGACAACGTCCCCCGCGGCGAGGACAGGAGTGCTCTTCCGGAGCTGGCAGCGGAGAGCCTGGGAACGGTTGTGGAGCGGGCGCAGCGGCGGAGCTGCGAGCCGGATGGTGCAGAGGAGAGAGCAAATGGATCCGACAGTTCGTGCCGGGGAGGGGGGGGGGGGGGATTTGGTGCAATTTGAGGCGGAGTCGGGTTGTCGGGTCCGACGTGACGGACGTGCCCGGACGCCCCATATCCGCCCCATATTTAGGCCGGATATGGGGGGTGCCGGTCAGCCTAGACGTTTGAGGGATGTGTTAAAAAATTGTGACCGGGCGGCCTGCCCGGACGTTTGAGACGGGTTTGAGGGGTCCAATTGTAGATGCTCTTGTTCTAGCATTTTCTAACCTTTTACATATGATTACCAGCTTTGGCAGTCAAAATTCTCCCGAGGAAGAAAATTATTTTCTCAATCCGACAGCGGCGGAGGCAAGGACGATGCGGAGCTGGCGCTGAGGTAAGAGTCTGACTAATTCACCGGTAAAACAAGAAAGAGTCTTTGCTTGCGTGCACAACAGACGGATGGTCGCTTGGGTTCGTGTCAGCGTCAGGAGCAAGCAAGACAAATCAATGCCACCGTTTTCGTTTTAGTTTATGTCAGCGTCAGCGTGCAGTCATAGTCAGGAGCAATCAGCAACGGATTACTCGTTAGTACAGTACGTAATCATGGCCGAATTCACTGTTTTAACTTTTTTATAAACTTTAGCACGATCTGACCTCGATCTGAAAAAATATCGTGATCTGACCCTTTTCATACAACCATCATCTTTGGTGGTAGAGTAACACAACCCACCGCTGAAGGCTATTGCGGTAGGACTTCACGGTCGAAATAGTCTGGAATGTATAAATTTCGCGTGGCGTCCATTAGAGCTGAAGCACTTTGGTGGGGAGTCTTGGGTTCGAGCTTTACCAAGGCCATATTTTGTTTACATTTATTTTGCCCAATAAACAATAAACAATTTGTATAATTAATATTAGGATACGAATTATTGATAAAAATATAGTTTTACTTATCTGTAAATATTTTATAAAATCCCCGCAAAGATATAAATGAATATGATGTGATAAACAATTTGTCCAATTAATGTTAAGGTATGGATTATTTATAAAAATATATTTTTTACTTGTATGTAACTGTTTTATAAATTTTCCACAAAGATTTATTCTTCTTCAGTTTTTTTGCGGCTTAGATCCGTAACATACATGGGAGAGAGCATTTTTATTCTTTGCTCATCATGAAAATTACACGCTCTGCATAAGTTCTCATCATATGTTACTTTGTTTAACTCTGTTATTATCTATCTCTGACCAGCTATGTTATTATCTGCAATTTGTACAATTAATATTAAGATATGAATTATTGATAAAAAGATATAGTTTTACTTATCTGTAAATGTTTTATAAAATCCCCGCAAAGATATAAATGAATACGATGTGATAAACAATTTGTCAATTAATGTTAAGGTATGGATTATTTATAAAAATATATTTTTACTTGTATGTAACTGTTTTATAAATTTTCCACAAAGATTTATTTTTCTTCAGTTTTTTTGCGGCTTAGATCTGTAACATACATGGGAGAGAGCATTTTTATTCTTTGCTCATCATGAAAATTACACGCTCTGCAATTAAGTTCTCATCATATGTTACTTTGTTTAACTCTGTTATTATCTGTCTCTGACCAGCTATGTTAATTATGAGTTTTCTTTCATGTTGTTTTGCCAAAAGAGCTACATATGGTGTGTAATTAATAATTGTTTGCAACAAATTATCGGAATAAAAGCATTTTATGCTTGATTTTTAACTGTCTAATTAAAAGTAAACTTTTATTCTAAGCAGCACTAAGATTGGTCGGCTCTGCGCTCAAACCAGTACACACACGCGCACCTCTAGGTCCTCCAGTTTAGTTGCTACTATGTTATCAATTATGCGATACAAAGATGACCTCTTCAGTAAGGTCAAATACAATGTAAGTTCGTTCTCAGTATTATCATCCAAACACTGATACAAATCATGGTGTGCAAAGGCCTTCCGAACTTTAAACTAACTAAGAAAAATAGCAGGAAGTAGTAAAACCACTGGGTAAACAAATTATTTGTGGCTAAGGAAGAGGGTAAATAAATGTTCATAGAGCTGTATTTCATCTTTTCTTAGGTTCCAGCGTCAGAACACAAATTTCAAAAGAACATATACAAACTGCAAACTAGAAGTTTGACTGATTCTAAAAGCGTTGAGCAGTTTAAGCTGGAGCGGGAGCACTCACCTTGATAAAGTGTAAGCAAGCTGCCGCCGCTGCTCCTGCTCTGGCAAGGGAGTTCCCTAATCTAGCAGTGCTTCAGAGGGAAAACGAAGGTCTAAGGATAGTAAGGACAGGGAATAATTGAGGGCAAGAGGAGATGATGGAGCAAAGGCCTGAAGATGATTGTAACGACCTAAGTATCAGAGAGGCATCATACATGAATGATGAAGATATATGTGGGGCCAATAATGCATGAGATCAATTGATCTTGGTGGATAGCCTTTCAAATCTTTTTTATGTATGTAATGCGTGAGACCAATTGATCATATTTGTTTGTATCTTTGTGAGAATTTCATAAAACAGTTACATATGAGTAAAAATATGTTTCTTATCAATAATCCATATCCTAATATTAATTGGACAAATTATTTATTTTTTATTTGGGCAAAATAAAAATAAACAAAAAGGCCATGGCAAGGCTCAAAACGAAGACCTACATATTAAACTCATATGTGCTAGCCAACTTTCCACCAAACTACTTCAATACTACTAGACGCCACACCAAATTTATACATTTCAGAGCCTACCGTCAAGGACTATGGCGGTAGGGTATTTTCGACCGCGAACGACCGTGACGGTGCAGTCAAGTCCTACTACCAAGGACGATGGCGGTAGGAAATGGGTCAGATCATGAAATTTTTCAGATCAGGGTCAGATCGCGCTACAGTTTACGGAAAAGGTCAAAACAGTGAATTTGGCCGCACGGTGGCGCCAATGCTAGCCACGGTGGTGTAGTATGTCCTTGCGCCATCCGGCACGCGCTGGTGACGGTTCACCTTGCTGAGGCGAGTAATATCTTTCACCAAGGCTCACCGTGCTTGTTTTTCTTTTTTCATTTTTATTATGTCATCGATTTTATTTTTTGAGGGTTATGTCAACGGTTTTGAAAACCACAAAGTTTTGCCAATTTGGGATGTGTCCAAAATGGCAAAGTTTTGGTACAGTAAGATTTTCTTCATCAACTTGAACTTTTGGGTGAATTGGTTGTCGCGTGCATTTCTGCGTGATATGAGAGCCCAAGGTCTTCGGTTTAGGTCTTGGCTTCTAATTTATCCAAAAAGTATTGGTGTCCCCTTTTGTGTCCACATATAGGCATCTTGAATCATACCTCTGAATCTATTCACGTGTTAACTTGCAGCATCAATATAGGGTGTTAAAGTGTATATGTGGATTGCCTTGCCCTCTCCCATAGTTTGGATTTGTGGTTAAGTTGTCTATTGCATGTACCTTAACATGGTATCGAATCTAAGTGCTCTTGAGTTCAAAAGCCGGCTGGCGCAATTAAATTGTAGCCCACTTTTGATCCATATTTAGGCCTGAGGGAGCCACGCGTTAGGGAGAGTATTGACGTATAAATGCATAGCCCACCTTTTCCATCAGCTTGAGCTTTTGGGTGAACCGGCTGGTGTGTTGGATGGATAGATGGTGTCCTTGCAGCGACGCGGTGGACGTAGGTAAGGATAGATGCCGGCAGGCACACCACCACGGCCCGGCCGGAGCTAGAGAAGGAGGCGTGAGGGAGAGGAGAGATAGTCGGAGCTTTCTACACTATTCGCAACTGCTGCATTTTTGGCTTATCTTTTTCTTCCTTCCATCACATCGGCAGTTTCGGTTAATTTTCTCCCGGTTGCGATCCCCTTCTTCCTTCTTCTCATACATTGCTCAGCCCTCGCTTCGCCGTCGGTACTTGTGGGAGCGGGCGCACGAAATAAGCGGCGCGTGATGCCGTTTCGCTCCGCGTGCGTTTTTTACGCCTCCGCTGAAGCGTCTGAAACGGCTGCACGCGCAAAAAACCTGATTTTTCCGGCGAGGCGCTAATATCGTGCACATGTTGGAGATGCTGTCAGCTAGACGTCACCGTGGCTGACCACGGCATCCCTGTCTCCCCTCGGTGCCCCTGCCACGGCATGGGAGAATCGACCGAGGCAAAAAAAAATCCTAATTGCCGGAGGAATAGCAAATGCAAATAATACTACTCCCTCCGTCCAGTAAAAAAAAGTCTAGAATCAAAAAAACGTCTTACATTATGGGAGGGAGAGTAGTTAGCAACATGAAAAATAGTTGTATGGGCAATTATTCCAGCTGACATTCTCAAGAAAGAAATAAAAAGTAGGTCAGCAGCCAGTTTGCACCGGCAATCATGTGCAAATAATCTCAACCAAGTGCCTAACGATGTCCTGTGTCACGATCACTATGTCGGTCCCCATGCTATGGTATTACTCGCGACGTCAAATCAACTTTGGCTGGTTTTGGGGCATACCAGTGCTCTTTTGCCGGAAGAGATTGCAACAAGCTGGCTCACGAACTGGCGGCCACGGCGATTTCCTCATGATGGGCAGTGTGCCTGCTAGTCTTACGAACCTGATGGGGTCCTACATTCACGGGCATTTACGGGTGTTTTACGGGGTTGGTGGGCGCGGTTAATGAGTAGGTGTTAGTTTTTTAGGCCAATAGAAACTGCACAAGTCAGCTGGCCCGTGAAGTCTGTATCAGGCAGCCCGTGAATCTAGCATTATTGGGTCCGAGTGTAATACCCCCCTTGAGTAACTTTATTACTCTTGTTTCTCAAATATATATATATATATATATATATATATATATATATATATATATATATATATATATATAAGTACAGTAACAACCTGTCGTGTTCTCTTGACCCGGCTGCTACGAGTACAAAGAAGAAGTCAGTGCATGCATTGACAATCCTACCACCATCACCGTTACCTACCTGACTGTGTACTCGGTCTCACTTGCACAACAGATTAGATTGCCCTTTGACCATGCACACACCTGATGATTTTTTTTTTTTGAGAATTCTTTGCATTCCAATCAGGAAACAATACAAAATAGTTGACCCTTACAAGCACACTGAAACTCAAACACAAAGGACCGTAAACACCTAGAGTACCCTAAGACAACCATAACAAAAGAAGATCTCTGGAGCTCTGTGTCATCATCCCTGAATCTTGAGAGAAGACCCCTGCAGCAGAAAGATCTGCAACCAGGCGCAAGCAGGTCATCATCTTCGACCACGGAACAATTGCCGCGACGCTGCTTCCTCATTTCTTGACACCAGCACTGAGAGGGCATGGACATCAATCCAACACACCTGCAACAGCCGTCGCCATCTTTGGCTTTGAGTACCGCGAAAAATGTCCCTTCCGAAAGAAAGAGAACTCAAGTCATCCGACCGGTCCAGCACCGCGGCCGGGTCATCCGCCCGGACAAAGCAGAATCTCCCTCCAGCATCAGTGCAGAGGAAGGAGAAGAACAGCAGCAGCAAATCATACCGACAAGGAAGAAGAAGGGTCTTCGTCTCCCTGCATCCATCGTCCATCTGAGGACCCAAACGGCCAGTGCCAATGGACCTTCAGTCACCATAGCCCGCGACCTCGACGAGATCGGGGGGATCCCCACCCCGTTGGCTCCTAGACGAAGGCCAAAGCCTCACCTGACCGCGAACGGAGCCCGGAGAAACTTATTCCGACGTGACACCACCGCAACGGCCTCGGTAGCGTCACCCTCAACCCTAACCCTACCACACACACACCTAGCGGACAGACCCGAGGTTCCCCTCCCTCCTGCGGCCGGAGCGGCCGACGGAGAGAGAGGGAACCGGCGGCGCCACCGACGGCGCGCGGGAAACCCTCGTCGCCTCCTAGATCGCGTGTGATCCTACTTTCCTGGAGCGAAACAGTCGACCCGACGGCTCGCGAGGCGGTTGCTGTCGGGCTGACTTGCACACACCTGACCTGACCTGTAGGTATGAGCTAGCCAGCCGCGACTTGAGCTCTCCATTTATTCAGACCATGCCCATGCAAACCTGATCGATCGGCATTCGAACGGACCACCATGGCGACGCCAGCGGTTGCCACAGTAACTCTGCTCCTGCTGTCCTGTCTAGCGGCGGCGGCGGGAAACGACCGGGACGCGCTCCTGGCGTTCAAGGCCGGCGTGACGTCGGACCCGACGGGCGCGCTCCGGTCGTGGAGCAACGACACGGCCATCTGCCGGTGGGTCGGGGTGAACTGCAGCGCCGCCGGCCGCGTCACGACGCTGGACGTCGGCTCGCGCCGCCTCGCCGGCACGCTCTCCCCGGCCGTCGCGGACCTCGCGCACCTCGAGGTCCTCAACGTCACCGACAACGCCTTCACGGGAGCCATTCCGGAGAGCCTTGGCCGGCTCGGGCGCCTCTACTACCTCAGCCTCTGCGACAACGCCTTCACCGGCGAGATCCCGGCCGCGCTCCGCGGCCTCGGAAACCTCTCCGTCGCGTACCTCAACGCCAACAACCTCACTGGCGGCGTCCCTGCCTGGCTGGGCGCGATGCCGGCGCTCATGGTGCTGAGGCTCGGCACGAACTCGCTATCCGGCCGCATCCCACCATCGCTCGCCAATCTCACGACGATCAGGCAGCTCAGTCTTGCCGAGAACCTGCTCGAAGGCGGTATCCCCGAGGGCCTCGCGCGCCTCCCGAATCTCCAATTGTTTAACGTGCGCCGGAACAACCTCGCCGGCGAGATCCCGGCCGCGCTCCGCGGCCTCGGGAACCTCTCCGTCGCGTACCTCAACGCCAACAACCTCACTGGCGGCGTCCCTGCCTGGCTGGGCGCGATGCCGGCGCTCATGGTGCTGAGGCTCGGCACGAACTCGCTATCCGGCCGCATCCCACCATCGCTCGCCAATCTCACGACGATCAGGCAGCTCAGTCTTGCCGAGAACCTGCTCGAAGGCGGTATCCCCGAGGGCCTCGCGCGCCTCCCGAATCTCCAATTGTTTAACGTGCGCCGGAACAACCTCGCCGGCGAGATCCCGGCCGCGCTCCGCGGCCTCGGGAACCTCTCCGTCGTGTACCTCAACGCCAACAACCTCACTGGCGGCGTCCCTGCCTGGCTGGGCGCGATGCCGGCGCTCATGGTGCTGAGGCTCGGCACGAACTCGCTATCCGGCCGCATCCCACCATCGCTCGCCAATCTCACGACGATCAGGCAGCTCAGTCTTGCCGAGAACCTGCTCGAAGGCGGTATCCCCGAGGGCCTCGCGCGCCTCCCGAATCTCCAATTGTTTAACGTGCGCCGGAACAACCTCGCCGGCGAGATCCCGGCCGCGCTCCGCGGCCTCGGGAACCTCTCCGTCGCGTACCTCAACGCCAACAACCTCACTGGCGGCGTCCCTGCCTGGCTGGGCGCGATGCCGGCGCTCATGGTGCTGAGGCTCGGCACGAACTCGCTATCCGGCCGCATCCCACCATCGCTCGCCAATCTCACGACGATCAGGCAGCTCAGTCTTGCCGAGAACCTGCTCGAAGGCGGTATCCCCGAGGGCCTCGCGCGCCTCCCGAATCTCCAATTGTTTAACGTGCGCCGGAACAACCTCGCCGGCGAGATCCCGGCCGCGCTCCGCGGCCTCGGGAACCTCTCCGTCGCGTACCTCAACGCCAACAACCTCACTGGCGGCGTCCCTGCCTGGCTGGGCGCGATGCCGGCGCTCATGGTGCTGAGGCTCGGCACGAACTCGCTATCCGGCCGCATCCCACCATCGCTCGCCAATCTCACGACGATCAGGCAGCTCAGTCTTGCCGAGAACCTGCTCGAAGGCGGTATCCCCGAGGGCCTCGCGCGCCTCCCGAATCTCCAATTGTTTAACGTGCGCCGGAACAACCTCGCCGGCGAGATCCCGGCCGCGCTCCGCGGCCTCGGGAACCTCTCCGTCGCGTACCTCAACGCCAACAACCTCACTGGCGGCGTCCCTGCCTGGCTGGGCGCGATGCCGGCGCTCATGGTGCTGAGGCTCGGCACGAACTCGCTATCCGGCCGCATCCCACCATCGCTCGCCAATCTCACGACGATCAGGCAGCTCAGTCTTGCCGAGAACCTGCTCGAAGGCGGTATCCCCGAGGGCCTCGCGCGCCTCCCGAATCTCCAATTGTTTAACGTGCGCCGGAACAACCTCGCCGGCGAGATCCCGGCCGCGCTCCGCGGCCTCGGGAACCTCTCCGTCGTGTACCTCAACGCCAACAACCTCACTGGCGGCGTCCCTGCCTGGCTGGGCGCGATGCCGGCGCTCATGGTGCTGAGGCTCGGCACGAACTCGCTATCCGGCCGCATCCCACCATCGCTCGCCAATCTCACGACGATCAGGCAGCTCAGTCTTGCCGAGAACCTGCTCGAAGGCGGTATCCCCGAGGGCCTCGCGCGCCTCCCGAATCTCCAATTGTTTAACGTGCGCCGGAACAACCTCGCCGGCGAGATCCCGGCCGCGCTCCGCGGCCTCGGGAACCTCTCCGTCGCGTACCTCAACGCCAACAACCTCACTGGCGGCGTCCCTGCCTAGCTGGGCGCGATGCCGGCGCTCATGGTGCTGAGGCTCGGCACGAACTCGCTATCCGGCCGCATCCCACCATCGCTCGCCAATCTCACGACGATCAGGCAGCTCAGTCTTGCCGAGAACCTGCTCGAAGGCGGTATCCCCGAGGGCCTCGCGCGCCTCCCGAATCTCCAATTGTTTAACGTGCGCCGGAACAACCTCGCCGGCGAGATCCCGGCCGCGCTCCGCGGCCTCGGGAACCTCTCCGTCGCGTACCTCAACGCCAACAACCTCACTGGCGGCGTCCCTGCCTGGCTGGGCGCGATGCCGGCGCTCATGGTGCTGAGGCTCGGCACGAACTCGCTATCCGGCCGCATCCCACCATCGCTCGCTAATCTCACGACGATCAGGCAGCTCAGTCTTGCCGAGAACCTGCTCGAAGGCGGTATCCCCGAGGGCCTCGCGCGCCTCCCGAATCTTCAATTGTTTAACGTGCGCCGGAACAACCTCGCCGGCGAGATCCCTCCAGGCTACTTCAACATGTCGTCGCTGCAGGGCATCTCCCTCTACAACAACGAGTTCCACGGGAAGCTCCCGCGCGACGCCGGCACCCGCTGGCCCAGCCTCGTGTACCTCTACCTCGGCGGCAACCGCCTTACCGGGCCCATCTCGGCGTCGCTCGCCAACGCTACCCAGCTGCAGTACGTCGACCTGGCCAACAACAGCTTCACCGGCCAGGTGCCTCCGGAGATCGGCAATCTTTGCCCGCAGTCGCTTGAGCTGTCCAACAACGAGCTCACGGCGACCGATGCTGGCGGCTGGGAGTTCCTGGACAACCTGACGAACTGTGACGTCCTCACCGAAATCTTCCTCGACGATAACAAGCTCGGCGGTGCGATGCCGAACTCCATCACGCGCCTCTCGCGAAATCTCGAGAGGCTAAGTCTTGCGAGCAACCGCATCTCTGGCATGATACCAGCGGGCATCGGCAACCTCGTGGGGCTACAGAGGCTGAGTCTTGCGAGCAACCGCATCTCCGGCATGATACCAGCGGGCATCGGCAACCTCGTGGGGCTACAGAGGCTGTACCTTGACTCTAATCTCATAACCGGCTGGGGTTAATATTGCCATGAGTAATACTCCCGCAAGCTCCTTTTGCGCGCCGTTATAAGATCTGGGTGGACGCACTTGGATCAGTGGACGCACTGGACCCATCAGCAGTTGACCTAGCCGTGCTCTTAGAATTCGGGCTGCACTACTGGAATCAGCAGATTTGCTGTCTGCCATCAGCGAGAAGAAAGCGGACAGCAAAGAGGAAGCGAACGGCAAAGAAGCTCTTCGCCATCTTCTTTGCCGTCTGCATTTGAAGTTGGTATAGATAGCATTTTAACTCACTTGGATCAGTAATTCTCCCCTAGCGTAGTGGTTGTTCAGAGGCACCAACCTCTGCCGCGATCTTATCAGATCTTGAGTTCGATTCCTGGCCGATGCCCAAATTTTTCTTTTAGATTTTTTCTTTTGCAATCTTAAAAAAGAAAGAAAAACGCGAGGTTCAAGACTTATAACGGCGCCAACTGCTGATGGGTCCAGTGCGTCCACCCAGATCTTATAACGGCGCATCCAACTGCTGATGGGTCCAGTGGACGCCAGCGCTGTAACGGCGCACCAGCCCCACCTCTTTGCCATCTGCTAACAGACGGTAAAGATTCTTTGTCATCTGCTGGCAGACGGAAGAGAGGTGGGGCTATCTTTTTTCAGGGTAAAAAAAACTGTTGCCCCCACCTCCTCTCTCTCTCTCCCCACCCGGCCGCGTTGAACC
Source organism: Triticum timopheevii (assembly GCA_963921465.1). Lineage (NCBI taxonomy): Eukaryota > Viridiplantae > Streptophyta > Magnoliopsida > Poales > Poaceae > Triticum > Triticum timopheevii. The sequence continues at coordinate 601,307,510 of OY997274.1, read as the reverse complement.
CAAGGTTTTGGATCCCAAGCGGTCTTTTTTTCTTGAGGGGCACCGAAATTCACGGTTACCACGGTAACCACGTAATACCGAAAAAAATTTGAACGAAATATTAAATTCAAATAATTTGAAGTTGGTATAGATAGCATTTTAACTCACTTGGATCAGTAATTCTCTCCTAGCATAGTGGTTGTTCAGACGCACCCAACCTCTGCCGCGATCTTATCAGATCTTGAGTTCGACTCCTGGCCGATGCCCAAATTTTTCTTTTAGATTTTTTCTTTTGCAAAAAGAAAGAAAAACGCGAGGTTGAGACTCGAACCCGCGACTCACAGCTCGAGAGAGCTTGCCTGTGCCACTACACCACCACATGTTCTAATGCTACATTAGAGATGCCGTCTATTTAACTGAGTCAGAGTTTGAATTCAAAATTTTCAAAAAAACTCGAATTTTTTTGCTCGGTATGAGTGTTTTTCATGGGGTAGCGGTAAATGCGGTAACCGCTCGGGATCACGAAATTTCGAGCGGTACCCAAAACAGAGGTTGAACCCACTGCCCGCGCACCCGCACCCGCATCTCCTCTCTGCTCTCCCGCGCCCTAGGATTAGCCACAGCCGCCGCCGCCGCCACCGCCACCGCCACCGACCTTATTCCGGCGAGCTCCGGCGGCCATGGTCGGCGCGCAGCACGCTACCGAGCTCACCCCGCCCCGCTGCATCGATTCCTCTGGCCAGATCCGTCCCTCCTTCCCTCGAACGCTCGCGCCCAACACATCCCTCTGCGGCTAAGGTTTGGTGCGCGGCCTCATCTCCGCCGCCGGCGTGCCTCCGACGGTCCTCTACGCCTCCTCGCATGGCTCCTCACGCGGCTGCGCCTGCTGGACGCTGCTTCTCCACCACAAGGCAAAGGCAAAGGAGGGCCTTATCCACCACCACGCAACGGCAGCCAAGGTCCTCCTCCCCATCTCGCCTCTCTCCCTCTCTCAACCCCCTGTTTCTTTTGATTTGGGAAATTTTGTCCTTTTTCCCTTGTGCAATTTCTGATATGACCGGGTTTGTTTTTAGGGGCATTAATTTGGTGCTTTCTGTGTCCAGAGAAAACTAGTAGAAGGGGGTGAGGAAGGAGGAGAAAGGCTAGAAGAAGGGCAAGGGAGGTGGGGCGATCTGCATGTCCATGGAGGTCTGAATGTTCCTTGTTTAAGTTTTTTTATGTTGCATGCTCTCTGATTCCAGAGTAGATTTCTTTACAGAATGTTGAATACCAATGGTGTTCTCCTCTGTTTGATTACTATGGCTGGTTGCTTGTTTAACTTCTATGTGAGAAATAATGCAGATCAAGTGAGCTAATCTTGTTTCTAAATTTAGATACATGCATGTCTGTGGGGCTCTAGTTCTAAACATAGTAGACCACTACCCTCCTATATGTTGTGCGAACCAGAGAGCTGCTTAATTGATTAACATTTTGGATTGGTTTAATTTTTCTAAAAATGGCTGCTTCTGTTGTCACACATACACATGCTTCTGGACAGTGCTACTAGCTATTATCTTTGCTATTTTTTTGATATCCAGACTAATTTTCGCATGATTTGTTTCGATCATGTACTGCTAGTTGTGGTTGTCAAACAAAAAGAATTGGTTTATGATTCATAATGTCCAGACATTAGCTTGTCTTTTCAAGGAGTCGGTTTGCGATACATGCCCACCTATTCATTTTAGTTTCAAAGAAAAGAATTGGCTTGTGATTCGTAATGCTCAGGCCATTGTTTTAATGGCGTATTGCGTTTCATGGCGAGCGACCCCCTTTATAGCATTATATCGACGATATAGCGACGCCATAAAGGTATTGCGAGCCTGGGTCTGTATGGCGTCCGTTATAGCGACGAGATACGGACGCCTTTAAAACAATGGCTCAGGCATTAATTTTCACTGTCACATGCATGGTTTCAGATTACCTGTGAGCTAGGTCATCCACCGCGAATAATAGAACACATACTACTAGGAGGAATCACATTTAACTATGATATTCATAGGGTAGTTTTTTCTTGCTGTTAAACATGTCCACCGGCATACATTGTATCTTATTGTGCTCTTACTTTTTTGTCTAGGTACTTGATGCCTCTTGGTGAGAAGATGATGGCGAGTTCCTCATTCCAACTGAGTTTATATTGTGTAGGTTTCTTCATCATGATCTAGATTGCCGCAGTCATGTTCAAGTCCAATGATATCTTGCGCAAGCAGACCGCTCTCAAGGTTGGTTCTTCATAATAACTTGTCTATCAACGTGCTTCTTCTGCTTCTAGAGGTTAATTAATTGTTCTGCCAAGCAGACTGCTCTCAAGGGCTTGTGCTTATCTTGTGTATCAACGGTCTTGTTCTGCTTCTAGCACTGGGTCTGTCCCTTCTATTGAGGAAGCCGGCTGGCAGACTGCTGCCGTCACTAAATCCCTAACGCTGGGCCCCGTGTTAACTCCATTTGATTGTCAAATTGCTTAGATAACTCAATTTGATTGTCCTCATAGTGTTCTCACATGCTTAGAAGAGTTGGAAACACTATAAATGTTTTGGTACGGATATGTGCTCTAGAATAGTGATTCTGGCATGCTATATTTTTCATTGCGGTGAATGGTATTCTCTTTTCCCACACAACATGATTTCCCCTTTTTGGGGCCTCTCTGCTTCAAATTATTCCATATGATTGTAATATGCGGCCTTGAAAAACTCCTATGGTTTTCTATGATGCACTCAAACATCCTGTCGATCATATTGTATCAAGAGAGGCATGACATTGCAACCCAGTGATTTTCCTATTTATGAGTTTTTAGGTCCTGTGAACCAATTAGGCCCTTGGTCATTTCTTGAACTCAATCAGTAACTCATTTGTGGAAAAAACTTGATGATGTGTGTACCTGTGTGTTCTGTTCTGTTTTGAAATGGATAACATTGCCCCGTGTTTCACTTGGAAATAACTTATGTTTGTTGAATAATAGGAATTTATGCACCATTTCTATCTGTTCATAACTCTTAAACTATTACTGCCCTCCTTAAAATTTCTAATCAGGCTGACTGCTGTTTTGTGCTCCACAGATACAACGGTCCGGCAAAGCTGCTATGGTGGTCAAGTGTGTGCTGCCTAGGAAAATAGATATTTAGTTTTAGGTCATTTCTTGTAATTTCAGATATAGAGTGCTTGTCTTTAGTTTTTGTTTTTACTTTGTGAAACTTGCTACCTATGGATGAAACTGTGTAATATTGATGAAACTATGTATATGTATGGATGAAACTTGCTACTATTGGTAACATGTGTGTGTGCGCGCGCGCGTGCGTGCGTGCGTGTGTGCTGCCTATTTGGTCTTTTTGCCATCTGCCAGAAGAGCCTGCAGTCTTTGTCGTCGGCCAGCAGATGGCAAAGAGCCTGCGTCTTTGCCGTCCGCCAGCAGATGGCAAAGAGCTTGCGTCTTTGCCGTCCGCCAGCAGATGGCAGACGACGACGATCCAGTCTTTGCCGTCTGCCAGCAGACGGTAAAGAGCCATGACTTTTGTCGTCGCTCGTTCAGTAGGACGTTTTGCCGTCTGCTGGCTGACGGCAAAGGCCTTTGCCGTCCGGGATTTGTGCCTTTGCCGTCCGCCATGACGGACGGCAAAGAAGCTGATTCTAGTAGTGCTGCATATAGATCGGTTATCTGCTTAACCCCTCAGGAGTGAAATCCACCATTAGAAACTTGTTCATTTGTTGGGTGACCTTTGGCGTAATAATGTTGATGAAGTTGCCATACGGAAAACCTGCCATGGGGGTAAATAGAGAGGAAACATAGTTAGAAACGAGAGACTTCAAAACCTCCTCCCCTTCAACCACCTCCCCGTCCTCCTTCCTCAACATTTTAATAGTATTTCTTCGTTTCCTTTCAGTCGCATAGGTTCAAAGAATATAATTATATTATCTTTTAGAAATTTTAGTTACATAACTAAAAACAATAAGCAAAAATTTAAAAGAGAAAACATGATAACAAGTTTCACAAAAAATAAGAATATCTAGTTTATTAATTATTGTCTCCAAATTGTTACCATTAATTACCCAACATCGTTACCATTGCTATGGCGTCATTGTTAATTGGTACTATTTTCTTTTTTCTGAACATTTGGTTTAATCATAGGAAGGACCAAAGTTTGAAAACTATAACTATATTTTAGTGTTAGGGATGAGTAACAACCCATGCTACACATTCTTAATATTGCAGTTGCACACTTACACATTACTTGTTCAAACGTGGTCAGATAGTTCAACTCATCCTTTACAAAATATGGACTAAGAAAACATGGCCTTTTTTTTAGCATCCAATCAAATGTGAAGAAAGAAGAGAATCCATGCCAATTGTCGAGAGCAACAATAATGAAAAGGTATGAAGTAAGCATGAAACAATAGCACAAAAAAAGTATCCAGTTGCATGTTCCTAATATTTGTGCAGTTATGATCTTCGGAGTGTACAAGTCGTCCCATAAAAAATATTACTATACAAAACAAATATGATAGAAAAAGTTCTATCCCATTAATTACACATTTCTAATATTATAGTTGCACATATATTTGTCGTGCAAAAACATGCAACTGGTTTAAACAAAATAGAAGAAAAACTAGAAAGTGCAACTGAAAATTTTGGCTCCATGAAACACGGCGAGACTTGCGTGCGATTCTAACGATTCGATAGAAAGATCTCTACAAAAATTTCTACGATCCATTTAGCATTTTGCGAACGTGGCTTGCAACCTGGTCGTATATTAACCGCAAGATGAACTTTCCAATTACAGGAAGAGTCCACAGGTTTGACACTTTGAGCAGGCATCGTTGCGTACTGGAGTAACTTCCAGTTTAGATTGCCCTCACAAGACCGCTAGTCAAGTCAGTGCCGCTGTCGCTTAGCTGAAGTTACATCAATTCATCTGCCCACTGTCAAGTCTTCGGAGGAAAACTTGAAACTCTGATCTAAAATTCCAAGTACAGCAAAATGACACTGACACTGGAGTCACTGGCGTGTTTGAAAAGCAAGCAGCGTGTGACTAAGTCATGGATAATGACCTAGCTATTTGAGGCAAGGCACGCAGTGGCTGTGGCCGCGGCACGGCACAGTGCACGGGCATGTCACGGACTCACGGCCCTGAGGATGTTCTCCTTGGGCCTCACCGGGACCATCTCCCCTGCCTTAGGCAACCTCACCTACCTAGAGAGGCTCGACCTCAACCAGAACGCCCTCTCCGGCGGCATCCCGGCCAGCCTTGGCCGGCTGAGGCACCTTAGCTACCTTGACCTCGGCGACAACGTTGGGATGAGTGGGGAGATACCCGACAGCCTCCACAATTGCACTAGCCTTGCCACTGCTTATCTCAACAATAACAACCTCACCGGCACCATTCCCGCATGGCTCGGGACGCTGCCAAACTTCAGCACTCTCTGGCTAACCCACAACTCCCTGTCTGGCAAAATCCCGCCATCACTTGGCAACCTTACAAACCTTGGAAGCCTCATGCTGGACCAGAAACTTCTGGAAGGCACCCTCCCTGAAGGCCTCTCGCATCTTGCTCTCCTTCGACAACTCAATGTGTACCAAAACTGCTTGGGCGGTGATATCGCACCAACATTCGTCAATATGTCCTCGTTAGAAGACATCTCCCTTGCTAACAATGACTTCACCGGAAGCCTGCCATCATACGCAGGAGCTCACATGACGAATCTTGAGTTTCTCCTCCTTGGCGGGAACAACCTGACTGGGCTGATCCCGGCATCACTAGCCAATGCATCTGGCATGGTGTGTCTCAGCCTCGCCAACAATAGCTTCAACGGACAGGTGCCTCCTGAGATTGGCACGTTATGCTTAAGTAAGTTGGAGATGTCCGGCAATGAGTTACCTGCAACCGATGAAGATGGCGGTTGGGAGTTCTTGGATCGTTTGACAGACTGCAACAACCTAGTGAAGCTTACTCTAGACAACAACAGGTTCAGTGGCACGATGCCACGCTCCATCGCCAACCTCTCGAGGAAGCTTTTGGATCTGAACCTCGGGGGTAACTGCATATCTGGTTCAATTCCATCTTGTATCGAGAACCTCATTGCACTGCAAACCTTGGGTCTAGAATCCAATCTCCTCACCGGTACCATTCCAGAGGGGATTGGGAAGCTCAAGAACCTTACAGAGTTACGGCTGCAGGAGAACAAGTTGTCGGGGCCGGTGCCATCTTCCATCGGGAGCCTGACAGAGCTCCTTAGGCTTGTTCTTAGCAACAATGAATTGAGCGGATCAATCCCTTTGACCCTCGGCAACCTACAGAAGGTGGCTCTTCTCAATCTCTCCAGCAATGCACTCACCGGTGAAGTCCCAAGACAACTCTTCAACTTGCCATCGTTGTCGCAAGCAATGGACTTGTCGAACAACCGGCTTGATGGTTCACTTCCTCCTGACGTCATCAGACTTGGGAACTTGCGCTCCTGAAGTTGTCAGGAAACCTCTTGACCGGTGAGATACCAAAGCAGCTTGGTAGTTGCGAGAGCTTAGAGTTCCTCGGTTTGGACAACAACTTCTTTAGTGGAAGCATCCCACCTTCCTTGAGCAAGCTGAAGGGGCTTCTGATGCTGAACCTGACGAGCAACAAATTGTCAGGAAGGATACCTCCGGAGCTCGGAGGCATGTCCGGGCTGCAGGAGTTGTACCTTTCACAAAACAATCTGACTGGAACAGTCCCAGAAGAGATAGCGAATATGAGTTCGTTGATCAAGCTGGATGTGTCAAACAACCATCTTGAAGGACACATGCCACTTCGTGGTGTATTTGCAAACATGACCGGGTTTAACTTCACCGGGAATGGCGAGCTCTGTGGTGGCGTGCCTCAACTCCATCTTCCACAATGTCCGGTGGTATGGTACGGAAACCATGCTAATTGGCCTCTTCATATCATGGCACCGATCCTAGGTATATTTCTCATCTCGTCCATACTGCTCACCATTTTCCTATGCTACAAGAGAAACTCGAGACACACAAAAGCCACGACACCAGATATACTTGATGCCTCGAACTACCAAAGGGTCTCGTATGCCGAATTGGCGAAAGCCACAAACGGCTTTGCGGATGCAAATCTGATAGGTGCAGGAAAGTTTGGTTCCGTGTACCTTGGAGCTCTCCCGCTGAATGACAACGGAACACTCGAGAGTGTTCCTGTGGCGGTGAAAGTGTTTGATCTTCAGCAAGTCGGAGCCTCCAAGACATTCCTGTCGGAATGCGAGGCGTTGCGGAGTATAAGGCACCGGAATCTGATCCGGATCATCACCTGCTGCTCCAGCATCGATGGCAAGGGCGATGACTTCAAAGCTCTAGTGTTCGAGCTCATGCCCAATTACAGCCTAGACAGGTGGTTGCATCCGACGCCTGAAGCGCTAAAGAACATAGACAGTCTAACCGCAATCCAACGGCTCAACATCGCCGTGGACATCGCCGAAGCGCTGCACTATCTCCACAGCAACTGCGTACCGCCAATCATACACTGTGATCTCAAGCCGAGCAACATTCTTCTCAGCAAGGACATGACGGCCTGCATCGGTGACTTTGGCCTTGCAAAGCTGCTTCTTGATCTGGGTATCCATGACACCATGAATTCAGAGAGCACCATTGGAACCAGAGGCACCATCGGCTACGTTGCACCGGGTAAATTAAGCTCCTACTTAACAGTGTCTCATGTACATATAAATAGCATTTGGTAGATGATTTAATTAAGTAGAATAACTTTGTAGGTATGAAAGGAATAACTTATCTGTACTTTGCACTGCAGAGTATGGAACGACCGGCAAAGTTTCAACACACGGCGACGTCTACAGCTTCGGCATCACACTGCTGGAGATCTTCTCCGGGAGGTCCCCGACGGACGACATCTTCAGAGATGGACTGACTCTGCCAGGGTTCGTTGGCGCGGCTTTTTCCAACAGAACAGAGGAGGTCCTTGACGCGACACTGCTGGCGACCAAGGAATTCGATGGTGATAGCGGCGTCTCGGTGCACGATTGCTTGGTTTCTGCTATCCGGGTTGGGCTTAGCTGCACGAGAGCGGCGCAGTACTCGAGGATGAGCATGAGGGATGCCGCCGCCGAGCTGCGGGCGATCAGAGATGCTTAAGCAACATTCCAGCCAGCAGCTACAACTCTTAACCCAGTGCCGAACATTCCAGCCAGCAGCAGGTTTAAGCAACATCATAAAAATGGAGAGATTGGCATAATCAGGACTATTATTTGTATTTTCATGTTGACATTTTTATGATGTTGCTTAGGTTTTCTGTAAAGAGAAATTTAATAGTTCTGATTGTTCATGTAGTCCTTGGTTAATTTTCTATCGGTATGCAAGATTGGCATATTCATTTAGTAATCTTGTACTGAAATTAATTTAGTTTATTTATATAGTATATACATTTCCATAAAAACTTTGTTGGTAGATATTTGGTTCCATAGACGTGGACCCGTCGGAACCAAGGGTGGCTTATATGTTGACTTTAGTTTCTTATCTGGTTTTTTACATAGTTTTCAGTAGTACCAAGGGTGGACACAACATTAGCAAACATTAGCAAATATTCTTATGCCTACATGGATACAATGAGATCTATTAAATCAACGCTTGAAGAAATTATATTACAATGCAACATGGTAAAAATGCTGGGAAAAAAATCTAAATATAATATGCACAACATGACATATCAGAAAATATACAGTGACAACTTCATGCATAACTACAAGCAAAATGATAAACGGATGACATATATACTTTTAAATGTAAATAAAATACCATGGCTCTGGTGTTTCTTTACACATATCAAATAATAAAATCGCATTATTAAACTTTCAAAATTCTAGCCCGTGCAATGAGCGGGACACTTTGCTAGTCACTATGAATGATATTAGTGAATCTGCCTCCTGAATTTGTTGTTTATAGATAATTTGTTAGTTATACTAATGCTATACAAATTCTTCAAAATAATATCACAGAATGTATACGAAAAGGTCTTTTCAGTTAACTATTATTTAGGTTGAGTTCAGTATATGTGCTACAGATGTAATTAATAAGAGTGTTGCAAAACTCCGAGAGAAAGGTTTGGCGTATAACCTGCACTCGACATCCATAGAAACGCCTTCCAGTTAAAGTTTCATCAAAATCCACACACTTAATAGGCCTTATGTGGTGCATCATGCATTTGGGTTTAGAATCCTCAAGTTAGCCACATAAAGGGGGCTCTACAATGGTGTCATGGGTCTCCTGCATCCATGTAACCACCAACAAGTGATTTTATCACCACTCAAATCAAAATGAAATCGAAAAATACATTTAACCAATAATCCCCAATTCAGCAAGATCCTAACCCAAGCTCAACAAAATCCTTACACTAGCTCACAAAATCCTAACCCTAACTCATGAACAACCCTAACTCAGCAAGACCCATAACTATAACTGGCCATGGGAAGCCCGGCCCGGCCCGAAAAAGCCCGACCCGGCCCGGCCCGACGCTGCCTCCGGGCCGGGCTCAGGCCTAGATTTTGAGCCCGAAGGTTGGGCCGGACCGGGCCCGGGCCCGTCATTTTTGCGTTTTTCTGAAGGTCGGGCCAGGCCGGCCCGGAGCCCAACGGGCTTTTATGTGTTCGGGCCGGGCTCGGGCCCAGAAAACAAGGCCCGATGGCCGGGCTGGGCCGGGCCCGGGCCTGGGTTTCTTGCGTCGGGCTTGGCTAGGCCCGGCCCGAAGCCTGGCCCGGCCCGAGGTATGGCCAGGTATATCCATAACAGTGACACAACAAGAACCCTAACCACTGGTAAGCAAGATCCATAGCACTAGCTTACATCGAACCCTAACCCTAGCTCTGGGCATGAAAAGAACCTAGCAAAAACCCCATGTCCATGCTGGTGATCTCGCAGTCATCATCTGAGCTCATTTCCCCATCGTTCTAGGAAGGCAAGGCGGAAGGTAGGGAGGCGATCGTAGCTGTCGGCGGTGGTGGCAGCGAGCTAGGTGGAGCGAGCCAGAGGAGTGAGAGCAAAGGGAGTGGCAACAGGGGAGTGAAGGGGAAAGCGGCAGCTCAGGGTATTTATGACCTGGTTCCAACCGCACTGTTAGTGGTCGCATCGTCGGCACGCGTGCCCACGTGGCCTGACTAGTAGGCCTAGGAAGTCCGGAAACTGTTTAATACACTAGCAACATGCGGTTTGGGATTTTGAAACAGCCGACCCCAATGGTGGTAGTTATCAATGAAAAAAAACAGTAGTGTTTTGGAACCCTAGCTTGAATTGTAGTAGTTTATGCTATTTAGTGTTGAGAATAAAGCTACTCCGGTTCTTTTCCTTATGTGGCGAAGTCTTATCAGTTAGCGCCATGGATCTAGAGAGTCTGCGTCTCTATAGGTTTGGTGTGCCTAAAGTTACGGATTTTAGGTTTATATCCTCGCATATTCGTTCATATAGTTTGTGTTAGTGTTTTTGGTTTTGTTGGTGCAATCCAATATGAATTTGCAGTCATGATTTGTCGATCTATTGAAGATCTTATGGTTCGACGACTTGTACTTTCAGATGATTATCCTTGGCATAAGTACGTTCAATGCTCATGGCTTCCCATATTTCTGGATTGGAGATTCAAGAGGGTTTCTGAAAGCTATGAAGTCAGTCTAGTTCGTGAAGGTGTACAAATGGTGGTGTCGCTGTGCTGATCTGACTAAAGCCTTGGCATTATTTCATGTTGCAAATATTGATGCCATGGAGAAGATGATTTTGGAATTTCATTGTAAATCTTAGGAATAGGAGTTTTAAAAAAAAAATCTTGGATATATTTTCCTTAACATTGTACATTTAATATTATCAACCTTGAATAAAACTATAAGCCAATCTAAAAGAAGCAACAAATTGCATTCCCTTAAAAATGTAACAAAATGCATGAATCTAGAAATAATGCTTCGATTTCCTCATGGGCACACTTCACAAATAGTTTTCCTTTTGCGGCATTTCACATTATTGTTACGTAGAAAACAAGGATCATGCAAAACAATGCGGACAAATCCTTGGTAATTAATTACATAAATTACATGTTCTAAAAACAAGTTTAAGTAGACCTATCGAGGGCACCTTGCAGATAACATAAACTCTTCTACTAAGCTGTATTGTCTTGTGGGCACCATGTGGGACGAGCCTTCGTTCACTACAAGAATTATGTCAACTTGTGATCATCACTATTGGTCGCTGAATGGTCAGTTTTTTTCATTTGCGACCTTTTTGTGACCAGAAACAGACGGTCAAAAGTGGACCCTCTTTAATGGAAATTAACGACCTTCTATGTGATAATGTCGTTGAAGGCAACGACCAAAACAAAAGGTCGTTGATCCTACGACCTTTTGTTTTTGTCGTTGTTTGTCTGCACAGGCCACGTCGGATCCGACGTGACAAGCTGACGTGGAAAAATTGCGACCAATCGAATTGATCGTTGATTAGAATCAGCCCGGTCCAATTCGGTGTATCGTTGCTATTAAGGATAAAAAGATGGGGTCTATTTCTACATAAATAGATCTTGTCTATATCATGTCATCGTTCTTATTGCATTACCCCGTTTCTTCATGAACTTAATACACTAGATGCATGCTGGATAGCGGTCGATGTGTGGAGTAATAGTAATAATGCAGGCAGTAGTTGGTCTACTAATATTGGACGTGATGCCTATATACATGATCATTGCCTTGGATATCGTCATAATTATTTGCTCTTCTACCAATTGCCCAACAGTAATTTGTCTACCCGCCATATGTTGTTTTCTTGAGAGAAGCCCATAGTAAAATCTACGACCCAGGGTCTATTTTATATCAAATTATTTTCAGATCTATTAATCCATAAATCCAAAATACCATACTGCACTTTTTCTTTATCTATTTTATTTCGTGTTTTCATTTGTTTGACCTATTTATCCAATCTCATATAATTTAATCTATCTCAATACCGAGGAGGGGTTGACAACCCCTCTTACGCGTTGGGTTGCAAGTTTTGTTATTTGTGTGAAGGTACTGTTTACATAGTCTGGTGGATCCTCCTACTGGATTGATGCCTTAGTTTTCATTACTGATGGAAATACTTCCGTTGCTGTGCTGCATCATCCTCTGTTCTTCAGGAAAATACCAACGCAGTGCAAACAACAATCAAGAGCGACAACCTAGAGTTGTAGAGATTCTGACAAGGGGCGGCATTGAAGGGATATTGATGGGATCCTCATTGGTATCAAAGGGGGCTACTGGTGAATAAATTCAACAGACTAGATTCTTAGGTTTCACAAGTCGTTACGTGAGATTCATGCAATCTCATGTACACGTCATATCTGATCTAAAATATAAGGCTGTATAGGTAGGCGGTGAAGAAACATTTTGCTTGTAAGGAAATGTTGATCCTATAAAAAAAATGACCTTCTATAAAGAGGATAAAAATGTAAAGGAGGAAGTAGCGCACACGCTATATACATGTGTTGTGTGTATGTAGTATAGCATATATGTCCACTACCACCTCATCCAAATGGAAATGTGAAGTGCCCTTATTCGCAAAAACAGAAAAGGTACAGCCCATCTAATAGCTAATGTACAACCACTCTATTATATGAGTTAACTTTTATGATAGCTGCAAGTGATATGGCATATCCTTAGAGCCAGCAGCAGGCTTTTCTATTAACCTGCTCTTATCCTTTTCCACAGGAAGAGAACAAAATATTTGTTGTCTTGGACAGCCACCAGTGTTAGGATTCGTCTACAGAATCGATCACATCAACTCACCACAAACACTTTTACCAAGGGTACGTCTCGTACCCTTCATATTTCCTTCTTTATTTCTTTTCACTTTTTTCTTCACGGTGTTACAAACTCACGTTCCTGGCTGTTCTGTATATAAGAGCAGCCGAGCCAGCAGCAGGCTTTTCTATTAACCATGCTCTTATCCTTTTCCACAGGAAGAGAACAAAATATTTGTTGTCTTGGACAGCCACCAGTGTTGGGATTCGTCCACAAAATCGATCACATCAACTCACCACAAACACTTTTACCAAGGGTATGTCTCGTACTCTTTATATTTCCTTCTTTATTTCTTTTCACTTTTTTCTCCACGGTGTTACAAACTCACGTTCCTGGCTGTTCTGTATATAAGAGTAGCCGACCCAGAAACCAGCTAGACCTACACGTACACGAAGACATGCAGCAGCAGCAGGATACAATTCCTAGCCGGACTCTCTAATCCATCCTACTAGGACAAGTACCACCGACGTGCAATGCAAGCCATCCTAGCTAACCTAAACATACACGTCCAGCTTAATCAGACTACTACTTAGACATAAAGTACGACCAACTCAAGATTATTTCTGACATTCTCTTCTCAATCTTGACTCTTGTCTTCTGTGCTTCTCTGATCTCGATTTGTTGATGATTCATCCCTTGTTGACTCGTCGGTTCGCACCACGACAAGTCAAATTGATAGGCTTCATTGATCGCAACAATCTCTTCCAAATTTTAACTTGGCGACTTTTCGGATCACCTCAAATATGCCTTGGATTACCCGGCCTCGTTAGTAATCTGTGGAATACACCACCCGGTGGACTTCACCATCCACCCTAACGAGATGCATGCCAACTCCTTGTGGATCACACCACCCCGTGCAGTACACCATGCACTCCAGCCTCATGTAGAGACATGGCCTCATTGAAGAGACTCACCTTCACTGGTTTACCGCCCCCATATACTTGAACTTGATCATCTCATCGAGACAGATAGAAGACCCGGGCATGCTTCATCTTCAACGCCTTCTCACAGAGACGAGCACTTGGAAATGACGACGACGACGACCAACTGACTGACCGTGCTAAGCAGCACGACTCGTTGACTCTAACTCTCAGATGACGATCTTGATGACTTTCCGGCATCGCACCTCAGTACCACCGCTCTCGTCGTCGATCTCCATCCGCCGCTTTGCTGACGACAGCCTATCGTTTCCGTCCTTGTCGCTCCATCGAACGATGATTGCTTTATCCCTCCTCGTCGCTGCATCCCTCAATGACTTCATTGCACGCTCTTCCTCGTCGCTGCACCACCCAGCGACCATATCACCCGCCCCGAGGCGATAGTCGGGTCGCGACCCCGGGGCAAACGAGGCTTCAAATCTTGAACCTGGCTCAGATACCAATTGTTGGACTTTTCCCTCAGGATCGATCACATCAAATCACCACGAACACGCGCACACGAACACTTTTGCCAAGGGTACGTCTCGTACCCTTTAAAATTCCTTCTTCATTTCTTTTCGCCTTTTTCTCCATGGTGTTACAAACTCACGTTCCTGGCTGTTCTATATATAAGAGCAGCCGACCCAAAAACCAGCTAGACCTCTCGTACACGAAGACACGCAGCAGCAGGATACAATTCCTAACCGGACTCTCCTAATCCATCCTACTAGGACAAGTACCACCGACGTGCAAGCCATCCTAGTCCCTCCCCCGTGCGGCGGCGCCGCCCTGCACCGGGGAGCCCCCGCCCTCCTCCTACAGCCTCGCCCCTCCTCTGCTCCCCTTCGCCGCCGTCGCCCGGGGCATCACAGGGCAAAGCCCTTGTGGCGTGGCGGCGGCGGCGGTTTCTCCTCGGATCTTGATCTGGTTGAGAGGCGGTTTCTTGGGATGGATCCGGGTGAAAACTTGATCTTCGGTTGATGGCCGGAGCCGGTGATGATGATGCCCTTATCATCGTTTCCTTCATGAAGGCATCGTCGAGGTGAAGCTCCCAACTCCACTCAATACCCCCTAGATCAGCTGATCGGATGTTGGCGGCAATCATGTGTCGTAACCCCCTGGGGGGCGGCATTCTTGAAGGTGCACTCGGCTTCACGGGACCAGCGGACGGCTTCTTTGGTGGAGTGGTGCTTCATCCATACATTGATGGCGACGGATCTGGACGGCGTGGCACAGTGCAGATTCGGAGTTCGATGTGGGAGGATGGACTCGCGCAGGAGGACGACACTGTCTGGCGTCGTGGTGGCGTCGACGGCTGAGAGACCTGGCACGATAGATGCAACAGTATAGCTCTGAAGATGGACTCGTGGCAGGTAGTTGCGGCGGCCCCATACCCGGCAGGCGTCCTGGTTGAGGAGTGCGCCGGACTGGTAGGTGCCCCATACCAGGCAGGCGTCCTGGTTGGGACCTTAGGTCTTAGATGTTCAGGTTTGGCTGCGATGTCTGTTTGATATTAGACCCAGACTATCAGCGCCCCTTCATCAATTGGATAGGTGTAGCGACAGTTGTTGCTTAGACGGTGGCTTCAGTCTTACTGTTGTATGACTTTGTAAGGTCTTGTGAGAATAATTAATAAAGTGGCCGCATGCATCGCCCAGATGCAAAGGCCGGGGGCCATCCTCCTTTTCTAAAAAAAAGCTAACCTAAACACACACAGCCACCTTAATCAGACTACTACTTAGACATAAAGTACTACTCCCTCCATTCCATAATGTAGTGCCTATAGATTTTTGTGAAAGTCAAACTTTGCCAACTTTGACCAAGTGTATAGAGAAAATGTCTACATCTACAATACCAAACATGTAATTTTCGAAAATATAACTCACGATGTATCCAATGATGTACATTTGGTATTCTAGATGTACCTACTTTTCTCTATAAACATGGTCAAAGTTTATAATGTTTGACTTTTGTAAAAATCTATAGGCACTACATTATTGAACGGAGGGAGTACTAACTCAAGATTATTTCTCACAACCAAATGCATACTCACAAGAAGACCGCAAGCCAGGTCAACACACTTGTACTATGGTTAATACTTGCTCCGTTTCTAAATATATATATTTTTGATATTTCACTACGGACTACTTACAGATGCATATAAATATATTTTAGATTGTAGATTCATTCATTATACTTCGTATGTAGTTTGTACTGAAAGACTTATATTTAGAAATGGAGGGAATACGTTGTAGTAACATCAATTCGTCCACGCCTTTCGAGTATTCTGAAGAAAAAGTCACTCACCCCACGGCATGCTCTGCCGCCTACTCGAAGGGCAAGCAAGGGAGTGGTGTGAACAAGTCATCGATAAAGACGCAGCACGGATATTTGCAGCAGTGTGTGTGGTAGCGGCGTTACTCCCCGCTCAGCACGGCAGACCAGGTAAGACACTGCTACTATAGCTTGCAGTAACATCAGTCGTCGACGCCTTTCGAGTCTTCTGAAGAAAAAGTCACTCACCCCACTGGAAGACGCACCCAGCTGGATATTTGCAGCAGTGTGACAGCGGCTCTACGCCCTGCTCGGCACGACAAACCGAGGCACAGCCAGCACTGGCACAGGCGCTTGCACGGCACCACGCCTATATAACTAGTACTGTGTGCGTGCCAAGGCTATAGAACCCAACGAGCTTTCTTGATCACCCACACCACGGTCCACAGTAGCTACAAATACAGTGTTCGGCGACCATGGCACGGCCTCTCGAAGTGCTGCTGCTGATCTTGCTCGCCGTACATGTAGCGGCGGCGAGCAACATCCACAACCCCGAGCGGGACGCGCTGCGGGAGTTCAGGGCCGGCGTGTCGGACCCGGAGGGCAAGCTCCAGTCGTGGAACAGCACGGCGCACTTCTGCCGGTGGGCAGGGGTGAACTGCACGCACGGGCACGTCACGGCCCTGCGGATGACGTCCTTCGGCCTCACCGGGACCATCTCCCCTGCCTTGGGCAACCTCACCTACCTGGAGAAGCTCGACCTCAACCGGAACGCCCTCTCCGGAGGCATCCCGGCGAGCCTTGGCCAGCTAAGGCACCTCAGCTACCTTGGCCTTTGCGACAACGGCGGGGTGAGCGGGGAGATACCCAACAGCCTCCGCAACTGCACTAGCCTTGCCACTGCTTATCTCAACAATAACACCCTCGTCGGAACCATCCCCGCATGGCTCGGCACGCTGCCGAACCTCACAACCATCTGGCTATACCAAAACTCCTTGTCCGGCAAAATCCCGCCATCACTTGGCAACCTTACAAACCTTGTCAGCCTCAAGCTAGACCAGAACTTTCTGGAAGGCACCCTCCCCGAAGGCCTCTCACGTCTTGCTCTCCTTCGGGACCTCAATGTCTACCAAAACCACTTGAGCGGTGATATTCCACCAAGATTCTTCAACATGTCCTCGTTAGAAGACATGTCCCTTGCTAACAATGAGTTCACCGGAAGCCTGCCATCACACGCAGGAGCTGGGATGACAAAGCTTCAGGTCCTCCTCCTCGGTGGGAACAACCTGACTGGGCTGATCCCAGCATCTCTAGCCAACGCCACAAGCATGGCGTCTCTCAGCCTCTCCAGCAATAGCTTCAATGGACAGGTGCCTCCTGAGATTGGCACGTTATGCCTCAGTAAGTTGGAGATGTCCAACAATGAGTTAACTGCAACCAATGAAGACGGCGGTTGGGAATTCTTGGACCGTTTGACAAAGTGCAACAGCCTAGAAATTCTTTCTCTGGACGACAACAAGTTCAGTGGCACAATGCCACGCTCCATCGGCAACCTCTCGAGGAAGCTTTTGGATTTGAACCTCGGGGGTAACCGCATATCTGGTTCAATTCCATCTGGCATGGAGAACCTCATTGCACTGCAAACCTTGGGGCTAGAATCCAATCTCCTCACCGGTACCATTCCAGAGGAGATTGGGAAGCTCAAGAACCTTACAGAGTTACGGCTGCAGGAGAACAAGTTGTCGGGGCTGGTGCCATCTTCCATCGGGAGCCTGACAGAGCTCCTTAGGCTTGTTCTTAGCAACAATGAATTGAGCGGATCAATCCCTTTGACCCTCGGCAACCTACAAAAGGTGGCTCTTCTCAATCTCTCCAGCAATGCACTCACCGGTGAAGTCCCAAGACAACTCTTCAACTTGCCATCGTTGTCGCAAGCAATGGACTTGTCGAACAACCGGCTTGACGGCTCGCTTCCTCCTGACGTCATCAGACTTGGGAACCTTGCGCTCCTGAAGTTGTCAGGAAACCTCTTGACCGGTGAGATACCAAAGCAGCTTGGTAGTTGCCAGAGCTTAGAGTTCCTCGGTTTGGACAACAACTTCTTTAGTGGAAGCATCCCACCTTCCTTGAGCAAGCTGAAGGGGCTTCAGATGCTGAACCTGACGAGCAACAAATTGTCAGGAAGGATACCTCCGGAGCTCGGAGGTATGTCCGGGCTGCAGGAGTTGTACCTTTCACGGAACAATCTGACTGGAACAGTCCCAGAAGAGATAGCGAATATGAGTTCGTTGATCAAGCTGGATGTGTCAAACAACCACCTCGAAGGACACGTGCCACTTCGTGGTGTATTTGCAAACATGACCGGGTTTAACTTCACCGGGAATGGCGAGCTGTGTGGTGGCGTGCCTCAACTCCATCTTCCACAATGTCCTGTGGTATGGTACGGAAGCCATGCTAATTGGCCTCTTCATATCATGGCACCGATCCTAGGTATATTTCTCACCTCGTCCATACTCCTCACCATTTTCCTATGCTACAAGAGAAACTCGAGACACACAGAAGCCACGACACCAGATATACTTGATGCCTCGAACTACCAGAGGGTCTCGTATGCCGAATTGGCGAAAGCCACAAACGGCTTTGCGGATGCAAATCTGATAGGTGCAGGAAAGTTTGGTTCCGTGTACCTTGGAGTTCTCCCGCTGGATGACAACGGAACACACGAGAGTGTTCCTGTGGCGGTGAAAGTATTTGATCTTCAGCAAGTCGGAGCCTCCAAGACATTCCTGTCGGAATGCGAGGCGTTGAGGAGTATAAGGCACCGGAATCTGATCCGGATCATCACCTGCTGCTCCAGCATCGATGGCAGGGGCGATGACTTCAGAGCTCTAGTGTTCGAGCTGATGCCCAATTACAGCCTAGACAGGTGGTTGCATCCGACACCTGAAGCTCTCAAGAATGTAGGCAGTCTGACGGCGATCCAACGGCTCAACATCGCCGTGGACATCGCCGACGCGCTGCACTATCTTCACAGCAACTGCGTACCCCCGATCATACACTGTGATCTCAAGCCGAGCAACATTCTTCTCAGCAAGGACATGACGGCCTGCATCGGTGACTTTGGCCTCGCGAAGCTGCTCCTTGATCCGGGGATCCAGGACACCATGAATTCAGAGAGCACCATTGGAATCAGAGGCACCATCGGCTACGTCGCACCAGGTAAATTAAACTCCTACTCAACAGTGCCTCATGTACATATAAATAGCGTTTGGTAGCTGATTTAATTAAGTAGAATAACTTTGTAGGTATGAAAAGGAATAACTTATCTGCACTTTGCACTGCAGAGTATGGAACGACCGGCAAAGTGTCGACACAAGGCGACGTCTACAGCTTCGGCATCACGCTGCTGGAGATCTTCTCCGGGAGGTCCCCGACGGACGACATCTTCAGAGATGGAC
Organism: Triticum timopheevii; assembly: GCA_963921465.1. Classification (NCBI taxonomy): domain Eukaryota; kingdom Viridiplantae; phylum Streptophyta; class Magnoliopsida; order Poales; family Poaceae; genus Triticum; species Triticum timopheevii. Next base: position 601,288,054 of record OY997274.1, on the reverse strand, counting down.
TGACTCTGCCAGGGTTCGTTGGCGCGGCTTTTTCCAACAGAACAGAGGAGGTCCTTGACGCGACACTGCTGGCGACCAAGGAATTCGATGGTGATAGCGGCGTCTCGGTGCACGATTGCTTGGTTTCTGCTATCCGGGTTGGGCTTAGCTGCACGAGAGCGGCGCAGTACGAGAGGATGAGCATGAGGGATGCCGCCGCCGAGCTGCGGGCGATCAGAGATGCTTGTGTCCGGGCTTGAGTCCTGGCTACTGCCTAGTGAGTTTTTCTTCCGGGAGGGATGTGAAGTGTAGACGTGTAGTACCGTGTATGTTTATGTTCAGAGTTCAGGCTTCACACAGTTTGTTGTTCAGGAGAAACAACTTGAAACTTTTATCATAAGAGAGAATAATGTTACTAGTAATTCATGGCTGCAAATGGATCATGCGCTGAAATTGCTTCTCCTCACTTTCTTCCCCGTAAGATTTGTATTAGCATGGGTGGAGTAGTGGGCAGAAAATGTACCTCAGACAACACCTACCTGTGCCATTTACTTCAAGCAAGTTAGTAAGATAGAATAGAGATGGGACCAGCTTCAGCTTACCTGAATGGAGTGAAGCGCGCGAGTACACCATGACAGATCGACAGTGAAGCAGAGTAACCCTGAGCATGGAGCGCCGTCGGACTGTAGCAACTTGGCGAGGCAGGCTTACCCCGGCGGTTTGGCCCCTGCCGCGCGTCACCTCTGACCTCTGCGTGATGGCGCTGCAAGCCGACCCGCTTGCTATTTGAGCCGCACGCGCCGGCCGGGGCCCTTCGCCGCGCCGGCCAGCCATCACCAGGCACAGCGCCGCCGCCCCGACCCCTAGCCGGTCTTCCCTTCGTCTGTTCTTGTCCGTCAATCGTCGGATAGCGTAAATATGGGCTGACAACCTTTTCGCTTCTAAATTAAAAGGCCCATAGGCCACACTTCACAACAAAACCTATAAAGCCCACAATTTAGCCAGATAGATAAGGAATCATTAATTAAAGAGTGTTCTTTGCAAAGATCATTCCTACTCATGTTGCAGGATGGAATGTACTGCAATTGTTATGATCCCAAAGGTGAACTCTCCAGAAAAGGTATCTCAAGTCCTAATTGATTGCATCATGCTCTTACGGGTCGAGGCACCTCTAATGTAATCTTTGTCCAGAGGAAGGAGGACTTTTACAGAAAAACAAAAGAGGCAAATTCCTACCAGCCAAAATCTGAAGAAGAACAAAAACGGAATGGTTCTGTTTAGACCAATCAGTTTGTGCAATATGGTGTATAAGGTAATTTTTAAAATGATTGCTGCTCGATTAAAGATAATTCTGTCAGATATTATCAGCCCAAAATAGAGTATGAGAACAAAGTATGGACTTTGGTGGACTTGCCCGATGATCGGCAAGCGATTGAGAATAAATGGATCTTCAAGAGGAAGATGGACACTGATGGCAGTGTTGCTATCTAGAAAGCTCGACTTGTCGCAAAAGGTTTTCGACAAGTTCAAGGTGTTGACTACAATGAGATTTTCTCACTCGTAGCGATGCTTAAGTCTGTCTGAATCATGTTAGCTATTGCCGCATTTTATGAAATATGGCAAATGGATGTCAAAACTGCATTCCTTAATAAATTTCTTAAACAAGAGTTGTATATGATGCAACCAAAAGGTTTTGTCGATCCTAAAGGTGCCAACAAAGTGTGCAAACTCCAGCGATCCATTTATGGACTGGTGCACGGAGTTGGAATATACGCTTTGATAAAGTGATCAAAGCATACGGTTTTATACAGACTTATGGTGAAGCCTGTATTTACAAGAAAGTGAGTGTGAGCTCTATAGCATTTATGATATTATATGTGGATGACATATTATTGATTGAAAATGATTTGAATTTCTAGATAGCACAAAAGAATATTTGAATAAGATTTTTCAATGAAAGACCTCGGTGAAGCAGCTTACATATTGGGCATCAAGATCTATAAAGATAGATCAAGACGCTTGATAAGACTTTCAATAAGTACATACCTTAACAAGATTTTGAAGGAGTTCAAAATAGATCAGTCAAAGAAGGAGTTCTTGCCTCTATTGTAAGGTGTGAAGTTGAGTAAAGACTCAAAACCCGACCGCGGCAGAAAATAAAGAGAGAATGAAAGTCATTCCCTATGCCTCAGCCATTATTCTATAAAGTATGCCATGCTGTGTACCAAACCTGTTGTGTACCTTGCCATGAGTTTGGCAAGGGGGTACAATAGTGATCCAGAAATAGATCACTGGATAGAGGTCAAAATTTATCCTTAGTTACCTAAGAGGACTAAGGAAATGTTTCTCGGTTATGGAGGTGATAAAGAGTTCATCGTAAAAGGTTACGTCGATGCAATCTTTAACACTGATCCAGATGATTTAGAGTCTCAATCTGGATACATATTGAAAGTGAGATCAATTAGCTAAAGTAGCTCCATGCAGATTACTGTAGACATAGAAATTTGTAATATACATACAAATCTGAATGTGACAGACCCATTGACTAAACTTCTCTCACAAGTAAAAAATGATCACACCTTAAGTACTTTTTGGGTGTTAATCACATAGCGATGTAAACTAGATTATTGACTCTAGTAAACCCTTTGGGTGTTGGTCACATGGCGATGTGAACTATGAGTGTTAATCACATGACAATGTGAACTATTGGTGTTAAATCACATGGCGATATGAACTAGATTATTGACTCTAGTGCAAGTGGGAGACTGAAGGAAATATGCCCTAGAGGCAATAATAAAGTTGTTTATTTTATATTTCCTTATATCATGATAAATGTTTATTATTCATGCTAGAATTATATTAACCGGAAACTTGATACATGTGTCGATACATAGACAAAACACTGTGTCCCTAGTAAGCCTCTACTAGACTAGCTCCTTAATCAAAGATGGTTAAGTTTCCTAACCATAGACATGTGTTGTCATTTGATGAACGGGATCACATCATTAGGAGAATAATGTGATGGAAAAGACCCATTCGTTATCTTAGCATATTGATCGTTCAATTTTATTGCTATAGCTTTCTTCATGTCATATACATATTCCTTTGACTATGAGATTATGCAACTCCCGGATACCGGAGGAATACCTTGTGTGCTATCAAACGTCATAACGTAATTGGGTGATTATAAAGATGCTCTACAGGTATCTCTGAAGGTGTTTCTTGGGCCGGCATAAATCTAGATTAGGATTTGCCACTCCGAGTATCAGAGAGGTATCTCTAGGCCCTCTCGGTAATACACATCATAAGAAGCCTTGCAAGCAAAGTGACTAATGAGTTAGTTGCAAGATGATTTATTACGGAACGAGTAAAGAGACTCGCCGGTAACGAGATTGAACTAGGTGTGAAGATACTGACGATTGAATCTCGGGCAAGTAACATACTAACAGACAAAGGGAATAACGTATGTTGTCATTACGGTTTGACCAATAAAGATCTTCATAGAATATGTAGGAACCAATATGAGCATCCAGATTCCACTATTGGTTATTGACCGGAGAGGTGTCTCGGTCATGTCTACATAGTTCTCGAACCCGTAGGTCTGCACGCTTAACGTTCGATGACGATTTTGTATTATATGAGTTATGTGATTTGGTGACCGAATGTTGTTCGGAGCCCCGGATGAGATCACGGACATGACGAAAAGTATCAAAATGGTCGGGAGGTAAAGATTGATATATAGGACGATGGTATTCGGACTCCAGAAGTGTTCCAAGGGTATCAGGTACTTATCGGGTCACCGGAAGGTGTTTCAGGTACCCCCGGCAATCCTATGGGCCTTGTGAAGGAACACACCAGCCCACAAGGGGTTGGTGCGCCCTATAAGGCTATAGGAGGAGGAGAAGGAAAGGGGGGAAGGGCAAGGAAAGTGTGGATTAGGATTCCCACTTCCTTCCCTCACCCCCCTCTTTCCTTCCCCTTCATGCATACATGGAAAGGGGGGCGTTTGGCAAGGCAGGGCCCCTGGGGGACGTCGGCCAACCCTAGGACGCCCATGGCTGCCTCTCCTCCCTTCCCACCTATATATATGTGATGTGCACTGGGGCCCGATCTTTCGATGAGAGAGAGATAACTACGATTTTGTGGGACTTGACCCTCACGATCCGGCTACCAACCGTACAGGGAGGACCGTACACGACTGATATCCACGGCAATCGCTGAACCAACTCCACGGTGTTATCGACCGAGCCAACGGCGCGATCGACCTATCCACGAAGGATTTTTCCTGCAAGCAAATCAAAGAACATGCAAGAAAATGATAGCCAAGCAATCTCAAAATTGCGAATATGCTAGATGGGATTGATCTCACTAGATGGGGTTCCGATAGGATGTCTTGACGGTCGCACTAGCCGCTACGAGCGAAGACAAATAAAAGTAGCAATATAGCTAAACTTCTCTAAACAAAACCCGAGTCTAAACCCTAACAAACACTAACTATTTATTGAATACGGCGCCGTGGTTGTCGGTCGGTACTGCGCGCTGTCGTGTCCAATGTGGACTCCTTCAGGTAAGGCCGAATCCACTTGATGCGATGGGCCGGCGTGTACTTCCGAAGCAGCCAAAAATATCCAGGGACACGTGGCCTATTCTGGTCCATGAAATCTAATCCTTCTTTGCTTCTCTTGCACTTGTTAGTTGTAGACGTAGCATGCATGATGGATGGTTCGGTTGAGCCCATGCATGCAATTAGCACAGCTGCTTGTAGATTCAAGACATGATGATATTCATCTTCTAACAGTTGAAATGTGAGATGGGCCTAGAGCCCATATGACAATTTCAGATTTGATCTCTAAGGGCCCATGTAGGTGGCATGACAATGTGGTGGAAAGTTTAGTCCCACCATGCTAGTGGAAGGAAAGTTGGAGTGGTTTATAAGGGTGGCTCTTCTACATGCTATTGGAGCTTGAGAAGAGAAGAGGCCCTCGCGCACTCCTCCTCCTCCGCTCGCCACGCCACGCCACGCCTCGTCACGACGCGCCGCGCCGCGCCACGGGTTGCGGGATTGAGCCGAGCCGAGCTCGCTCCTATGCGCTTCTTTTTGCCGGTCAGGAACGGAGAGTCTTTGATAGGTAGGGCCATGATCTGAGACGTCGGATCGTGGGCTACCGACTTGGACGTGGGTTCAGCCCACGTCTCTCCACGCGTGGCCGCACATATATATGTGGGGCGCTGCCAACCCTAGCCGCCGCGAAAACAGAACGCATCTCCGCCTCCACGCCCACGTTGTTCCTCCGCTGCTGCTGCGCCGGCGACTCCATCCCGTTCACCGCGTACACGGTTGACGGGAGAGCAGGTCTCCGAAACTCCATCTCTCTGGTTCCTGTATGGGAGAGAGGCGAATAGGTTTTTGGGAAGCGACTACGCGACTGCTCGCCTCCGATCCACTACTTCCTCTACGTCCGCGCCGTCTCCGTCATCACCATGTCAAGCGACGCCGAACGTGCCGCCGCCGAGAAGACCGAGGCCGACAAGAAGGCCGCCGAGGACGCTTCTGCTGCTGCTGTCACCGCGGCAGCGGCTTCTGCATGGCCTACTGGAGGGTATACCGCGTTTATCCCTCTCCTGATAATTTCTGTATTAGTAGTGCTAGCATCATGTGTAGATTTGTCTACTATTTGCGTAGTACGTGCTTCTTTAGATCAGTACCAATATGTTCCTAGTTCTGTCAATGCCATGCTAGTTATCTACTTATGGATTAAATTAGTCGAAAAATTGCCTATTTACTCAGCAATCCAAAAACCTATTATGTGTAGGAACTTTTCGGCAAGTGGCTTTGCCGCTGCACTGAAACCGGATAAGTTTACCGGTACGCATTTTAAGCGTTGGCAGACAAAGACCACTTTATGGCTCACGGCTATGAAAGTGTTCTGGGTCACCGGTGTGTCCACGGGAACGATTGCTCCTGAACAGGAGAAGGCGTTCAGGGAGGCAACCACTGTATTTCTCGGAGCTGTTCTTACCGTGATCGGAGATAAACTGGTCGACGCATATTTACATGTGCATGTCGCCAAGGACTTGTGGGAGGCGCTTGAATCTAAGTTCGGGGCCGCCGATGCAGGGAGCGAGATGTATATTATAGAGCAGTTCCACGATTACAAGATGGTTGAGAACCGTCCTGTACTGGAGCAGGCTCACGAGATAATATGCATTGTTAAGGAGCTTGAGCTTCTGAAGTGCGAGTTACCGGGCAAGTTTGTCGCGGGCTGCATAATCGCTAAGCTCCCCAATTCCTGGAGGAACTTTGCCACCACTCTGAAACATCAGAGGCGTGAATTCTCTGTGGAGGATGTCATTGGCCATCTGAGTGTTGAGCAGAATTCGAGGGCAAAGGACTCGCACGGAAAAGGGGCCGAAGGGACTTCTGTTGCCAACATGGTGAACCAGAGGAACTTCAACTCCCACAAGTTCAAGGGAAAGAACGGTGTCCAACAGAATACCGACTTCAAGAAGAAGGGTAAGAAGACCTTCAAGAAGAACAAGAAGGATGAGGGCTGCTTTACTTGTGGTTCGGCTGAACATTGGGCCAACAAGTGCCCAAACAAGTTTAAGAAGTCAGGACAGGACTCCAAGTCTGTCAACATGATTGTGGGCAACAATGAGAATGGTGCATCTGGGTACGGTAATTTATTTACTGTTTTTTCAGTGTTTCAGCCTACCGATTGGTGGGTGGATACAGGTGCAGGTGTTCATGTGTGTGCTGACATTTCATTGTTCTCTTCTACCAGGTCACAGGCCACGGGTCCGTATTGATGGGGAATGGCGCGAGTGCTTCTGTTCATGGTGTTGGCACGGTCGATCTGAAGTTTACTTCGGGAAGGATCGTGCAGCTGAAGAACGTGCAGCATGTCCCCGCCATCAAGAAGAACCTCGTTAGTGGCTCCCTTCTATGTAGAGAAGGGTTTAAGTTGGTATTTGAGTCTAATAAATTAGTTGTTACTAAGTATGGACTATTTGTTGGAAAAGGTTATGAGAGCGGAGGGATGTTCCGCCTTTCCCTCGCAGATTTCTGTAATAAAGTCGTGAACCATATTCATTCGAGTATTAATGAATCTGAGGTTTGGCATTCACGTCTTTGTCACATAAGTTTCGGTGTTATGACGCGGCTAGCCAAGTTAGATTTAATCCCGAGTTTCACTTTAGCCAAAGGTTCTAAGTGCCTTTCATGTGTGCAAGCTAAGCAACCTCGCAAGCCTCATAAGGCCGCGGAGGAGAGACACCTGGCACCATTAGAACTCATACATTCTGATCTTTGTGAGATGAATGGTGTGTTGACTAAAGGTGGAAAGAGATACTTCATGACATTGATAGATGATTCCACTAGATATTGCTATGTTTATCTGTTAAATACTAAGGATGAGGCTCTACACTACTTTAAAATCTATAAGGCAGAAGTTGAGAATCAACTTGAAAAGAAAATTAAACGAGTCCGGTCAGACCGTGGTGGAGAGTACTTCTCGAGTGAGTTTGACTCCTTCTGTTCGGAACATGGCATTATTCATGAGAGGACGCCTCCCTATTCACCCCAGTCAAATGGGGTTGCCGAGCGGAAAAAACGTACTCTAACTGATTTGGTTAACGCCATGTTAGATACATCGGGTTTATCCAAGGCATGGTGGGGGGAGGCTATATTGACGGCATGTCATGTCCTAAATAAAGTTCCGACAAAGGATAATGAGATCACTCCCTATGAGAAATGGGCAAAGAGAAGGACGACACTCTTGTACTTGCGCACTTGGGGCTGTTTGGCGAAAGTCAACGTGCCGATCCCCAAAAAGCGTAAGCATGGACCTAAGACTGTGGACTGCGTTAATTTGGGCTACGCTAAGAACAACGTTGGCTATAGATTTCTAGTAGTGAAGTCTGAGGTACCTGACCAGAAGGTCGGTACAATTATGGAGTCTAAGGATGCTACATTCTTCGAGGATATTTTTCCTATGAGAGATATGCAAAGCACTTCTAGACAGGAATCTGAGGAGACTCCTGAACCTGCCATCCCTATGGAATATTATGAACAAACACATGATGAAAATCCTGAGGAGGATGACGAGGAAACCCTTGGTAGGGGCAAGAGACAAAGGACTGCAAAGACCTTTGGTGATGATTTCTTCGTGTACCTCGTGGATGATACTCCCACTTCTATTTCAGAAGCATATGCCTCTCCAGAAGCTGACTACTGGAAGGATGCGGTCCGTAGCGAGATGGATTCCATCATGGCTAATGGGACATGGGAGATCACCGACCGTCCCTATGGTTGCAAACCACTGGGATGTAAGTGGGTGTTCAAGAAAAAGCTTAGGCCCGATGGTACGATTGAAAAGTACAAGGCTAGGCTTGTGGCCAAGGGCTATGACCAGAAAGAAGAGGAAGATTTCTTCGATACTTATTCACCTGTGGCTAGACTGACCACCATTCGAGTATTACTCTCGTTGGCGGCCTCACATGGTCTTCTCGTCCATCAAATGGATGTTAAGACGGCTTTTCTGAATGGAGAGCTAAATGAGGAAATCTACATGCAACAGCCAGATGGCTTTGTGATAGATGGTCAGGAAAGAAAGGTGTGTAAGTTGCTGAAATCTTTATATGGCCTGAAGCAAGCACCTAAGCAATGGCATGATAAGTTCAATACAACTCTGACATCTGTTGGCTTCATTGTCAATGAAGCTGACAAATGTGTATACTATCTCCATGGTGGGGGCGAAGGAGTTATACTGTGCTTGTATGTTGATGACATACTGATATTCGGAACCAACCTCAAAGTCATTGAGGAGGTTAAGTCATTTCTGTCTCAGAACTTTGAGATGAAGGATCTTGGTGTGGCTGATGTTATCTTGAACATCAAGCTACTGAGAGATAATGAGGGTGGGATCACACTTCTGCAATCCCATTATGTTGAGAAGGTGTTGAGTCGCTTTGGATATTCGGACTGCACACCATCTCAAACACCATATGATCCTAGCGTGTTGATTCGAAAGTCCAAAGGCATGGCTAAAGATCAATTGAGATACTCTCAAATCATTGGTTCACTGATGTACCTAGCGAGCGCAATGAGGCCTGACATCGCGTTTGCTGTGAGCAAACTGAGCCGGTTTGTTTCCAAACCGGGTGATGTACATTGGCATGCTGTTGAAAGAGTTATGCGCTATCTGAAAGGTACTATGAATTATGGACTTCACTATACCGGAGACCCGTCGATACTTGAAGGGTATAGTGATGCGAATTGGATCTCTGATGCTGATGAGATGAAGGCCACAACTGGGTATATGTTTACTCTTGGAGGTGGCGCTGTTTCCTGGAAGTCTTGCAAGCAAACGATCTTAACGAGATCGACAATGGAAGCAGAATTAACAGCATTAGACACTTCTGGTGTTGAAGCAGGATGGCTTCGAGATCTTTGATGGACTTGCCACTGGTTGATAAACCGGTTCCAGCTATCCTTATGAACTGTGATAATCAGACTGTCATCACCAAGGTGAAGAGTTCAAAGGACAACATGAAGTCCAACAAACACATAAGAATGAGATTAAAGGCTGTCAGAAAATTAAGAAACTCCGGAGTGATAGCGCTGGACTATGTCCATATGGCTAAGAATCTGGCAGATCCCTTTACGAAAGGGCTATCACGTGTAGTGATAGATAGTGCATCGAGGGAGATGGGTATGAGACCCACATGAGTTGCCATGGTGGTAACCCAACCTATGTGATCGGAGATCCCATGAAGTAGGACCTGGGAAAACAAGTCAGTGGTGAACTGAGGAGAGTAACTTTACTAACCCACTCCGTTGGAGATGCAATACTCTCGGAAACTGTATGGAAGGATGACTACTGTCTTAATGTGTTCCAAGGCTTATATGTATAAGCAAGATGCTATCCTACAGAGCGATCTTTGGAGGAACACACCTATGTGAGCCTGACTGCTAGTCACAGTCTATGAGATTGGGGTGATCTCTAGTAAGCTCATGAATAGGCCAGGAGTGTGACTTATATGCTCCACCCGAGGGGTCAGCCTTCGGCAGCCCAGTACTAGTAAGACATGTGGTGAAACTTCTTTACGCCAAACTGACAATTCAAGGCATAGTCCATTGTTCAGTTGTGAAGGAATGTAGCTACTTGCTCTAGGTGAAGCTCAACCTTAACAGGTCTTCACTGAAACACTAGTATATCAAAACAGCGTTTGGAACAAAGGACAAAGTGGGCCCCTGAGATCTGGTGGGGGATTGTTGAAATGTGAGATGGGCCTAGAGCCCATATGACAATTTTAGATTTGATCTCTAAGGGCCCATGTAGGTGGCATGACAATGTGGTGGGAAGTTTAGTCCCACCATGCTAGTGGAAGGAAAGTTGAAGTGGTTTATAAGGGTGGCTCTTCTACATGCTATTGGAGCTTGAGAAGAGAAGAGGCCCTCGCGCACTCCTCCTCCTCCGCTCGCCTCGCCACGCCACGCCACGCCACGCCTCGTCACGACGCACCGCGGGTTGCGGGATTGAGCCGAGCCGAGCTCGCTCCTATGCGCTTCTTTTTGCCGGTCAGGAACGGAGAGTCTTTGACAGGTAGGGCCACGATCTAAGACGTCGGATCGTGGGCTACCGACTTGGACGTGGGTTCAGCCCACGTCTCTCCACGCGCGGCCACACATATATATGTGGGGCGCTGCCAACCCTAGCCGCCGCGAAAACAGAACGCATCTCCGCCTCCACGCCCACGTTGTTCATCCGCTGCTGCTGCCGCCGGCGACTCCATCCCATTCACCGCATACACGGTTGACGGGAGAGCAGGTCTTCGAAACTCCGTCTCTCTGGTTCCTGTACGGGAGAGAGGCGAATAGGTTTTTGGGAAGCGACTACGCGACTGCTCGCCTCCGATCCACTACTTCCTCTACGTCCGCGCCGTCTCCGTCATCACCATGTCAAGCGACGCCGAACGTGCCGCCGCCGAGAAGACCGAGGCCGACAAGAAGGCTGCCGAGGACGCTTCTGCTGCTGCTGTCACCGCGGCAGCGGCTTCTGCATGGCCTACTGGTGGGTATACCGTATTTATCCCTCTCCTGATAATTTCTGTATTAGTAGTGCTAGCATCATGTGTAGATTTGTCTACTATTTGCGTAGTACGTGCTTCTTTAGATCAGTACCAATATGTTCCTAGTTCTGTCAATGCCATGCTAGTTATCTACTTATGGATTACATTAGTCGAAAAATTGCCTATTTACTCAGCACTAACTCTTTATCACTTTCTCTCCTGAGTATAAGAAAATTGACACATGAGTGTAACATCATATTCTCATTAGTTAAATTATAAGTACAAAGGAGCGACGGAACCTGATTATTTATTTGTCTCGCACGCGCTCTAGTCATAGGTCCAGGTGCAACTGTGTCAATGATGTCTCGTGTAATATTTGTAGATGTATTTATGGTATCTATGTCCACATCATCCCCCTTTCTTGAAAACAAAGCCGTCCTCGGCTTTTATTTATCTGAAACACATCATAGAACAACAAAAAAATAGATGCAACGTATATAGGCCGTTCCGAAGGCGTTAGGTCAGGAGGGTGAAATAAATTTGTAATAGCACCATTAGGAAAATCATGAAAAGTGTTATCCCACACAGAGTCTATGTATGAATTATGGAAACATAAATGAACTATTTGGGCACGCAGTATGTCCCTCTCATAAGTTGGGATAGTCAAAGGAAAAATTTCAGAATTCATAGAAAGCATATTGTGTGTAGTACGGTCCGTTGATTTAACTTTCTCATCATTTATGATCTCATCAGGGGTCATAGGAAGCAAGTTGATGGTTTTTCCTTCGAACACAAGAGTATATGAATTTGTTCTACCATGATGAGTAACACTATTATCATATTGCCAAGGTCGACCTAACAATAAAGAACAAGCTTGCATAGGTACACCATCACAGTCAACGTAATCATGATATGAACCAAGTGTAAATTGTACTCGCACACGACGTGTTACCTTCAACTTACCACAGTCGTTGAACCATTGGATGTAATATGGATGGGGATGTCTCGTTGTGGTGAGGGAAAGCTTCTCTACCATCTCTATACTCGCCAAATTATTGCAGCTTCCACCATCAATAATCACACGAACGGAATACCCTTTGATAACAAACTTAGTTTGAAAAAGATTATGGCGTTGAGGCATCTCAGTATGCCCCACCTGGGCACTAAGTACTCGCATGGTTACAAGACATGGGTACTGGTCGGCCATCTCAGCATTAATATGTATCTCCTCTGTGTCATGCTCCTTAATGTCACCTGCATTATTAGTGGCAAGCATAGCGCGTGTATATTCATCCAAATCACTAGCAGAGGAGTACTCACCGTCTTCCCGCACAATGAATGTTCGTTTATTTGGGCAGTCCTTCATCAAGTGCCCGCCACCTTTGCATATATGACACTTCATGTCCCTTGTGCGTCCAGACGAAGTGGTGGGTGCTAGAGAAATTCCTTTTGAAGTCTCGAATGATTGTGGAGCTGATTTTGAACTTGATGAATGTGCATCATTGTTCAAGATAGGTGGCGTTGACTCAGTAGTGGACGAAACTGTAGGAGAGGGTGTCCATGATGAGCGGCGACCTGCAGAAAAGTTACCTCGTCCCTTGTTGTGTCGTCCCTGTACTTCCCTTTCAGCTTTACAAGCAAAATGAAACAAACGAGTAATAGAATTGTACTCCTTATAGTCCAATATATCCTGAATATCACGATTCAAACCACCTAAAAATCTAGCCATCATAGCATCGTCGGTTTCAACTAATCCACATCGCACTAATCCAGTTTGCAATTCTTGATAATAATCCTCTACAGAACTGTTACCTTGTTTTAAACGTTGCAATTCATTTAGTTTATCACGAGCATAATATGAAGGAACATAACGCTGTCGGATAGCTCGTTTTAAAGCATCCCAAGTAGTAGGTATATTATTTGCATTAATACGACAATATTCACTCCACCACATGGAAGCAAAGTTTGTAAATTCACTAGTGGCTGCCCTAACTCTTTGGTTCTCAGGAATATCATGACATGCAAATTTTTGTTCAACAGAAAGTTCCCAGTCAAGATAAACATCTGGATTATATTTACCATTGAAAGCAGGCATAGTAAATTTGATTTTGGCACTAGAGTGTTCATAATCTCTAACATCATACCTGGGTTGACCTCGTGCCATACCATGACGGTTGAAACGTAGTTGTCGATGAGCACGGTCATTGTGGTGGTTGACCATTTGGTCGTCTTCGGTGTCACCAGAATAATCCTCGTGGTTGTCCCCATGTTGCTCGACGGCGGGAGGAATTTGTTGGTGCTGGTTTATGGTGGCGGCATCAGTGGCAGTAGCTGGGTGTTGTGGATGACCCATGGGCACACGCCGAGCTCGCGAAATAGTGCCGCCACCCGTGGAGTTGCGAGGATCAACATTGTTGTTTATGGGGGGTGCAGTCCGCAACTCGTCAAGACGTGATAAGATGTCCTTTAGCTGTGTGTTTGCAACACCCTGTGCATCCTCTATGGCCTTGAGCCTTTCTTCGGTCGCAATCTGAGCACCCTCAAGTTGGGCAAGACGCTCGCTGGTGACTTTCACATCCGCGGTGAGACCCTCAAGTGTGGGTTGATCCTGTGTCATTGTTAGCGAAAGAGAAAAACACAATTTATAATCCCTATCAACTAACAGGATGTGGTGGACAAAATTTCTCTCACACTCAAGCTTAGTATCAAATTCTTACTTGTTCTTACCAATGCAGCAGGTGGTGATTGGCGCGTTGGTCTTGGCTTCAAACGACCGATGAAGATTGGATGGAGCGATAACCAGGAATCAGTAGTGTCGGAACCTATACTTATTGGTAGGAAAAAGTGTAGCTTGGCAAAGGTTTCTCAACTCACAATATCAGTGGCACAATTTAGCAAAAAACAATGCAAGTTGAATAATTGCTCAAACTCCTAACTAGTGCTGGTAGTCGACTAGTAAGAGTTAAAACAATCTGAGCCCAGATACTGAATCAAATGAGTGAAAATTGCTGAGTAGAAGAAGACACACAAGTATATAGCAAAGCTCAAAACAGATGATAAGTGTGTGGTGTCCAAAGTGTAGCAGCAAAAATAATGCCTGAAGTAGCGAACAGAACAAAACAGCCCAGAGTATATGCTAGCCGGCCTGGTTTTATTTTTTTATTTTTTTCTCTTTTTCCTTCTCTGTTTTTCTCTTTTTTTTAACTCTTTTTTTTTCTTTTTTTTTGGGCCAAGCCGGTTACTAGCAAAAGGCAAGTACACAAGATGAATTAGCAGGAACTGAAACAGATGCTACTATCGCTGGAAAAGCAAGTTCCCTTGGATGATGCTGCGTGCATGCAAGATCGTGTGAGGAGTAAAAAAAAAATCAAGAGTGGCGTTGCATGCAAAGGCAAGGGGCGCGGCAGGGCACAGGCGTTGTTACGCTGGATGTACGTGGCAGCGGGGCAGGATCAGATCAAGTACTGCGTACAGAGAAAACGTGTGCTGCAGCGTGGACGTGTACGCCCGTGCGGAAAGGCGGCAGACAGCAAGGATGTTAATTGATGGGGCCGTCGGACTGCATGCAACAAATATTGGGATTTTTTAATGAAGATCTAGCGTAGCCGCAAATAGGAGGAGGAAAGTCCAAAACGAGATTGATCTAGTAGATTTTTTCACACCCTAACTAATCTAAACCAGCACTAATTTTAGGATGAATGCAACCAAGAATTCAACAAAGCAAATACTAGCTGCAAATTGCTAAAGGCTAAAAAGGTAGGTGCAGCGGATGAACTAATCTAATTTTTTTTGGCCTTTTTGTGGGTTATAGGACTAAAAACAATCTAATCTAAGAAAACTGTAAATCTCTCACCGATGAACCTGAAAACTGATACCACTTGATGTGCACTGGGGCCCGATCTTTCGATGAGAGAGATAACTACGATTTTGTGGGACTTGACCCTCAAGATCCGGCTACCAACCGTACAGGGAGGACCGTACACGACTGATATCCACGGCAATCGCTGAACCAACTCCACGGTGTTATCGACCGAGCCAACGGCGCGATCGACCTATCCACGAAGGATTTTTCCTGCAAGCAAATCGAAGAACATGCAAGAAAATGATAGCCAAGCAATCTCAAAATTGCGAATATGCTAGATGGGATTGATCTCACTAGATGGGGTTCCGATAGGATGTCTTGACGGTCGCACTAGCCGCTACGAGCGAAGACAAATAAAAGTAGCAATATAGCTAAACTTCTCTAAACAAAACCCGAGTCTAAACCCTAACAAACACTAACTATTTATTGAATACGGCGCCGTGGTTGTCGGTCGGTACTGCGCGCTGTCGTGTCCAATGTGGACTCCTTCAGGTAAGGCCGAATCCACTTGATGCGATGGGCCGGCGTGTACTTCCGAAGCAGCCAAAAATATCCAGGGACACGTGGCCTATTCTGGTCCATGAAATCTAATCCTTCTTTGCTTCTCTTGCACTTGTTAGTTGCAGACGTAGCATGCATGATGGATGGTTCGGTTGAGCCCATGCATGCAATTAGCACAGCTGCTTGTAGATTCAAGACAGGATGATTTCCATCTTCTAACTCTTTATCACTTTCTCTCCTGAGTATAACAAAATTGACACATGAGTGTAACATCATATTCTCATTAGTTAAATTATAAGTACAAAGGAGCGACAGAACCTGATTATTTATTTGTCTCGCACGCGCTCTAGTCATAGGTCCAGGTGCAACTGTGTCAACGATGTCTCGTGTAATATTTGTAGATGTATTTATGGTATCTATGTCCACATCAATATGTGGGGAGGGGGCGCCTCACAAGCACACAATAACATCTGTTAGCCGTGTACGGCGCTTCCCTCCATCGTTTACTCCTCCGGTCATATTCACGTAGTGCTTAGGCGAAGCCCTGTACGGGTTCATCATCACTGTCACCACGTCGTCGTGCTGACGAAACTCTCCCTCGACAGTTTGTTGGATCAAGAGTTCGTGTCATCGAGCTGGACGTGTGCAGAACTCGGAGGTGTCGGACGTTCGGTGCTTGATCGGTCGGAACGAGAAGAAGTTCGACTACATCAACCGCGTTGTTAAATGCTTCCGCTTTCGGTCTACGAGGGTACGTGGACACACTCTCCCCCTCTAGCTGCTATGCATCTCCTAGATAGATTTTTTTTTAAAATTGCATGCTACGTTTCCCAACAATGCCCATGTTCTCTCCGCCTTACCTTTTGTGTCTTAATTTTTTCCTCCCCCACCTTTCTTTTCTCCACTATTTTTAGCACAAAACCGCTCATGTCATATTGGTTTAGTAGATGAAATCATGTTCTCTATGGCAAATCATTAAGTGTTGATGCCATTTCTAAGAAAGTGAAGCAGTTAAAGTTCTTTTTCGATGCATAATCACATTAATAATACAATGGCAGGTAAATGACAGTGATTGCGTATAAAATATTTGTGCCACATTGTAACCAAGGAGAAATTATCTAGTTAACTCATAAATGTGTTGGAATAAGTTCACTCGAGTCTCTCCATACCTCGACAACGTTTGATCTGGCCCCTGCGAAACGCCCGTGAGAGTTTGCGTCCTCAGATCTGTTGGCTCTTCTCTTCTGATCTTTGCAGTTGGTATCTTTCAAGGAGAGCAATTGACTGGTTGTTGGTGTGGCGACTTTGACATCTTCCCCTGTGTTGAGGCAACATGGTTCGGTTTCTCCAACCCTCTAGAACGATGGTGATGGATAGCAAGCCTGTTTTGCGTGCGTGATGATGCTCCAACCAATGCTTACTCGTCGACTTCTAGATCTCGCCTCAAGGAGCGACTGATTATTGTAGGCTTTAATGCCTGGTATGGCGAAGACATTTGCAGCTGGCCCATTCTTTTACTGTTGGTTGAGTGCCATTTTCAATCTCGGGCAAGCGGCATATAGTCGGAGAAAGAAGAAAGCTAGTATATTCTGCAATGTGATTTTATTTTGTACTTGTTGATATGCGTCTAGTTGTCTTTTTTATTATTGCACTAGCTATTGTACTGCTTGATAAATATCAGATATAAGATGCCCTTTAGGTGTCTCTTAGAAAAAGACTCATAAATATGAGGGATGGTATGGGACTATGGGTCATTCATCAAAATCGCAGCGACGTCATGTTAAAATACACGCCTGGAGATTGGCCCGGAATGGTCTGGCCGTAGGGGCCGAGCTGCAGCGACGTCATGTTAAACTAGGCGTCAGGTGCCCGGTTTGCGGAAGGGAAGAGACATCCGTCCATCGGTTTTGGAAGTGTCCCCATGCTCAGCACGTGTGGTCAGTTGTTAATGCAGATAGAGGAGATGACATGTTCTCAGTGCCAGAGACAATCCATACACAACATCAGCTAGGTCGATGGATGCTGGACTGGTTTGGCAAAGCATCTGATGCGAATAAGGCTGTCTTTATGATGGTGCTTTATCACATGTGGCTAGCAAGGAATGCGACGAGAGACGGAAAGCTCATTGAGGATGCTAGATCCCTGGTTGATCGTGTCTGGGCACTGCTGGATGAATGGGCTATGGTACATGCTCCACCGGTTACCACACAATGAGGAACGCCAACGGAGGAGTGGCGCCCCCCGGACCAAGGGTGGCTTAAACTTAATGTCGATGGAGCGACAGCGAAGGTGGATGGCTCGGGAGGCGGTGGAGCGGTCGTACGCGATCATCATGGCAGGTTCGGGGAAGGCTCATGCCATTTTTTTTCCATCCATGACGGATCCAGAACATGCAGAGCTGTTGGCTTGTCGGCGCGGCGTCCAGCTGGCGATTGAGGTGGGAGCTCGGAGGATTGTCTTGGAGACAAACAATCTGGGAGTCAAACAAACGTTATCTTCGACCGAGCTAGCTAGATCCCGGTACGGCCCCCTCATAGAAGAGATTAAAGAGCTTCTTAACTCTCGGGAGGATTTTCGTGTGCATTGGGCTAGGCGATCCGCGAATCGCGCGGTACATAATCTAGCTAGGGATGGCTGCCTTAATAAGTTGTGCAAGACCTGGTTTTCAGTTCCTCATACTTGTATTCATGACATTGTTGTGGCTGAGGCCACTTAGTTAATAAATTGGCAGCGACGTTCCCCTCAAAAAAAAAAAAAAGATCGCAGCCCATCTTCCAAAAGCTGCCAGAGTTATGACGCGGGAGCTGTATCTCACGAGCAGCGGAAAATCCTATTCGGCGCATACTGCGTCCAACTGTCGATGCTTCGCATAGAGGTACGAGCGAGCGAGCGAGTGGGCCGGCCCATTTAGAAGCGAGACAATCGTTCCACTGATCCCAGTTTTGGCACGTTCTGGAAGTTCAGCCGGTGTTTTCCCATTTTGGGAACCTTCTAGAAGGTTCCTGAACCAGGTTTTTTTCTTGTTTTCCCCTTTTTTTTCTTTTCTCCCTTTTTTTCCTTTTCTGTTTTTTTTAGTTTTTTACTATTTAGTTTTTTCCTTTCTATTCTTTCATTTTTAATTTTTCATTTCCAATTAATTTTATTTTTCAAAAAATTATCATAAATTATTCGGAATGCTTTGTTTCAATTTTTTTTAAACTTTTCAAAAACAAATTAGAATTTCAATTTTTTCCCATTTTTAAAAAATTGTTAATAAAATTCAAAAAAGATTCGCAACTAAAAAATTGATCAAAAATCTGAAAAAAATCGTGCTTTCAAATATTGTTCATTTTTTCATAATTTGTTCGGAACGATTTCTAAAAATTGTTCACAACATTTTTAAAAATTGTTCAGAATTTCAAAAAATATTACCATATTTCAAAAAGTGTTTACAAATTTTAAAAAAGTTCATGTTTATTTTTTTCAGGAGATTGAAAAATTGTGTAACGTTTAAAACTTGGTCGTGTTTTTCATTTTTTTTTCATTTTTCAAAAAAATTGGGAAGGTTTTTGAAAAAATATTCGGAACTTCAAAAAATGTCCCCATTTTGAAAATCGTTCTCAAATTTTAAAATTGTTCATGTTTCCATTTTTAGGAGTTTCAAAAAATGCCCCGGCTTCAAAAATTGTTCACAAATCTGAAATATGTCCATGCTTGCAAAATTTTTTAGGGGTTCCAAAAACTGTTTGCTTTTTCAATTTTTTTAGATCTACAAAAAAAGTTGTTATAAAAAATGTTCATGATTTTTAGAAATGTTTAAGTTTGTAATGATTTGCGCTGCCTTAGAAAAAATTGTGTTCGGAAATTCATAAATATTTTTTGACAAGAAACTTCCCCCACGTTTGTCTCCAGTTTGCGGGAGAAATCGCATCCGAACCATCCCGTGGATGGTTGCGGGAGGTTTACGGGTCCGCCTTAGAGATGCCCTTATACTTTGGCGACAATTCAATGTTGTAATATGGACTTCCCTCTAGTTAACCAGGGTCTAGCTACGGTACGAGCAAACTATTTCTTCAAAAGACGAGGCTAAGAATAACTCCAATAGCTCCCCTATTTTAAAAAAACACCACTTACGGGGAGTTGTGGCAAAAATAGCCCTTCAACAGCTCAAGTAAACATGATTTTTTTGATAAGAACCTGTCTAATTCCTTCCAACTCCTCTCACGTTTACAGAAAGATGACCCTTCCTTTATAATTTAGCGGGCAGGAAACAGCCTTAACTTTCACAAGAGGAGACCCTCACACCGCCGCCGCACCTTGCCGCCCACTGTCTCACGTGTCACTAACTTGCAGGCCCTAGGCCATTAGCTAGGCTCATTTAATAAAATATAAAAAACATAAATATTTTAGGAGAAGATGTTTATGGAAACTGAGAAAAGTAGTCATCAGACAACTTTCCCTAAATTATAGAGACAACTTCCCGTAAAAGCCTTTTGAAAGAAGTTCTTTGGGGAGCTATTGGAGACGAGAAAGAAAAAGAAATTAACAACTCCAACTGCTAGCTAGTTCAACTCCGCTGCTAATTCAACTTCAATATCATATTGGGGTTCAACATTAATTTAATCCTCCCTTTTATAACTCGGGATGTAAAGTCGTCTTGACGATTCTTTGGAGCTCTAAATTACATGCAGTTGATCCAATCTGATCTTGACCAAATGAACAGGCACACAGCACACCCTTATCTCTGATGCATGAATGAGGCCAGTTGATCCAAATCATCTAAATTAATCCAGCTGATGGACGAAGGGATCTGATGTTGAAGAAATGAAATATGCACACTATTACCTCCGATCCATGAAACACATTGCTATCAAAGAGGGCAGCCATTTCACGGTCGAATTGGCGGAAATTGTTTTGTTCTACAGACCTTTTCCCGGGGGCTGTCCTACCCAAGCTAGTTGCATTATCAATCTGACGCAGGACACCGGGTGCGCAGCTATATTATGGCGTTTGTGATTGTCAACTCTAGCAGACCAATGGCGCTAACAGCCAGCTCCGTAGCAGTGCTGGTGCTGGTGGCATTGCACCTCTCTGCCGCCACGGCGGTCTCCGACGTGCCGCCACCACCAGGCAAGTGCGCTACCACATGCGGCAACGTGAGCGTGCCGTACCCGTTCGGCATCGGTCCGGCCGGCTGCTACTGGCCGGGCTTCAACCTCACCTGCGACATGAGCGGCGGCGCCCAACGGCTGCTGCTCGGCGACGGCTCCCTCGAAGTCGCCGAGATATCCGTCAAGAACGCGACGGTGCGCGTGTTACACGCCGGCGACATAGAGATCGACCAGGACGGCTACGGCGCGTTCGGCGCTGGCCTCAGGGACCACGGGCCATACACGTTGTCGACCGGCAACGAGCTCGTCGTGGTGGGCTGCAACGTCTACGCCACGCTGCTGGAGAAGAACAACAACAACATCATAGGCGGCTGCGCCTCCTTCTGCCCCAATGACCACGACACAGAGTACCGCCGCGCCGAGCAACGAGAGGTCGGCAGGTCCTGCGACGGCATGGGCTGCTCCCGGGACGACGTGGCCGGCAACGTGCAGTTCAGATGGCTGCGCACGACGGACCGTGGCCCGGACGAAGCGGGGCCGCTCTCGCGCGTGTTCGTCGCGGAGGAGGGGTGGTTCAACCAGAGATGGGTCTACGATGATCCCGTGGCGAATCTCACATCAATGGAAGACACACTGGCAGTTCCTGTTCTTCTGCACTGGGTGGTCATCGTCGAGGAAGACCGCCCCCTTGTAGCCGATGATCAGTTGAATTGCACCGTGGAAGCAGCCCGCAGCGTCTGCAAGAGCAACAACAGCCAGTGCAAGATGAGCGGCAGAGGTTATACTTGTTCCTGCCAAAATGGTCACCAAGGCAACCCTTACACTAGTATCCCGGACCGCGGATGCAAAGGTTAATTTTGCACCACTTGCTTTTAGTTACTGATCTCTAAATGTACTTAATTTCACCGCATGCATTTTACAGTTTCCGGCCTATACAATCTATTTTTGAAGAAACTATGCAGTTCATACCATTTCTCTCATTTTTAGGTGCAGAACGATTTTGATTGCTTTGTCATTCTTCCTAATACAAGTATTGACTTGCTATATACAGATATCAACACTTGTGAGCTCCCAGCAGGGCCCATGAAGTGTTATGGAGAATGTACCAAATTCGAGTGCCGTTGCCCCGACGGCAGCCGTGGCGACCCTAAAGTGCGCGATGGTTGCCGCGTCAACCCTGCAAAGCCAATCACAGGTGAGGACACCTCGCTTAAGCTGCTGGAACCGAGTCTTTGATATTTTAATCTTGGACGTGACTAACTTCCGGACGGCAGGAATTTAGCGATAGGTGCGGACGGTCAACCGAGTATTGAGTATTGATGCATCGAGGGTGCGCAGCCTGGTTCTTTGGTTCTTTCACGTAGACTCCACCTCCCTTTTACCACATATATACATGCATGCAAAAAAGACAAAATTGATGATGTCATCCTAGATTCCCTTTAATTTCGAAAATCAAAATGTTTTGTAGCTCAAACCGTCAGTCCGATTGAAAAATCGTTTTCACATAAAAGATTCGTCGCGACGAGACCTTCGAAACTAGATTCCATGTTGATATGTTCCGACGACTTTATTTTTTTAGGTAAAAATTTACCACACCTATGCAACGTAAGTTATCACGGGTGTGGTACATAAATTATCATGTTATTTACACAGAAAATTACTGAGGATGAAAATGGTTCCTTTAACCTTCTATTCACATGCACATGCGTGCATGCATTAGAGGAAGATATGAAATCTAATGTCATCCTAGATTCTTTCCTGTTTCATTTTAAAATGTTTTATATCTCAAACTGTTGATTAGATAAAAAAACGCTGTCACGTAAAAAAATACGTCGCGGTGAGACCTACGAAACTAGATCCCATTTCATATGTTCTGATGACTTTTGTCGTGCAAATAGTTACCGTCCTGGGGTCAGTAAGTTATCAACTTTGATGTGTGTATATTACCATGTTATTTACATATGAGTTATCGTGGTATGTTTTCAACAACTTTTTTACCGGGATAAAGTTACGGCGGTGTTTGTCCGGGAGTTATCATGTCCGCGCTTCGTATATTATCACGTTATTTACACATAAGTTATCGAGGGTACGTTTTCAAACAACTTCATTCCCCGCGGTCAAATGTTACCATAATGTTTATACGTGAGTTATCAAATCTACGGTGTGTATATCCCCTTGCTATTTACGCAGAAGTTATCGGGAGAGCGTATGGTTTCAAACAACTTCCTCACCTTCCCTCACCCCTGGGTCAAAGTTACCGCGGTGTTTCTGCGTGCGTTATCATGTATACAGTGTGTATAGTACCATGATATTTATAGGGAAGTTATCGGCCAAGGCTAACTAAGTTATCAGCTCTTTTGTGCGTATATTCCATGCTATTTACACACGATTTACTGATGGGTGTTTCTCAATAGCCCCCTCCCTATAAAAGGTTATCACATCTGAACTAAGTTATCAACTCAGTTATGCATATATTATCATGTTATTTACACATGAGTTATCGGGTCAAAGTTATCACCGTGTTTGTATGTAAGTTATCAGATATGCGATGCGTACATTACCATGTATTTGCACAAAAATTACCGGGGACATATTTCTTCAACTTTATTTTGCCGAGTTAAAACTTATCAATGTGTTGCAAATAAGTTATCAGGTTTGTGGTGCGTAAAATTACCATGTTATTCATCCAGGAGTTATCGGGAGTGTATTACAACAACCCGCTTCCCCACCAAAGTTCTCGCATTGTTTGTACATCAGGTGTGTGGTGCGTAAATTACCATGTTCTTCACACAGAAATTATTAGGGGTATGTTTTCAACAACGCCACCCCCCCCCCCCCCCCCCGCCAAAGTTATCACAATAGTTGTACGTAAGTTATCAGATGTGTGATGTGTAAATTACCATGCTAACTACACATTGACCTCATCGTATTAACATTGTCCGTCAGCACCATCGGGGCATTTTGCAGTGACACCATCATAGCCATGCGAGTTGAATTATGTTCCACTCTAATAGCACTACATACATGTTTTTTTCTACAATGTAATATAGAAACCAAAAGTCAATTACGAAAATTCCCTTTCGTTTACATAAGAACTAGATATAGAATAGACGGTTGTTGTGAAAATGTACTAATCCGACGACCAAGTATCAAATCCCTGAAGTATCTATATTTTTCTACTTTAATCAAGCATTAATTTTAGCATAAAAAAGCATGGCTGAAGTCATAGCCACTAAACGAGGCATTAACCCCATAAAAGAAGGAGCATGCACATGCCTTGTTGGTTGCGTTAAATGTGTCTCCCGTACGAAACATGCGACATGCATGCTTTTTTTTGGGCTTGTGCTTCTTTTTTTTTAGAACCCATGCATGCTTATTAGTTGGCTAATTAATCCAGCATTAATTGTTGCGGGAATTTTGGGTGGGAGAAAAATTCGCGGCGGGATCGGAGCAATGAGAGTGCGGGAGGTGCGGTTTCAAAGGAAAGTGTTAATTAGAATAAAAGGAAAGCGCTAATTAATAGTATTGGAAACTGAGGCCAGAATATCGGTAGAGAAGGAAGACGAGCGCGCCCGCAAGATCCGGATCGAACGACGAAGAGGTCGTTCGGACCTGTCGCTAACGGACACTCGGCAGGAATATAGTTTTCTCGTTTAATCTTTGATTTATTCTATGCTATATGATCCAAAGGTGGATAGGAAAGGGTAAGTTAACACTATATGAAAATATTACATGACGATTAGCAGAAATAAGAAAACTAGGCTACCAATTTTGGTTGGAAGGTATAAATATACGCTATACAACCATTGTAACTGTTAGAGTACGTAATGGGCCTGGGTTGGCGGTATAGCCCGTTGGTCTTAGGGTTAATTAAAGATAAGGGTCGCTTGCTTAGGGATCAAGTAAGCCTTGCTTGGGAGTCAAGTAAACCTCTCTATATAAAGAGAGGAGATGTATCAATCTAAGGAAGCAAGAATTAAGGAGGAAATCCCTTCCCTCTTGCCCGGCCGTGGGCAAAAGGCCCCCGGCCGGCCCTTTCGCGCCCTCCTTCTAGCAGCGCCATAACAGTTTGGTATCAGTTAGCTTCGGTTCAATCATGTCTTCACTACCGCCAAGTCCGTCTCTTCCGCTGCCGGTTACTTTGTCGCCTCCGGCGACCACCACGACCGTCGCCCCGCTCCTGCCTGCGCCGGGATCCTCCGTCGCACCCGCCCCCGCCGTCCTCACCTGGGAGAAGGTGTCCGGGGTGCTGCGGGACCTAACCCGGGCAGTCTAGGAGATCCACCTGTTCTTGGCCGGGTCCTATGGGCCGCATGTTGGGGAACGTAGCAGAAATTCAAAATTTTCCTACGTGTCACCAAGATCTATCTATGGAGAAACCAACAACGAGGGGAAGGAGAGTGCATCTACATACCCTTGTAGATCGCTAAG
Organism: Triticum timopheevii; assembly: GCA_963921465.1. Lineage (NCBI taxonomy): Eukaryota > Viridiplantae > Streptophyta > Magnoliopsida > Poales > Poaceae > Triticum > Triticum timopheevii. Next base: position 601,263,118 of record OY997274.1, on the reverse strand, counting down.
CGGAAGCGTTCAAGAGAACGGGGTTGAAGGAGTCGTACTCGTCGTGATCCAAATCACCGGAGATCCTAGTGCCAAACGGACGGCACCTCCGCGTTCAACACACGTACAGCCCGGTGATGTCTCCCATGCCTTGATCCAGCAAGGAGAGAGGGAGAGGTTGAGGAAGACTCTATCCAGCAGCAGCACAACGGCGTGGTGGTGGTGGAGGAGCATGGCAATCCTGCAGGGCTTCGCCAAGCACCGCGAGAGAGGAGGAGTACTTGGGAGAGCGGAGGGCTGCCCAGAACTTGTGGTGCGGCTGCCCTCCCACCCCCCACATATATAGGGGCAAGGAAGAGGGGTGCCGGCCCCCTCAGATCCAATCTGAGGAGGGGGTGGCGGCCAAAGGGGGGAGGAGTGCCTCCCAAGTCAAGTGGAGGCCCTCCCCCTTAGGGTTTTCCCTCTCCCATGCGCATGGGCCTTGGGGGGCTGGCTCCCCTGGCCCATTAAGGCTAGGGCACCCCCTACAGCCCATGCTACTGTATTGGACGTGGTGGAACAATTTCCGAACCTTCGGACCCCTCCGGAATCCTCCGGAACCTTCTGGAAGCTTCCCGGAACAATACCGAAAAAACCCGAACTTTTTCCGGAACCCGAACAACAACTTTCCATATATAAATCTTTACCTCCGGACCATTCCGGAACTCCTCTTGACGTCCGGGATCTCATCCGGGACTCCGAACAACATTCGGTAACCACATACAAACTTCCTTTATAACCCTAGCGTCATCGAACCTTAAGTGTGTAGACCCTACGGGTTCGGGAGACATGTAGACATGACCGAGACGTTCTCCGGTCAATAACCAACAGCGGAATCTGGATACCCATGTTGGCTCCCACATGTTCCACGATGATCTCATCGGATGAACCACGATGTCAAGGACTCAATTAATCCCGTATACAATTCCCTTTGTCTAACGGTATTGTACTTGCCCGAGATTCGATCGTCGGTATACCGTTACCTTGTTCAATCTCGTTACCGGCAAGTCTCTTTACTCGTTCCGTAACACATCATCCCGTGATCAACCCCTTGGTCACATTGTGCACATTATGATGATGTCCTACCGAGTGGGCCCAGAGATACCTCTCCGTTTACACGGAGTGACAAATCCCAGTCTCGATTCGTGCCAACCCAACAGACACTTTCGGAGATACCTGTAGTGCACCTTTATAGCCACCCAGTTACGTTGTGACGTTTGGTACACCCAAAGCATTCCTACGGTATCCGGGAGTTGCACAATCTCATGGTCTAAGGAAATGATACTTGACATTAGAAAAGCTTTAGCATACGAACTACACGATCTTTGTGCTAGGCTTAGGATTGGGTCTTGTCCATCACATCATTCTCCTAATGATGTGATCCCGTTATAAATGACATCCAATGTCCATGGTCAGGAAACCGTAACCATCTATTGATCAACGAGCTAGTCAACTAGAGGCTTCCTAGGGACATGGTGTTGTCTATGTATCCACACATGTATATGAGTTTCCTATCAATACAATTATAGCATGGATAATAAACGATTATCATGAACAAGGAAATATAGTAATAATAACTAATTTATTATTGCCTCTAGGGCATATTTCCAACAGTCTCCCACTTGCACTAGAGTCAATAATCTAGTTCACATCGCCATGTGATTAACACTAACAGGTCACATCGCCATGTGATCAACATCCAAAGAGTTTACTAGTGTCAATAAACTAGTTCACATCATCATGTGATTAAGACTCAATGAGTGCTGGGGTTTGATCATGTTTTGCTTGTGAGAGAGGTTTTAGTCAACGGGTTTGCAACATTCAGATCCGTATGTACTTCACAAATCTCTAGGTCATATTGTAAATGCTGCTTCCACGCTCCACTTGGAGCTATTCCAAATGGTTGCTTCACTATACGTATCCGGTCTGCTACTCAGAGTCATTCGGATAGGTGTTAAAGCTTGCATCGACGTAACCCTTTACGCCGAACTCTTTATCACCTCCATAGTCGAGAAACATGTCCTTATTTACTCCAAGGACAATTTTGACCGCTGTCCAATGATCCATTCCTGGATCATTCTTGTACCCCTTGACTGACTCATGGCAAGGCACACTTCCGGTGCGGTACACAGCATAGCATACTATAGAGCCTACATCTGAAACATAGGGGACGACCTTCGTCCTTTCTCTCTTTTCTGCCATGGTCGAGCTTCAAGTCTTGACTTCATACCTTACATCTCAGGCAAGAACTCCTTCCTTGACTGATCCATCTTGAACACCTTCAAGATCATGTCAAGGTATATGCTCATTTGAAAGTACCATTAAGCGGTTTTTGATCTATCCTCATAGATCTTGATGCTCAATGTTCAAGTAGCTTAAACCAGGTTTTCACTTGAAAAACACTTTTCAAATAACCCTATATGCTTTACAGAAAAATTCTACATCATTTCTGATCAACAATATGTCAACAACATATACTCATCAGAAATTCTATAGTGCTCCCACTCACTTCTTTGGAAATACAAGTTTCTCATAAATTTGTATAAACCCAAAATCTTTGATCATCTTATCAAAGTACATATTCCAACTCCGAGATGCTTACTCCAGTCCTTAGAAGAATCGCTGGAGCCAACATACCTTTTAGCATCCTTAGGATCGACAAAAACTTTCTGATTGTATCACATACAACCTTTCCTTACGAAAACTGGTAAGGAAACTCGTTTTGACATCCATCTGCCAGATTTCATAAATGCAGCTAATGCTAACATGATTCCGACGGACTTAAGCATCGCTACGGATGAGAAAATCTCATCGTAGTCAACTCCTTGAACTTGTGAAAAACTCTTCGCCACAAGTCGAGCTTCATAGACGGTGACATTGCCGTCCACATCCGTCTTCTTCTTAAAGATCCACTTATCTCAATGGCTTGCCGATCATCGAGCAAGTCCACCAAAGTCCATGCTTTGTTCTGATACATGGATCCTATCTCGGATTTCATGGCTTCTAACCATTTGTCGGAATATGGGCCCACCATCGCTTCTCCATAGCTCGTAGGTTCATTGTTGTCTAGCAACATGACCTTCAAGACATGATTACTGTACCACTCTAAAGTAGTACGCATCCTTGTCACCCTACGAGGTACGGTAGTGACTTGATCCGAAGTTTCATGATCACTATCATAAGCTTCTACTTCAATTGGTGTAGGTGCCACAGGAACAACTTCCTGTGCCCTGCTACACACTGGTTGAAGTGATGGTTCAATAACCTCATCAAGTCTCCACCATCCTCCCACTCAACTTTTCGAGACAAACTTTTCCTCGAGAAAGGACCCGATTCAAGAAACAATCCCTATTGCTTTCGGATCTGAATTAGGAGGTATACCCAACTGTTTTAGGTGTCCTATGAAGATGCATTTTATCCGCTTTGGGTTCAAGCTTATCAACCTGAAACTTTTTCACATAAGCATCGCAGCCCCAAACTTTTAAGAAACGACAACTTAGGTTTCTCAAACCATAGTTCAAACGGTGTCGTCTCAACGGAATTACGTGGTGCCCTATTTAAAGTGAATGTGGTTGTCTCTAATTCCTAACCCATAAACGATAGTGGTAATTCGATAAGAGACATCATGGTATGCACCATATCCAATAGGGTGCAGTTATGATGTTCGGACACATCATCACACTATGGTGTTCCAGGCGGTATTGGTTGTGAAACAATCTCCACATTGTCTTAATTGTGTGCCAAACTCTTAACTCAGATACTCATCTCTATGATCATATCATAGACATTTTATCCTCTTGTCACAATGATCTTCAACTTCACTCTGAAATTACTTGAACCATTCAATAATTCAGACTTGTGTTTCATCAAGTAAATAGGCTCAACATCTACTCGAATCATCTGTGAAGTAAGAACATAACGATGTTCACTGGCCTCAGCACTCATTGGACTGCACACATCATAATGTGTTACTTCCAACAAGTTGCTATCTTGATCCATCTTACTGAAACCGAGGCTTTTCAGTCATCTTGCCCATGTGGTATGATTTGCATATCTCAAGTGATTCAAAATCAAGTGAGTCCAAACGATCCATCTTGAATGGAGTTTCTTCATGCGTATACACCAATAGACATGGTTCGCATATCTCAAACTTTTCAAAAACGAGTGAGTCCAAAGATCCATCATCATGGAGCTTCTTCATGCGTTTTACACCAAAATGACTTACATGGCAGTGCCACAAGTAAGTGGTACTATCATTACTATCTTATATCTTTTGGCATGAAAATGTGTATCACTACGATCGAGATTCAATAAACCATTCCTTTAGGTGCAAGACCATTGAAGGTATTATTCAAATAAATAGAGTAACTATTATTCTCCTTAAATGAATAACCGCATTGCGATAGACATAATCCAATCATGTCTATGCTCAACGCAAACACCAAATAACTATTCAGGTTTAATACTAATCTTGATGGTAGAGGGAGCGTGCGATGTTTGATCACATCAACCTTGGAAACACTTCCAACACTTACCGTCAGCTCACCTTCAGCTAGTCTCCGTTTATTCCATAGCTTTTATTTCGAGTTACTAACACTTAGCAACCGAACCGGTATCCAATACCCTGGTGCTACTAGGAGTACTAGTAAAGTACACATTAACATAATGTATATCCAATATACTTCTATCGACCTTGCCAGCCTTCTCATCTACCAAGTATCTAGGGTAATCCTGCTCCAGTGGTTGTTCCCCTTATTACAGAAGCACTTAGTCTCGGGTTTGGGTTCAACCTTGGGTTTCTTCACTAGAGCAGCAGCTGATTTGCCATTTCATGAAGTATCCCTTCTTTCCCTTGCCCTTCTTGAGACTAGTGGTTTCACCAACCATCAACAATTGATGCTCCTTCTTTATTTCTACTTTCGCGGTGTCAAACATCGCGAATACCTCAAGGATCATCATATCTATCCCTGATATGTTATAGTTCATCATGAAGCTCTAACTGCTTGGTGGCACTGACTTTGGAGAAACATCACTATCTTATCTGGAAGATCAACTCCCACTCGATTCAAGTGATTGTTGTACTCAGACAATCTGAGCACAAGCTCAATGATTGAGCTTTTCTCTGTTAGTTTGCAGGCTAAGAAAATCGTCGGAGGTCTTATACCTCTTGACGTGGGCACGAGCCTGAAATCCCAATTTCAGCCCTCGAAACATCTCACATGTTCCGCGACGTTTCGAAAACATCTTTGGTGCCTCAACTCTAAACCGTTTAATTGAACTATCACGTAGTTATCAAAACGTGTATGTCTGATGTTCGCAACATCCACAAACGACGTTTGGGGTTCAGCACACTGAGCGGTGCATTAAGGACATAAGCTTTCTACTGTCCGCATAATCGCTACTATCAACTTTCAACTATATTTTCTCTAGGAACATATCTAAAAAGTGGAACTAAAGCGCGAGCTTACGACATAATTTGCAAAGATCTTTTGACTATGTTCAGGATAATAAAGTTCATCTTATGAACTCCCACTCAGATAGACATCCCTCTAGTCATCAAGTGATTACATGATCCGAGTCAACTAGGCTGTGTCCGATCATCACGTGAGACGGACTAGTCATCATCGGTGAACATCTTCATGTTGATCGTATCTACTATACGACTCATGCTCGACCTTTCGGTCTCTTGTGTTCCGAGGCCATGTCTGTACATGCTAGGCTCGTCAAGTTAACCCTAAGTGTTTTGCATGTGTAAAACTGTCTTACACCCGTTGTATGTGAACGTAAGGATCTATCACACCCGATCATCACGTGGTGCTTCGAAACGACGAACTTTAGCAACGGTGTACAGTTAGGGGAGAACACTTCTTAAAATTTTAATGAGGGATCATCTTATTTACTACCGTCGTTCTAAGCAAATAAGATGCATAAACATGATAAACATCACATGCAATCAAATAGTGACATGATATGGCCAATATCATTTTGCTCCTTTTGATCTCATCTTCGGGGCTCCATGATCATCATCGTCACCGGCATGACACCATGATCTCCATCATCATGATCTCCATCATCGTGTCTTCATGAAGTTGTCTCGCCAACTATTACTTCTACTACTATGGCTACCGGTTAGCAATAAAGTAAAGTAATTACATGGCGTTGTTCAATGACACGCAGGTCATACAATAAATTAAGACAACTCATATGGCTCCTGCCTGTTGTCATACTCATCGACATGCAAGTCGTGATTCCTATTACAAGAACATGATCAATCTCATACATCACATATCATTCATCACATTCTTCTTGCCATATCACATCACATAGCATACCCTGCAAAAACAAGTTAGACGTCCTCTAATTGTTGTTTGCATATTTTACGTGGCTGCTATGGGTTTCTAGCAAGAACGTTTCTTACCTACGCAAAAACCACAACGTGATATGTCAATTGCTATTTACCCTTCATAAGGACCCTTTTCATCGAATCCGTTCCGACTAAAGTGGGAGAGACTGGCACCCGCTACCCACCTTATGCACCAAGTGCATGTCAATCGGTGGAACCTGTCTCACGTAAGAGTACGTGTAACGTCGGTCCGGGCCGCTTCATCCCACAATACCGTCGAAACAAGATTGGACTAGTAACGGTAAGCATATTGAACAAAATCAATTCCCACAACTACTTTTGTTCTACTCGTGCAAAGAATCTACGCAATAGACCTAGCTCATGATGCCACTGTTGGGGAACGTAGCAGAAATTCAAAATTTTCCTACGTGTCACCAAGATCTATCTATGGAGAAACCAGCAACGAGGGGAAAGAGAGTGCATCTACATACCCTTGTAGATCGCTAAGCGGAAGCGTTCAAGAGAACGGGGTTGAAGGAGTCGTACTCGTCGTGATCCAAATCACCGGAGATCCTAGTGCCGAACGGACAGCACCTCCGCGTTCAACACACGTACAGCCCGGTAACGTCTCACATGCCTTGATCCAGCAAGGAGAGAGGGAAAGGTTGAGGAAGACTCCATCCTGCAGCAGCACAACGGCGTGGTGGTGGTGGAGGAGCGTGGCAATCCTGCAGGGCTTCGCCAAGCACCGCGAGAGAGGAGGAGTACTTGGGAGAGGGGAGGGCTGCGCCAGAACTTGTGGTGCGGCTGCCCTCCCACCCCCCACATATATATAGGGGCAAGGGAGAGGGGGGCCGGCCCCCTCAGATCGAATCTGAGGAGGGGGTGGCGGCCAAAGGGGGGAGGAGTGCCTCCCAAGTCAAGTGGAGGCCCTCCCCCTTAGGGTTTTACCTCTCCCATACGCATGGGCCTTGGGGGGCTGGTTCCCCTGGCCCATTAAGGCTAGGGCGCCCCCGTACAGCCCATTCTACTGTATTGGACATGGTGGAACAATTTCCGGACCTCCGTACCCCTCCGGAATCCTCCAGAACCTTCTGGAAGCTTCCCGGTACAATACCGAAAAAACCCGAACTTTTTCCGGAACCCGAACAACAACTTTCCATATATAAATCTTTACCTCCGGACCATTCCGGAACTCCTCGTGACTCCAAACAACATTCGGTAACCACATACAAACTTCTTTTATAACCCCAGCGTCATCGAACCTTAAGTGTGTAGACCCTACGGGTTCGGGAGACATGTAGACATGACTGAGACGTTCTCCGGTCAATAACCAACAGCGGGATCTGGATACCCATGTTGGCTCCCACATGTTCCACGATGATCTCATCGGATGAACCACGATGTCAAGGACTCAATTAATCCCGTATACAATTCCCTTTGTCTAACGGTATTGTAATTGCCCGAGATTCGATCGTCGGTATACCGATACCTTGTTCAATCTCGTTACCGGCAAGTCTCTTTACTCGTTCCGTAACACATCATCCCGTGATCAACCCCTTGGTCACATTATGCACATTATGATGATGTCCTACCGAGTGGGCCCAGAGATACCTCTCCGTTTACACGGAGTGACAAATCCCAGTCTCGATTCGTGCTAACCCAACAGACACTTTCGGAGATACCTATAGTGCACCTTTATAGCCACCCAGTTACGTTGTGATGTTTGGTACACCCAAAGCATTCCTCCAGTATCTGGGAGTTGCACAATCTCATGGTCTAAGGAAATGATACTTGACATTAGAAAAGCTTTAGCATACAAACTACACGATCTTTATGCTAGGCTTAGGATTGGGTCTTGTCCATCACATCATTCTCCTAATGATGTGATCCCGTTATCAATGACATCCAATGTCCATGGTCAGGAAACCGTAACCATCTATTGATCAACGAGCTAGTCAACTAGAGGCTTACTAGGGACATGGTGTTGTCTATGTATCCACACATGTATATGAGTTTCCTATCAATACAATTATAGCATGGATAATAAACGATTATCATGAACAAGGAAATATAGTAATAATAACTAATTTATTATTGCCTCTAGGGCATATTTCCAACACCGCACCCGGTTGCGCCCCCCATCGCCGCCCCTGCGCCGCCGTGGCTACCGTGGCAGCCGCCGCACCAGGCGGCCTTCGCCGCGCTCGCCGGGCCGCTGCAGCTGCCATCCATCACCACCGTCGCCCAGCCCTGGCTGCAGTGGCAGTTGCCGCTCCTGGCTGACTCCGCCGCGCCCGACGCTCCGCTGCCGCTGCCGCTGCCCGGCGCGACACCGCAGCAGCCGCTGCAGCTACAGCAATCGCCGCCGGTTAGCTCCGCCGCCCAGTATGGGATGCCCTACGACGGGAGTGCGACGACCTCGTTCCCATCAGCGCCGCCGCCATCCCAGGGCGTCCACATCTAGCAGATCAAGTCCCCGCCGTCGCCGTCACCTCTTCCGCCTTGGATCGGTACCCGCCACATGTCGGCGGCGGTGAGGCTGCAGGCTGCTGCGCGCGACCTCCTAGCGTGTCGGCATGTGCGGGAGATGCATGGTCTGCAGCTGCCGCTCCTCCAAGTTGCCCTTCGTTGCACAAAGGACCTCGATCTCGTCCGCTGTGTCGGGGATCTTGGGCATGCGGTTTCCCCCATGGGCGACGGGCATGCTGTTTTCCCCGCGGGCAGCGTCCTCAAAGTCTGCGACATCGGCGGTTGGGGAGGTGCACCCCTCGTCGTCATTCTCCATCTCAAGCCCTCCACTCTTCCCTGTGCGGTGCAGACCAACAGCAGTCCGGCAGGGAGAAGGCAGGGTGTCACTGACAGGAGCGCACCACGTAGCACCACTGCTTTCCACCGCCGGCCGCCGCGAGGGCGCCTCTGCTGGTCGCTCTTGCGATCACTTCCAGGTGGCAATACACATGCACTCCTTTGGTCCAGGTGGTGTCCATGGGATCCAGGTGGCTGTACACGTGCACGTCCGACGTACGGATGGTGTCCACTTTTTATTGAGGGGTCCAAAATAAAGCGTCCCAGTCCATTTCAGGTTGAGAGTCATAAAACAAGCCGAGATGTAAAAGGCTTGTTTTTAGGTGTTAGGTTTGTGTTGTGTCGAGTCATGGTTATAAGTTGGTTAGGCTGCAGCTTGAGGACAAGCTGCATGTCCAGGTGGGGTGTAGTGTTAGAGTATGTAATGGGCCTGGGTTGGCGGTATAGCCCGTTAGTCTTAGGGTTAATTAGAGATAAGGGTCGCTTGCTTAGGGGTCAAGTAAGCCTTGCTTGGGAGTCAAGTAAACCTCTCTATATAAAGAGAGGAGATGTATCAATCTAAGGACGCAAAAATTAAGGAGGAAATCCCTTCCCTCTTGCCCGACCGTGGGCAAAAGACCCCCGCCGTCCCTTTCGCGCCCTCCTTCTAGCAGCGCCATAATAGTAACATACTCTTTTCCGGCTCAGTAGAGTGGAAGGTATATGTACAACAAATTTTCCTTTTTGAAATGCCCTAACTAAGGCACATCTCGTCCAACTTAAACCCTCAACTATGAAATCAAATAGCCCGAACCCTAAACTTTGAGAAAACCCGTATGTTCTAAACATAGTGGTGGGGGTAGGGAATGTAACACCATGTTGATGTATAATGTGCTGCATAGTCTCTTCCATAAGATCGGTCTTTTGGTTGCATTGGCTAGAGAATGCACTTCTACATGGTATCAGAGCCAAGAGGTCTTGAGTTCAAGACCCGGCTGGCGCAATTAAATTGCAGCCCACTTTCGGTCCATGTTTAGGCCTGAGGGAGCCACACGTGAGGAGGAGTGTTGACGTATAATGTGCCGCATAGTCTCTTCCATAAGATCGGTCTTTTGGTTGCATTGGCTAGAGCATGCACATCTACACACCACTACACAATATATAAATATAGACACTGAGTTAATCGAGTGTAGACTGGAAACATGCATATAAACCACAACCTCAACTTCAACCGGCATGCACAGTGTGTGTCCTTTCATGCCAAAATATAGTGCATATTAGTTTTCATGTTCAAAGTCGATCTTTGTAAACTTTGACCGAGTTTATAAGAAAAATATTAACATGTAATGTAGTGATATGTATACCATGTCTGTCATACGAAAGGGTATTGATTTGGTATTAAAAATGCTAATCATTTTTTCTATAAATTAGGTCAAAGTCTACAACCTTTGATTCAAGACAAAACTAATATGCACCTTATTTTGACATGGGAGGGACTATCACATAATGGGAAAAGTCTCCCACTCCACCCGATGTACACATTCCACAATAATATAACAATGAGCAAATATATTTTTCAGGTATAGCCATTGGAATAGGACTTGGCAGCGGGGTGGGCGTGATTGTCCTTATTCTCACTGTATTTCTCATGGTGAGAAAGTTTAAACTTCAGAGGGCAAGAAAGTTGAAACATAAATTCTTTGAGCAAAACCGTGGGCAATTGTTGCAGCAATTGGTATCTCAAAGAGCAGATATTGCAGAAAGAATGATAATAACTTTGGAAGAGCTAGAGAAAGCAACGAACAATTTTGATAAATCTCGTGAGCTTGGTGGCGGAGGACATGGGACCGTCTACAAAGGGATTTTATCGGATCTTCATGTTGTAGCAATCAAGAAAGCAAAGTTGGTGGTTCAAAAAGAGATTGATGAGTTCATTAATGAGATCGCTATCTTGTCGCAAGTCAACCATAGAAATGTGGTAAAACTCTATGGTTGCTGCCTTGAAACAAAAGTCCCATTGTTGGTCTACGAGTTCATATCCAATGGGACCCTTTATGAGCATCTTCATGTTAAATCATTGTCTTGGGACGACAGGCTACGCATAGCCATTGAAACAGCCAAATCTCTTGCTTATCTTCACCGAGCTATTTCAATACCTATCATCCACAGAGATATCAAGTCTGCTAACATACTTTTGGATGATACTCTAACAGCTAAAGTAGCAGACTTTGGAGCTTCAAGGTACGTCCCAATAGAGAAATCAGGGGTAACAACAATCACTAGTGCAGAACCGGGCATTAGCACCGGTTCGTAAGGCCCTATAGTGTCGGTTACATAACCGGCACTAATTTGTGGTCACTAAAGGCCCCCCCTTTACTACCGGTTCAGCACGAACCGGTGCTAAAGGGCAACCACGTGGCACGAGCCAGCTCCGGGGGCCTGGAGCCCTTTAGTACCGGTTGGTAACACCAACCGGTACTATAAGGTTTGGTGGGTTTTTAGTTTTATGATTTCTTTTTCATTTAATTTTGTGTTTCCATTTTAATTCTTTTTCGTTTGCTGGTATTTTACGATACTACACATTGTACACGTTATGCATCATACATCATGCATGCTTTGTTTATCAACGCTGCTGCTATGTTCATTGCACCCGCAGATATAACATGCTCATGCATGCTTTGCATCATTACATCATCATATATATATAATAACAAGTCCTACTAATCATGCATCATCATACAACTTCTACTCGTTATTAATAATAAGTCATACGATCATCATCCTCATAACCCTACATAATTGTTCTTAGCACATGATCTTCAGTATCAGGTAGGACCTAAACACCCTTAAGGTAAAATAGCATAAAACAATATAGACCCTGACTCTCCATTATGAAGAATGGCGATCATCCTGTCTCCAATTCTTGCCTTTCGCTGCTTATTGCTTCCAAGAAGCTCCTTACGACTGTCCATACATTTTTTCCATTCTTTGATTGTTATGTCTCCACTTCTTTTAGAAACCCGATATGGACAGTTGAAATTCGTAGGACGACCTGGTCGTATGTTCAAAACATGAAGGCTACCACGCGTATACATCAGATGAGGCACACAATCATTCGACATTATCTGTTGAAAAACATAATAATAACTTTGTAGTTAGCAATGATGTACTAGTTTTAGAAGTGTGCAAAAAGATGCACGGATGTTGTAATAGTAAAAAATAATCTTACCAGGGTATCTCCATGGTAGTTACCGTAGTTCAACACGTGCACTAGTGGCACGTATTGACCATAATGTTGAGGAGTTTGATTGTAGATATTGTAATTCTCAAAATCAGTACAAAATCCGACCAGATGATTTTTCTCTTGATAAGTTAATTCGGAGCCTTCAATGTAGTACGTTCTGTCTACCATCTTCCGCACATTCTTTGAAGAATGAAAATAAGCTGTCAATGGAGATAAGTTGTCAACATTATATTTTGAAATAAACAATATAAATTACTTAATAACTATGTTTAGCTCACATGAGGAAAGAACTGGAGGTGTACCACAAAGACCCAAATCGAAGGTGTCTCTTGCTCGATTGTAGGATCACCAAGATCCATGGTGACAAGCATACCCTCATCAAGACCATACATCTTGCAAAATGCATCCCAATTTTTGCAACCAAAATGGGTTACACTCTGAGCATTGTACAGCTTTACTTGAAAATCCACACCATGTTCGGTACTTAGGATAATTTTTTTGGTTTCGAAATTTTCATGGTCTTCAAAACCCATCCTCTCCAGGACATAGCGTCTTGCAAAGCATGGGATATGCTAGTCGAATTGGAAAACATGAAAAATACACGTTAAAATAGTTGAAGTCGTGCTTAATTACGAAAAAAACTATTGTCGTCGTTGCGTACCGTATGAACATCGCAGGTCTCCTCGAGCTTAATGCTGAAGCACCGATCTTCGTCCAGCTCAATGAACCTGTCGCAGATATCTCGGTCGTCGTGGCACCAGTCGCACTCCCCCAGGCGGTTTTCGTCGTCCGATGAGTACGACATTTCCGGCCTACGTTCATAATTTAGTTTTA